>CM053507.1:2456478-2490252 GCA_028627145.1 Eidolon dupreanum
CTGAGGGAATACGAACTTCATTTGGGTGACGACGACACAGCGAGAGCTGGCATTGGAGCATGAACATGGCAGCAGGTCAGAACGGACCCAAGAGCCAAGACCGAGAGGTCTACGAGGCGACTATTAAAATAGTTCAGGCGAGGGGGAAGGGGGACCTCGGCTAGAGAGATCGTAGCGTTTACTACCCACGTGCCCATTCGCCCACATCCGGTTTCATGTGAGTGGCGGGCACTGTTTTGCATGCCAGGGCTCTTGGGGGCCGGGACAGGCCAGGACCCGTTGGTGTGGCACTTAGGTCGCACTTGTGCAATGCACACACGTAACCTGCGTGACTTCATGCCTCTGCTCAGTAGTAGCCTGCTGTGTCCAAGACTGATTGTTTTAGGTGTAAGTCTCACCAGCCTCCGATTCGAAGTCCTCCGCAGTAGTTTTCTGTGGCTGAAAACGTAGCAGCTGACAACGACACAAGTTTATTCTCTTACAGTTCTGGAGGCGGGAAGTCCTAATATCGAGCTGTCGGCAGGGTGCAGTCCTGGTGGACGCTCTGGTGGAGAATCGATTTCTTGGCCTTTCCCAGATTCTGTGGGCCACTTGCATCCCTCGGGTAAAGCCTCCTCTCTGTCTTCAAGGCACAGCACCGTGCACAGCATCTTGAAAGCTCTCTCTCTCTCTCTCTCTCTCTCTGACCTCGACTTCCATCATCGTATCTCCTTTTCTGAGTTAGACACTCCTGCCTCTCTCTTATGAAGACTCTTGTGCTTGCATTTAGGGTCCACCTGGATTATCCAGGGCAATCTCCCTATCACGAGGTCCTTAATCACATCTCCTAAGTCCCCTTTGCTGTGTTGGGTGACATCACAGGTTGGGGGGTTCGGGCTTGGACACCTATTCTACCACACCCTCTAGGACTAGGTCTCACCTTCTTCCCCTCGATCCCTCTTTCTCTCTATTTCCCAGTGGAAATTTCTACTCCAACCAAGCCGGCTTTCTCACCATCCTATGTTACACCCATACTGGTCTCTAGAATTCTCTCATGATATCCTAACCCCTCTCTTGACCCTTCCAAGTTCTCACCGCCTTTTAGGACCTCTCAACGCCCACCTCCTCCAGGAAGCCTCCCTTGAAGACTGCAGCCCACCCCTTCCTCCTCCTGACTCCTCTCATCCATTGTAAATAAGATCCTGTTAGCCTTTTATTTTTATTTTTATTATTTTTAATGTCTTTCTCTTGTCTCTTTGAAGGCAGACACTGAGCCTCAGTCATTGCTGGTGAATCAAACATACTGAAGAGCAAGGTTTTATTTTACCTAGAAAGGAATGAGTGATGAGAAATTCGTATGATGTCAGTAACCAATAAATAGCCATACGGCATGGATATCGTGAGCAAGTCTGTCCCTTCATTGGACAAAATTAATAGTAACAAGATGCGGCCTACCGGTGGGCTTAGATTGACACTCAAAAACAAGCCCCTGGTCCCTGAGCTGTGGGTCTCTTCGTTACTAGGGTGGCCGTGGGAGCCATGCTCGGAGTAGGGCACAGACTGCCCCTCCAGGATGAGCTGGGTGCAGCCGTGCTTAGAATCAGAGAATGACCTCAAACACCCTCCCGTTTCTTCTTGCTCTAGGAATCTTGTGTGAACTGGGTCCGGAGTGAGCATCCACGCACTCCTCGTATTCTTGCTTCTCTTTCTCTTTCCAATGGTGATCCTTTGAGTTTCATTCGAACTATACACCTGATCAGGAAAATGGCTCCCAAGTAAGTTACTCGATAGCTCCCGCTTGGTTGCATGTACCTTTACTTCTCAGAAACGAGATGCATGAGTCAGAACACTAAACGCCCGCAAACCATCTCCAGGTCTCAGTGTCTTATAATCAAGACCCGTTCCTCCCTCGCCCACAGTGCGATGTAGCCTGGGCAGCTCTCCTGGGCTCTCCTCCAAGTGATCGCTCAGGGACCCCGTCTCCTTACCTTTGTGACACCGCCATCTTTACACATGGTCTCAAGGGTCATGACTTAAGAGGAAGCGAGCGCGCCAAAGATCGAGCAGGTAGCTTACAAGCCTACCATCAGCTTCCATCCCTTCGGCCCACTTTCCATCAGCCAGAGAACCCAGCGAAACGACCTAACTGCAAAGGAGGCTGAGAAACACACCCACCCGTGTGCCCGGGCAGAAGACATGAGGCTGTGAGCGTCTTGCCGTGCCCGTCTCGGCGACAGCATGTCTAGACACACCAAGTGTCTCCTGTAGCCTCATCCAAACGTCTGATTGACACGGTATTCTATTCTGATACAGACATCCGGCGGTGCGGAGACCAACCTTCCTTCAGGTCGCCGACTGATGACAGCATCGTAGCGACCCGGTCAGAGTCCGCTTTTGCATCTCCTATAAAGAGTAACGCTTGGGGTCCAGGACGAGGACAACATACATCCTAAAGCGATTTGCGGTTGGTGCTTTGTTTTGACTTTCTTTTCTGATAGTTTGATAAAGAGCTCAGTTCCAGATCATTTGGCTTCCTGACAAACGAAAGGAAACCTCAGCCAACACGTGCGTCCACACCCGCATGAGTTCAGCGAGGGGCCCTCACGGCCGGGGTGCGGGTCCTCCTCTCTGTGCCTGTCATGCAGGCTGGGGTGCCCTTGGGTGGGTGGGGAAGGGCTGGCCTATGAGTCCGTTTCCTCTTCTGTCACCGATACCCCTCGGTCCTTGGCACCCTCGAAAGCAGCCACAGCCTTCCTCCAGGGAGAGCTTGGTCCCAGGACGGTGGTCTTTGTCCCTGGAAAGAAGGGACTCTTGGGCAGAGTCTGGCAGGAATTCTTTTTACCATATAAAGGGAAGTATGGTAGAGTACATCCTGTCTCCTTTCCCTAATTCCTTTCAAGTTTTAAATTCTTTGCTACGCCAACAAAGGAATGTATGTGAAAACGCTTCCTGGTACAGGCCTCGACACACGAAAAATGCCCATCGCTCTATTTATAAGTGACCTTTCTGCTAGTGCTAGTTTTCCTGGTAATCTCGCTGTGAGTGCCACCCCCCCCCAACGAAATGCAGATTTATCGCATTTCAGCTCTTCAGCCCTTGTGCCGAGGGGGTGAGGGGCCGCGGACCACGGTTCTGGGGCCGCTCACCCCAGAACCCCGTCGGCTCCTAACTGCTCTCCTACTGAGGTCGGCATGGCCAACCTCCAAATTCCAGTGACTTAGTTCTCAACGCCTCCCACTTAGTACTCCCTCACATAATATTCTCAGGCTGGCTGAGGACAGGAGCCTTTTGGAATGTTCTTCACTAAGTCAACAAGTACCATGAGAATATATGAGTAAGAGGACGACGTGCCTCGACACAGGTAAGGGGACACACTTCTTGACACCTGCCTCCCACGGCACCATGCGCCTGTTTACTGGGGGAAAAAATGTTCTCTCTTTCATCCCTCTCTGTCATAGCCCAGTGAAGATTCACCTATTGGGTAAGAAACGAAAGCCAAGATGTCTTTGAACTTAACTGTTTTATGTGTTTTCTTAACATTCTGGTCTGGGACATCTGTCTTTGCTTAAACACACGTCTATTTATATCAACCCCCGTTTACATTAACTCCTCAGAGACGGATTCACACAGATGTTGCACGATGTGGGTTTCAAAGACCATTCACTTTGAAAAAATGTGGCATTCGTTTCTACCCCGCTCCTTCCCCAATAAAGTTAAATCCCTGAAATTTGTAAACCCTACATTTCTGTGTACGCAACATGCATCCTTTTGGCTTTTGCATACACGTGACTCATGTGATTGTTGGGATGGATGGACTCACGAGAAGACCGCTCCTGGGGGAGCCGACCGGCTTAGAAGTCATGGGATTACTTATTCAAACAGAGCAGCGTGAGGGCTGGGAGTTGTGAAGCCAGATGTTTACACAGCCACTGCCTTGGCACAGAGCGCGGGGCACGGGATCACTGGAAGTGGGTGGGGAAGACCAGGGGTGGCATCATGGAACAAAGCAACTCCGACAAGTCAGACATTGATGGAGAATGAACGATGATAAACACTCCCGCACTTTCCATTTGCCTTAGAGTCCAGCCAGCTCGGCTTGCAGGGGCTCCAAGAAGTAGCGCTGCCTCCAGGAAGCAGACTCATAATGGTACCTACTTCTATTTTTGTCCCTTTACTCCTTCTTTTTGCCTTCTCTTCTATTTACCTTTTTCATATGTCCACCTCATTCATCAGTGATACACGGGAACTTTAATCTTATTCAACATGTATTTGTCATACATTTGTGCCTAAACAGAATTCATATTGATAGAATATACCATGTGAAGCCATTTCCTCTTTATTCTAGGAAATGACATACAGAAGTTTTATACACAGGGACCTCTTAAAGTGAACTTACTTAAGACGGAGAGCACGATTTTGAAGAGTCAGTAGGGGGGAAAGCGTAACAGCTGGAACATCGTCTTGAAAAATAAAACGAAATCATGAAAACGAGTCTTTTGGTTTTTATTAATAAATTTTGGGTTACGACTGCAATACCGGCCTTCGCTTTGCAGGCAACCCTCTCAGTAGTTTCTGAACCTTGCTCTTTAACTTCATGAAACCTTCTATCCTAGGTGGGGTTTGAAGTGCCCCTTTGTCATCAGCTCACATTATCTTTGCTTTCAGATGGTTTCAATATGAGTCTGTGAATAAGCGGCGTCGACACTCGCCCAGTGAGCTGTCATGGGGACTGGTGGAAGGGTTTGAGTGTCAGCTACTTCTGTAAGTGGTCAGTTCATTAGAGAATGTCTCAGAATTATGTTACTTTTTCATAATTCTAATTTTAGGAGCAATAATCTGACGAACAAGAATCTCTTTAACACCTATGGGTGTTTTATTAGGGGCAAGGGGCTTGATCTCCATTAGTTTATTTAAACCTCATGATGACCCAATAATGTAAGTATGACTCCCAGTTTTGTAGATGTGGAAATCAGAGGCACAGAGAAGTTAAATAACACACCTGAAGTCACACAGTAGATAATGGAAGAGCCAAGATCCACAGTCAGGTGTGCTCGATTTCAAAGCCTGCAGCCCTAACCTCTCTACACACTTCTTCCCAGTCGACTGTGCTGGATGGCTAGAATATCTACCCATAGATAGTAACCGGCCCTCAATTTTCCAAACCTCTGAACCTCTGACCTTGACTGCAAAGAACCTCGATGCAGTGGAAAGGCAAAGCCAGTGCGTGGGAGCTGGATTAGGCCATAATTTTAATTCTATGTGCACCTGTTACAATCTACCGCCAATTCTCACAAGTAATAACTTTCAAAAAAAAAAAAAAAAGAGAGAAAGAAAGAAAGAAAGAAAAAAAAAGAATAAAAAAAAAGAAAGAAAAGAAACCCAGTTTGGCCACGATAGTCTCTATAGGTCAAGTGTCTTTTGCCACTGGATTTGAACCAGGTTGGTGTCTGCCGTGACCACGGCACTGCGAGAACACCCCGGATATAACCATTTTCAGACAAATCTTCCAACAATATTTATAGCTTCTTTGATGTCAACCAATAGATCAGGCCATTAGCAAGCCAGCACCGAGGGCAGTTGTTACTTTCTCTTACTGTGAAAGATTGCTAAAAATGTCACATTTTTGGTGGGTGCAAATGGGCAGGTGTCCCGCCAGCGGGTGGAGGGAGCTGAGTCACCTGGTGTTTCTTATGGCGGCCCCTGATTGGCTGCTGGACTGGGTTGCCCCACCCACAGGCGGTGATGCATGTGATGACAGTTTGGACTGAGGAAATCAGACCCCTAGGACATGTTGGTTGCTTGCAGGTGTGTTCTCAAGCAGGCATCCCTAGGAGATCTGGTGCTGGACAGATCACCTTTCCAAGTTTCAATTTCCTCACCTCTAACGTGCAAAAAATAGCACCGCCAAGCTCCTGGAGGTAATGGAGAATCAGGAGCGATTTAGCTGAATGAAGTATGTGAGAGTGCGTTGTCTAGGGGAGGGCCGATAAGTAGCAATTAGAATTTGCATGGAAAGTGATTTTTCCCCTTTAGGATTAGTGCTTCTTTAATGTTAACATCATGTTGCCATGTTAGAAGACATTTATTTGGAAGAAGACATCCGGCCATATGAATCCAAAAGAAATTGAAGCCAGTACATTGCAATCTAGCACTTCAAGGAAACAAAGCTTCCGTGAACCCGGCGACTGTTCTGAGAAGCTAACGAGACTGATGTCAGACCGTGTCCTAAATGACTGCTTTAATAAACCGCCCCGTCCACCACCATACATGTCAGAAAAGTAGTTTACATGATACATTTAGATTTCATATACACCATCATGCCACTGCAAACCCCTATTTAATGCCCTGAATTCCCAGCCCTGTTACTCATTTGTGTAGGGTGTATATTTGCATGTGACGTATCTGCAATTAGGCTTAATTAAAGCCACCCACTTAGAGCATGCTGCAAGACCAGCATTTAAAAATAGGAGCTGCATAATTAGAGTCATTAATAGGAACTGATTATTTAGTTTATGATAGCTTAAGAAACAAATAGGGATCAGCAGTTTCTCGTTTCTAATGAAAACACAGGCAGAGCGAAGCTTATTTGGAAGGAATCTCTCACTATACCTCTGGGAATGGCTGTCTGTGTCAAGCTGCTGCAGGTTGATAATGAGCCTTGGGGGAGAGGGGTGGTGAGAGCAAGGCCCATCAGGTGGGGGCTGGAGCCAGCCTCCCCAGACTTCTCGGCCTGAATTGAAGGTGATGCAGAGGCCTCTGGGAGTAATTCTTTATCATTGCTGGTGCTGTGGTTACCGCATGGATTTTTCTAAGGCCACAGTGATGCTATTGATGACATCCCTGGCTCACCCACAGTCTACTACCTACCCGTAAATAAACAGTTTATGTACACATGCTGCCACTGTGGACGGCCCGCATTCTCTCGCCTCGTTGGTGGGCTTAATGAGCTTCCTCTTGCTGAGACAATGGGAACTTTCAAAGCAGGTGTGAGGTAACGAGACATCCAATCTCTACCAGCACCCCAGCTGGTGCCTGGGTTGGGGAGAAGGTGGGAAGGTGACAAGTTAAACTCAAGTAGGCTAATATTTATTGGCTGGTACCCAGTGAGAAAAGGAAAGATTTTTCTGGTGGTGATTTTTTTTTTTCCTAGGCTGGAGCTGGATTTTATTCACAAAAATCAAGAGTAAGTGTTTGTGTGTGTGTGTGTGTGTGTGCGCGCTCGCGTGCATGTCTTACTAGGCAACTAACCACATAGGAGGCTGAGTTTCTATTCTTTCCATTTATAATGAAAATAATTTTAACCTTGTACTCTAGGCTTGGTGTGTCATTTTCAAGCTGTGAGTAGGTTTCTTGTGAGATGAACAGTGCCCGGATTAGAGGCACGAGAACAAGCCCTACCCTCCAACATCTGAAGTCCTAGCTTGCCCATCTGGAAATTCCATTCCACGTTTTGGGTACTACTGTTTATAGCTCAGAGTTTTACAGGTGGAGTCAATCTCGTTCAAAATTTTCACTCCTACTTTTTCTTTTGTGAGGGTAGTTGACTTCCGATTGGTTTAGATTCACAAGAAACGGTGTGAATCTGTGTTTCCAATGTGTTATACGAAGTTGCTTAGCTAGGATTTCATACCCATTATAAAACAAAAAACAATCACTTTAGGAAAGATATATCACAGTGTCTCTGAGCCTTGGCAGTGCCGACACTTTGGGTCGGACCATTTTTTGTTATGGGGGGTGCAGTGTGTGTGTGGGGGTGCTGACCTGGTCACAATTGGGTATTTAGCAGCATCCTTGGCCTCCACTCACTAATGCTAGCAGCAACCTACCAGGGGGTCTCCTAACAAATAGCCCAGCCAGACCACGCTATAGGGGAGCTCACAGTGGATGCCCCCCTGAATAAATGGCACCCGTGCAATGGTGTAGAGGCTTTGATCAGCTTTTGAGTTTCCCCAGATTAAAAATGAGCAGACCCCAAGGCAGCGAAAGACTATAAAGTATCTGCTGAAAGTGACAAGCAAAAATACATTTAAAAATAACTTGGGCCCATAAGCACGTGAAAAGATGCTTGGTGTGTTATTATCATTAGCCATCAGAGAAGTATAAATCAAAACCTTATTGAGCATCCATGTTTATAGCAGCATTATTTACAACAGGCAAAAGATGGAAATAACCTAAATGTCTATAGATGGAAGAACGGGTAAACAAAATGTGGTCTGTCCACACTGTAGAATGTCATTCAGCCTAAAAAGGAATGAAATTCGACCCAAGTTGCAACTTGTATGGTCCTTGAGGACATTATGCTCTGTGAAATAAGTCAGACACAAAAGGACAAGTACTGTACGGTCCCTCTTATAGGAAGTTTTTAGAATAGTCAGATCCACAGACAGGAAGTGATGTGGGTGCCAGAGGCTGCGTGGAGAGGGGATGAGGAATTCGTGTTTGATGGGAGCAGAGGTTCAGTCTGAGAGGATGAAAAAGTTCTGGAGATGGATGGTGGCGATGGTCACACAACCACGAGAATGTACTTAGTGACCCTGAACTGTCCACCTAAAAATGTCTTAGCTCAGGCGCCAGAACGGTCACCAGAGGCCGTTACGTGTGTTTTACCACAATGAAGAAAACACGATGAGATACCACTTCACACCCACCGCGATGGTGATGATCAGGAGAGGTGATAATGGGCGCTGGGGAGGCCGCGGAGACATCCGAACCCCCACGCACTGCTGACGAGAATGGAGAACAGCATGGCTGGCTTAGAAAACAGTCTGGCGGTTCCTAAAGTGGTTAAGCATAGAGCTCCTACATGACCCCGCAATTCCACTCCTAGGTATCTATCCCAAAGAAATGAAAACGTGTCCGCACAAAAATTCATGCCTGAATACTCACAGTGACATTACTCATAATGGCGAGAAGTAGAAATAATCCAAATGTTCCTCATGTTGAACAGACAAATATAATGTGGTTTAGCCACACAGTGGAATAGTATTCACTTGTGAAAAAGTAAAGCGCTGATATACACTATAATGTGAATGAACCTCAAACATGATGTTAAGTGAAGGAAGCGAGACACAAAGCGCACATGTTATATGATCCCAATTGCATGAAATGCCCAGAATAGACAAATCTATAGAGACAACAAGCAGATGAATGGTTGCGCAACTCTGTGACTATTCTAAAACACCCACTGAGTTGTCTACTTTAAAAGGATGAATTTTATGGTACGTGAAGTATTATCCTCATAAAATCATTTAAAAAAAAAAAAACCTGGAGGAAAAAAAATCTATGCCTAGACCTCTAACGTGGTCAGAGACGTGAGCTTTTTTTCCATCTATGAATTCAGAATGGGACACTATAAAAAAGCAACAGTTCGAAAACAACAACCAAACAAGCTTAAGGAAAGTGATAACATGATCAGTGAGATGAAATGAAAGATCCAACAGAAGGTGTGATTGAAAAACTATCAGAAAATAGAGCAAAATGACAAAGGGGAAAGAAGAGGGGGAAATATGAGAAACTGGAGATCTGACATGAGAGGAAGTGTCCAGGTGATGAGTTCCAGGAGGGGAGGACAGAGGAGATGATGAGAAGTCCTGAAAACACAATTCAAGAAGATTTTCTGGAAATGAAACACACCAGCTGGCAGGCTGAAAGGGCTCAGTAGTACAATGGATAAAAACAGACCTACCCTGGGGCATATTGTTGTGACATTTCAGAGCGACCAGAGCCAAAAGAAGGTTTTACAAGCTTCCAGGAGGGAAAAAAAAAAAGGTAACACAACGAGCATCAGTTCTCACGATGGCTGTAGCTTTCCCAGCAGCAGCCCTGGGAACGAGAAGGTAACAGAGCTTTCCAGAGGAAGGTGCTTGTCAATCTGAAGTTTTGTACCCACAGAAACTGTCAATAAGGTGCAAGGGAATAAAGACATGTTTGGAGATTCGGGGCAGATTACAAGTAACTGGTTAAATATTCATCCTGCAACAGGGATTGAGCTCAAAAACAATCCTGAAGGAAAACAGATGAAAAACAAACAAACAAACAAACAGTTATAAGGGTTTACGCAAAACACAATACGCATTCTGCAGATGGTTGGCGAACGTAAAGCCTGGCGTGGAGGAGGGAAAAAGGAGAGGGAAGAGGCTGGAAATGGGAGGGAAAGGGAGGAGCCGTGAGAGGAAGACGTGGGAGCGGACGGCAGGGACCTTCACGTGTTCCACTGAAACCATCGGGGGGTAGGACGCCCCCGTTCATGGGATCAGATCTTCCGTGGGGACGGCGGAAGTCCCACTCTAGCCCGGGAACCTCGAGCTGCTATCTTAGCTCGGGCACCAGAACAGGCACCACAGACCCGATGGCTTCAGTGACAGGACTTTGCTTTCTTGGCGTAGAGGCTGGGAGCCCTAGATCCTGGTTTGGTTCCTTCCGAGACCTCTCCCCGGCTTGTGGACAGCCACCTCCGCTCTGTGTCCCCACACCATCGTCCCCCCTCGTCGGGGTTCTAATCTCTTCTCACAGGGACACCAGTCATATTGGATTAGGACTCGTCCCAAGAACCACATCTTCACTTACTCACATTTTTACATATCTTATTGTCAAATAAGATGACGTTCCGAGGGACTGGAATTTAGGACGTCAAGGTATGAATTTCGGGAGCATACAATTAGGACTGTCACGGCTGGACAGACGCCCTTCACAGATTCCATTTCCTCGCTTCTAACGTACAAAATAACAACGCCAGCCCCTCGGAGATATCTGAGAATCAGCTGGATAACGAATGTGAGAGGACTTTGTCCCCTGACAAAGCACCACGCACACCTCGTGGCTATGTCTGTAGGTCTGGGACCCCCCGCTTCATGCCTTGCTTGATCTCCTAAAGTAGCTCGTTGCTAGCACCGTTCCCCACTTTCCAGCAGAAACCACATGAGCAGGGCTTTATCTTAAAACGTTTTTTCCGTAATGTCATCTCATGGTTTGCTCCTTTGATCTGATAAAACCAGATCACTCAGATCAGCAGTTTTATCTTTTGCGTTTGGCTGCAGTCCTGGCCGGCTTCCTTCAGAGGGGGGAGAAGCAGAATTGTGTCCCCGTAGCTCTGCTCACTACCCAAACTCAGACGCTTTTATCCAAAGAAAAACAGACTTTTTATTTAATATAAACAGAAGCACGCATAAAAGTTTGAGCTCTTTTCGCAGGGTTGAAACAACGGCTCTTATCTTCCTTTTTGCAAAGTGGCATTTTCTTGAGGAGTGTAGAAGGGATCCCCTTTGCTTAGAAGTGAGGTGCCCTCCCTGCCTGGCCCTAGGGCCTCCTAAGGGGCACAGGGTCTAATGAGTTAGAGGAGTCAGAAGCATGTGTGGGGCTGTGTGGGGGAATGAGTTTGCCTTCTAATGAGAAAGAGTCAAAGTTTGCTGGCCTGGCGGACGAGAGCTGTGTTTACCTGCAAACCTGAAACCCATTCAAACCAGGAGAGCGAAATCCCCCAAGGCCTCTGATGCATCTTGCAGAGCAGCTCCCAAGAAATATCTTCAGATAAGCATAAGCTGCTGTTGAAAAGACCCCGGAAACTACCAACTGGGCAGACAGAGGCCTCCGGAGCGTAGGGGCCACCTCCGGAAACTACGAGAGGAAGGCGTGGGAGCTGATGGCGCTGGGACATTACATGAATATAAACATCCCGAAAAGATGTTCTTTAACACAATTGTGTCAGTTGCACATGGATCTGTGGTAGGCACGACGGGGGCGCAGAGGTGAGACTCACAGGGTCACTGTTGTCAGGGAGTTGCCGTGTGCGTGTGTGTGCATGCGTGTGAGTGCGTGTGTGTGCGTGAAGAGCATCAGGAAGAAAGGACCGTGGAAATGGCTCTTCTGACCGTAATTCTAGGCAGGAATGTCTAAGTCCGCTCAGGGTCGTTCTCCCCACCCCGACCCTCCTCTCCTGGTCAATCATTAGCCTTTACCTTGCCTTATGGTTCTTCAGGCACTGTGGGACATTCCACACTCGTTCGGTTATCATACTGCTTGTTTCCGTCTCTCCTCCAGACTGTAAATTCTCCCAGTGCTCCACTTTCTTTTATTCCCAGCACTTGGAGCCGTGCCTGGCATTTTTAGGCACCACAGGTAGGTGTTGAGTGAACAAATGCCAGACAGAAAAACAAACGTGAGAGCTTGAGAGGAGGGGGCGAATGTCCCCAAAGGCGAGGACGAGAGTTTCGGGGGTCCGGCAGCTAGAGAGGGGAGGGGACTGGGGATTCCAGTCGCACCAAGTGGTGGACAGTGTGGCCTGGCGGAAACGTGAAGCCCGTGGGTCTTTATTTCACATGACAGTAGATGAAATACTGTATGAACCAAAGATTGTTTTCCGAGCCTTTATTAAGTGACACAGGCACACGCACAAAATGTATGTGTGGGCATGAGACATGAACGAAAGAGGAAACGCAGCCAGTACCTACTTTATGAGCAATAGTCCCACTCGCCATTGAAGAAATGGAAATTAAAAAAACAAAACAGTTTTTACCTGTGAAATTCGCAAGAGAAGCAAAAAACATCATGCCATTTCCCAATGGTGGCAAGGACATGGTAGATAAAATATTGAGAAAAGAGATATCCAAATATTAAAGTTTTTTATTTTATTTTATTTTATTTTATTTTATTTTATTTTATTTTATTTTATTTTATTTTATTCTTTTTTTTTTTTTACTATAGTGCAATTATGGATGATATTTCTCTTTATTTGGCCTTTAAAAACTGCTTCGTTTGATATACACATGTACATAGTCACAAACACATACAACATGTCACTACTTTAGAGGAATTCCAGTTTGGGCTATGGCAGGACAAGGGGCCCACTGCCCACACAAGTGGACATACGTAGTTTGGAGAAATATGGGGGCATGTGACCACCTAAAAATTTCCTGACCATTTCTACCCCCTCAAAAAAAAAAAAGGGCTCAAGTTATGATTACAAAAGGTCAAGCCTGATGATTTCCACGGCTTGTGCAATCTGTTATTATTTTGTGTGTGCTCCTGGAACTCATGCTTCTTAAATTTATTCTTGAACTTGTCAGAACATTCATGACGAGAGACGTTATCATGTAATCTAGAAAGAGACCACGAGGGCGTTACCGTGACGGGAAAATCAGCTGCAGGGAAGGCAGCTCAACGTCAGTAAATGCAGGTCGAGCGTTTAGAGATGACGAGGTCCCGGGGAGGTGGTCAGAATAGCGGAAAAATAGCCAGACATCATCATCTCCATGTTTGCAAAACACTTCTTATTTTTTTTTTCCACTGAACAAAAAGGCAGGTTTAGAGATAAAGCGTTTCCAACATGCTTTAAAATTTCATCCTGTCTAAAGAAAAAGCAGTGTTACAGGGTGATGACAAATACTACAAAAGCCGAGAGAGCCTGTTAGAAGGTTCTAGGGGGGGCGTTACTGCCGCTGGGGTGTCCTTCCTGTGAGTCACTGAATCCACACCCCGTGAATCCGACATGCAGCCACTGTGGCCAACGGGGAGTCTGCACGCCAGGCAAATCCACGTGGCGTTTTCTTGCATGTGGGGTGGTCTACAGACCCCAAGAGAGGATGCGCCCCGGCTGCAGTGCTGGTGATGGTGGACCACGGCGGTCAAGACGACTAGCAGCAGTACGGGCAGCCCGCTCTGCGCCTGGCCTCCGGCCTCATGGACCAAAGACCTACGGTTCATTGCAACAGACTTTCCTGAGAACAGCCTAGAAGTGCATGATGCTTTATAGCCCACGAAATTTGTTTTGCACAGAATGGGTTTTCTTTTCTTTTCAACGCCACTGGGAGGGTAGGCTGGCTGTCAGTACTCCCGTCTGCCACACGAGAAAATTAAGACGCAGGGAGACGAAGCCAGTTCGCTCAGGGTACACAGCTAGCAAAGGGATAGGTCTTCTGGATCTCAGTTTAGCACTTGTCCCCTCCCCTTGTGTCCCTGGTTCTCAATCAATGGTCCACGGTCACTCCTAGGGGTTCAGGTACCCATAACGGTATGAAATAACTCAGATACCCACACACCATCCTCACACGCGTGCATTCATTTTTAACGTCGTTAATAAATTCAGCGCCCTTTGTCATTGTAGGTTTTAGTTAATGAAGCAGCTCCACATGTATTTACGGGGTCCCTACTATGCATCGGGTGCTTTTCTAGAAGGTGGGGATACAGAAGTGAACAAAACAGAAAAAGCCCCTGCCCTCTTGGAGTTTATTTTCCTATTAGGAGACAAAACGCACGAGTGAATTAATGATACAGTTGAGCGAGTATGACGTAATGTGAAAACTAGGAAGCGGCTTAAGGGAGGGAGGGCAACCGGGATGGATGAGGGTGGTGGAGACGGCTTCTCCTCGTCCCAGCACGCCGGGGACAACGAACGCGGAAAGACGATTTCATAAAAGTCAAGATCCATTCGCAAGAGGCGGGACCTCTGGAGGGCTGGGTGGCAGGAGGGTTGTCACCGCGGAAGTGGCTTTGTGCATGACAGGCAATAGAAAGGTCAGTGAAAGTTCTTCGTTCCCTTGATTGAACTGAAACCATTTTTACAGCTTGAAAAGACTGAGATATGCGCGTAATAAAACAGGGAGAGTTTAAAGAATAACAGTGTCACGATGCTTCTAAAGCAGAGACTGCCCTCGCCATTTTCTTGGGCGACTGATTTTGGAGACAAAACGTCACAGTTCTACATAGAGAAGGCTTTGCGGGCTTCGTAAAAGAAAATCTACGCGACATCTCGACGCTGGAAATATTTGACTTTCTTGCCCAAGAAACTCTCACTTTCCCATCGTCATGACTCTCTGTGTGACACCCAACCTGGCAAGTTTCACGCGGCAGGCTGAAAGAGGAACTTGTAGCCACCGAGATCTTATCGAAGAAACAGATACGTCTGAATTTCATTTAAGAACAGTAAGGACGGGCTTCTTTGCTTTCAGCTAAAGATTTCTCCTCGCCAGGATTTTCTCCAATTACATAATAAACGATGGATGTCTCATCGTGTAGAGTCTTTCTACATTCGTTTTACAAGCTATAGCTTGTCTTCTAAATGCAAAGCACATTCGGCTGTAGACTGGAGACCAGGGAACAGAATGTTCTCTGGATTGGAAACTCAGTAATTCGCCTTCTCACTCGTTTTTGACATTATAGAGCGTGTCTAAACAAATTTAGCCCAGTCTTTAACCAATCCTAGTAAAGGAAAAACAAAAAAAAAGATAAGCTAAGCATGACATTGAAAAAACAGAGGGAAAGAGAGAGAGAGAGAGAGAGAGAGAGAGAAGATACATTATATTTTTAGCCAAACCAACTTGATCTTCCCTGGAGTTTTCATAAGTTGTCTATTGTGGTAAAGGCAGAGATTTGTCATATTCTGTTTTCGGAAGAAGCCGTGGGTGGCCGTGGGCCCACCTGTCCCCAGAACACCAGCCTCATCTCTCTCCTTGCTTGTTGCTCTCCACGCAGCGGCCCTGCCGACTGCACTGGCCAGGAGTTTTTTGAAAAACAGAGTAAATTTGTTTTTCCCGGAGATATCAGTGGAGTAGCTATAATGAGTCATGGAGTCCACTGTGACCCCCTGCCAGTTGAATGCTGGGTGTGGTTTTCCATTGTGCCCAGTGGCCAAGCTGTCTCTGGGGCCCTTGAGAAAGTGTGACCCCCTCCTGGGGAAGGTGGGGATCTGCCCAGGCCCACCCCGCTCCGCCTGCTGTGCCCTGTCCAGGGGAATCAGGTCTGACATATCTTTTTAACCTTACTGGGGTGACAACAGGGACACAGAGGAAACAGGCCTGGGAGTAAGGAGAGCCAGTGTAGGTAAAGGGCTTCTCCCTGCCGGGCCCACGTGTGCCTCAGGAGACCCGCACATGCTACAGGGGGAGAGCCAAGGCTCACGGGAGGAGCGAGACCTTGCGGAGCCCTCTGGTCACTCCGTGTCTGATGTCCCCGGGGCTGCGTGAGGGGCCTCTCTCCTCTTCCATCCCTGCGACTACGGGAGGGGGCCCATCGCAGTGCTCAGCCATGGAAGGTGCTGGAAAACACAAGCTCCTACCCTCCCTGCCGTGCCCAAATGCCACTCCTTTTGCTTTCAGGGGTCTGATTTGAAGTCGGGGGAGCAGCGGTAGATGAGAGGTACCCAGCAGGCCTTCAAGAATCTGGTGCAAGGAGACAATCGCTTCAGAAAGAGAGGAAGAAACGGAGAGGGGATGACGGGCAGACTCTTGAGAAAGGGCAACAGCCGGGGTGAAAGCCTCCCACAGCCTGGCTGGTGGCCCTGGGACTGTTTCCTCTGTGTCCCTGCTGTCACCCCAGTAAGGCACAAGTCCTTGAGCTGTGATGGCAGCCTCGCTGCTCACGGCTTCCCTGAGAGGTTCTGAGCATCCTGCCTGAGGCCTGTTTAACACTCTGTAAGCAACAGAATCCTTGTTGTCAATTTCTTCCTGGGTGACACACCTGCGTGGCTCCTGGACCGAGCCCTCCATGCTCTCTCTGACTGCATCTGACACCCCTCTGTGAGAGACTGCATCGTGTCCCCAAAAGTCACATGCTGAAGCTCTAACCCCCCCCCCCCGTACGTCTGAATGGGACTGCATCTGGAGACAATAAGGTAAATGAGGGCGCTAGTGTGGGCTGTAGTCAGGTCTGACCGGTGTCCTTCTAAGAAGAGGAGATTAGAGCACATGCACACACAGAGGGACGCCCGAGTGAACGCCACACCTTCCACCTCTCCTGGTTGTCACCTGTCTCCCGCACTGGACGTGAGCTCCGCAAAGGCAGGTTAATATTTTCTGTTTTGTCTGCGGCTGTATGTCAGAGTCCAGAAGGCCGCCCGACGCGGTCGTCGCTGCCTCATTTTCTTGAATTAAGGAGTGTATCGGGCACTCTGTGTGTGCCCTGCATCGACGCCATCCCCGCTGACAGCTAGAAGGGGGCGGCGCTGCTGTCTTCACGGGGAGCAGAAAGGCGACGTAACCAACCCGAGGTCGTGTTCTGTTGGTGGCGGGGCGGGGGATTGAACCCGCTCAGCCCGGCTCCAGCGTCTTGGCCCTGAAAACTTTCAGCCCTGGGTGACAGTGTCTGAGCCCGTTGACGGCCACACACAGAGTACAGCAGGGGTGGTTCCAGGCGGGGAGATGGGACAGCTGACCCAAGGCCCGGGGGGCACCCGTTTGGGACCATCTACAAATGGATGATGTTCGAAGGGTACGATAGAGCCATGTGGGGGCCCTGGGTTTTCTTTTTCTAAAGAGAGACCCCCGCCCACGTCAAATCATGCCTTTTAAAATGCAGCCACATCTCACCTCACATACATATGTAATAATTTGAAAGAATTTTCTGTATTTGTTTTAAAAAAACATTTGGCTGAGATGCTAGGCAATCAACCTGTACACTTAAGGATGATTTTATGCTGTAACACTGAATCTAGACATTGTTGAAAAACGTAATGGAACATCGGATGGAGCACCAAATTTAGCTGCTTTAAAGTAAAAAAGTGCTATGCTGCATGAACAGTGAATTAAATGGGTTGGTTTTGTTTTTATAGTTTTCATATTCTGAATTCTCTATATAGTCTTCTTTCACCAGATTTTAAATGTCTTCTGTGGTCTTGTGAGAAGCGTGTGATCCTGGTCCAATGGCTGAGTGGACTCTGGGTGAGGATCGCACAGGGCGCCAGGCCCAACGGTCAAGCCTGCAGGCTGCAAAGCCAGACCGCCTGGGTCTGAGTCCGGCTCTGCCACTTTCCGGTGACCGGCACAACTTAAACACTCTCTCTGCAGAGTTTCGGCATCACAGACGTGCAGTGACCAGTCACCGACAGATGAGAAGAAGTGACGTGATGATTATCTGTGCAGTGATTTGTGGATGGAAGAGCTAGCAGCAAGGTTGGTACCTTCTGGCAAACGCTCAGTTTTAGCATCCTCCGGTAATCCAAGTTTGAACCGTGGCGTTATCGAACTAGAACTTGGTAACTGAAATTTGTATGGTCAGGAACAAAGTGAGGAGTGGATGCTTCAGCTCTTTGACATTGATGACCGGAGTTCACGACACGGCTTTTTGCAATGTGACAATTAACTGGGTCCCTGGTGCTGCTGCCTTGCTCTGGAGACCGCTTTTTCCATCTACTGAGAAAAACGATCTAAGTTTCTATAGCATGCTTCTGGAGCGAGGGGTTCGAATCCAAGCTTGGCCACGTGTTGGCTGTGTGACTTTGGCATATTATACAGACCTCCTGTGTCTTGATTTCCTTGTTTGTAATATAGGGATGGAATTAATAATATCTCTTCAGAAGGTCTTCATGAGGGTTAATTAAATAAGGTAATATCCATTAAACATTTACAACAGAGCCTGGCACATAGTAAGAGTTCCGAACGGGTGAACTATTATTTTTATTTAAAATGGCTAACGTTGGGCTTTTACTGAGTACTGGGGAGATGCTAAACAGACTACAGGCATTGCCTTATTTTCAGCGACAGTCCTTAATGCTGGTTCGTTAATCCCCATTTTACAGATGAGAAGGCTGAGGTTTAGAGAGAGAACTTAACATTCCCACAGCCATGCTGGATTCAAGTCTGTCTGACTCCAAAAGTAACGCTTTTAATCACTTTGTTGTATTTCTCCGGTCATCAAATTCTGAGGATGTCTTTTCCATATATACAGATAAACATGCACACACATTAGGTCAATATTATGCCTAAGTTGTTTACTGTATGAGTCAGGGCATATCTATACTCGTCCTTATATTATGATCATGGTCACAAGAAGCTTTCTGTCTATATCCTGAAAATTTCTACCCTCCGGTTTATTTTTTAAGGTTTATATCAATGTAGGTGGCAGCCCGGATATGCTTATCAACAAACCATCAGCTCACCACCATAAAACGATAGAAATGACTGAGCTCTGTAATAATGTCCGGGCAGCTACAGACTAAATTTCTTTCAATCTACTGTGAGGTGTAACTATTTCTCCTGGGGAATCATTGAGTTCGGCTTTCTAATTTGATTTGGAGAGAAAGGAAGTGGAACCTCTCTGCTTTGTACAAAGCGAGGCGTTTTAGTGCATTTGGGAGATTTTCAGATATCTGTGTAGGTGTTTTTAATAAGTTCACCTAATTGTATTTCCTCTCTACTAAAAAAGAAATGTCCTATCCTAATGGGCTTAATCTTTCTAAATTATTTTCTGGTTTTAATTGTGTGCTGTTTCCTATAAGCACCTAATTTAATTATAAGATCGTAATACTTTTCTGTGAAAAGGCCACTTGCACGATCAGAATGCTGGGATTCAAAAGTTGGGGGTGGGGTGGGGTGCATGCTTCTTCATTTTCTCAAGAGAGAAAAAAATGGCCAAATATGCGCCTGTCTTGGTCCCTCAGGTCTTTCTCTGGAAGGAGTGGAATGTGAGGGACCCTGACTCAGCCGAAGGCTTAGAAAGACTCTACTCCTGTCCCAGGATGAGCCCAGAAGGAGCTAAAGACCCTCCCTCTGTGAGGGCTGGGCTCCACCGGCCAAGGCCAGGAGCGTCTTCGCTTCCAAACCCATTCGCTTTGGCTGCGATGAGAGCGAAGCAACTGACCTGGTACCCAGAGTAGATTCAGGAAATGTGTGTCGCACTGAGTAGCAAGTGTCCAGGAGTGCCGTGTCCAGCGGTTATTTTTGTAACATCTTTGAAAGGTGTGATGCTGCACACCAAATAAAGGGAGAGGCTGAAGGGGAGAAAGCACGTGGCTGCCGTCACGGGAGGAGGATGGAGCCGGCGGTCTTCGCAGTGGGAGGGGTGTAGCTGCAGGGACCTCACTCGCTCTCAGAGAGATGGGCCCTGTACTTGCATGTCTGTGCGTTCCCTTCCCAGCTTCACCTCTCTCCAAGGGCGGCAGGGCCTGGAGGTGCCCTCCCTGCTCCTCTACCCCAATCGTGAGCCTAAAACAAATGGCTGAAGCTGCTCAACGCCTCTGTGAGTAGGTCGGAAGTCAGGGGTCAACGCAGGCGCTGGCGAGGGTGCCATCGGTGGCCGACAGCACCTGGCACTTCTGGCAACGTGACAGGTGAACAGTGGGAGGGCCATGCAGAGGAGACTGGGCCCCTCACAGGTTCTGCCTCAGCGTTCCCACGGGCCTTGGGCTGGGGGAGCAGCAGCAGCGTGGGACCAAGTACCCAGATATCGTCTCCATTTTCCTGGTAAAATTCCTCCTAGGTCTAGAGAAGTAAAGGAAGGGAGTTCTATTTACAAATGTGGGGAGTCGATCACCCTCCATTTTGGGTAATCGATGGCCTCCCAGCAGAGCCAGGGGTGGAATCCAGTGCTGAGCTCCGTGCTGAGTCCAAAGTGAGATCTTCCATTGGACCACGGAGCCTGTTGCGTACGGAACGGTGCCCTTCCCAAATCCATATACTGTGGTCCTCCCCTCCCCTGACAATGAGACCATATTCGGGATAGGGCTTTTTAGGAGGTCATTAAGATGAAATGAGATCATAAGGGTGGGGCCCTAATCCGATAGGGCTGGTGTCCTTATAAGAAGAGGAAGAGAGATGGGAGATGTAGAGGAAAGGTCAGGTGAAGGATTTGCCCGCACCTTGATCTTGAACTTCTAGCCTCTAGCACTGTGAAGGAATACATGTGTGCTTTAAGCCACTGAGTCTGCGGTATTTCCTTACGGCAGCCTGAGCAGACTAACCCAGCGCCCTAGGCCAAGATGGTCCGTAGCCATGGGCGGTGGATAGGGAGAGGCCGGAGGACGTTGTACCACCACCTAAAAATGACTCACCTCTTTGTGCTCCTGGTTCCTCAGGTGTAGGATGGGCTGGTGATAACTACCTACCCAGGATGAATGGAATGGATGGTTGGAGCCTTAAACGAGTTAATATTTGTAAAGAGCTTAAGATAATGCGTGTTTCTAAAATAAAAGTTAAAGAAATAGACAGAAACTAACATTTATCGAAGATGTACTTTGTGCAAGAACCACACTAGATGTCTTAGACATAACGTTGAAGAGCATTAGGAAGCAAACGGTATGGGGTTCCCGCTGGAATCTGTGGCACGTTCAGGTGACGTGCAAGAAAATGCGTATTTGAGGCACACAGTATCAGCCAGAGTGGGTGTGATGACGAGGGAACCACTAGCCTCATTTGTTAGTTCCCCGCTAACGGCTTTCTGCAAGACGGTACATACTGAACATGTGCTAATTAAATACTGAGCGCACCGAATGAGGAAAGACAAACCAATAGTGAACGTCTGGTTTTTCTAGGCAGCACAATTTAGTTATCAGTCTCAAAGAAGGGAATACCCAGGAAGCAGCGCGGGGGCTCCCTTGCAGGTGGCAGCTTTTAGCACCCAGAATAAAACCTACGCTTGCTGCCCAGTGTGTCGTAAACGAGCGTTCCATCCTGCTAAGCTGCAGCCACGGCAGCCTCTCTAGTCTGGGACGCGCCAGGCTCTCTGTGGCTGTGGCCCTGCACACAGCTTGGCCCTGCACGCTCACACCCAAGGTCGGCTCTTTCACTCCCTCAGATGTCCCCTTTCATGTCCCCTCTCTTTAGGGTGTCCCCTGGTCATTTACCCTCAGTGCACTCCCCTGTCCTCATCGAAACCATCGGAATGTGCGAGCAAGCGATTCATTTGTCCGCTTCCCTGTTGCCTGTATGCTTCCTGCTACAGAGAGACACCTCCTTAGCGGGCAGGGTTCGGTTCTATTTTGTCCCCACTGGAGAATCCTGCTCTGCAGTGCCAGACACATAAGAAATGAGCTCTGAATTATTTGGTGGTCGATCGGCTTTCACCGGGTCGCTGGGAGGATTAAATGACTGATATAGAACAGGTGATTATGGAATATCTGTTTGTTCATTCTCCAATCCTCATCGCATTATGAATTAATGTTAGGTTCTTTCTCCTGTCGCTAGGGGCTCTAAGGAGATGCTAAAAACCCAAGAGGTGGGTCAGAGTTAGTGGCCACTGGTGGCTCAGAGCCCCATTCTTCAGGGAAGGTCTGATGGTTGAAGGGTGACCGAGGAAAGCCCTGAGCAGAGGCATCCAGAGTGTCCGGTACAATCTGATGGTTGGAAAGAAGGAAGGTGTTCGCCAGTGCCTGGTCCACTCACTGGAGACCTGCAGCCTCCCTGGGCTCCTGATGGGCCACTGTTCTAGAGTCACTGAGTGAGCCTCGGGCAGACTCTGGTTTAATCTCCCTCTCTTTCCAGTGTGAAATTAGAGGCAAAGAGTCTCCCACCCTGTCCCCCCGGGCAGGATTGTGGACCTCCCTGAGCCTCGAGATTCCAGGTCCAGCAGCAAATCCATCACTCTACTTCTCGGAGTCCAGAGGTATCTCCTAAGTACTTTTTCTTCAACACAAACTGTGCTCATTGTGTCGGTTTTAATGCTATATTGTAAAGGAAATAGAAAGACAAGACTGCTTTACATCTCATCACGACCATTTTTGATCCGCAGCACAGAAATGTTTTACAACATAGCTGCAGTTTCCTGGACCGACCCTCACGTGTGGACTGTTTACAGAGAGAAGGAAATCGTTTTACTTTCACGCTTCCTGGTGAGGCTGGGAGACAAAAGCCACCTCCGGTATAATTTTAAAGGCCACAAGGAAGTCAATTTTAAGGAAATGAAAGCTATGCTGATTGGAATAATGCAAATGGAATAAACTCCAATGGTTTTCTTTGAAAAACCCTTACAACCTGCAGTTGTAGGATGGCCAGAGCAATTTAACTAAAAAAATGGACAAACAGAAAGAGGAACGTCAGCAGGACATGGTTTTTATGTCAAGGGCTTGTTCGAGCCAACGAAGGTGCATCCTCCATTCCAAGTCTTGTGCATGTTTAATTCTCAAAAGCTTGCTGCTTGAATGCGTCTGCTACTTTTAGGTTTACTGCTGGCACATCGAATGGGTACAGCTTTCCCAGAATCTTTCATAAACTCAGTTGCTAGGTTTCACATCTCATCACCGTCCAAGCCCTTGTCTACCTTTTTCATCTACCAAAACTTTTGAGAAGAGTTCTTGATGTTTCCTCTCTACCTCTTTGAAAGGAAGCTTTGTCCAGGGTTGATGCTGGACGCTCAACATATCCCCGACATCCTGTTTTCTGAGATTAAAACAACCATAGACTCTTTTTTTTTAAACCTCAGGCTCCTGGACTGAGTAGACATTTCAAAAAAGATTTGCCAAATGCTTTTAAATATTAGAACTGTTGGCTGGTACAATGGAAGACATCCAACAAATATTTGTTGAACAAAACCACTGGCATATCAGTTAATGGAGGCGAGTGCCCTTGGTCATTGTAATCTGCCATATGCTGGCACCTTGGACCAGCAATGGTTTTTTGTTTGTTTGTTTGTTTGTTTGTTTGTGTTTTTTAAGATGTAGGGGTGCTTCACTTAAGATGTTAAATTGAATGTATTTTCAAATGAAGAAGAAATATCTTTTTTCCCATTTTTGTGTTCAAATTCTTAACTTTGATTCTCAAAGAAGATACAAAGTGAAATAAATTTTGGAATTTTATGAAGCTTTGTGATTCTTCCATAAGAGGAAAGAGTCCCCACTTTATGTTCAGTGTGTAATTCTCTTCTCTGTATAGTCATTTCCAGGTCCAAATTGCAGAAAAATATTCCAAAATATCCTCAACTCAAATATTCCTTTCAATGTACATTTTTTTTCTTACTAATATATTCCTTTTGTCCTTTGTTTGTTTAGGAAGGAAACTTAGAGTTGTTTTTCTAAAAGTCACTTTCAACAAAAATATTTGAGGAGAACTCAAGATGGCATAGAAGCTAGTGGCTGTGCATGCCTACTCTGGTGACTGCACCAAAATTATAACAAAACTACAGAGCAAGCAGCGCACGGAGTCGCCAGAGGTCTGGCTGAACAGAAGCCATACAACTAGGGAGAAAAATAACAAGTCACCTCAAAAAGGTAGGAGGAGTGGAGACGTGAACTGGCCTGATCCCATAACCGCGGGTGGTGATCGACAATTGGAAGGGCCTTCTCAACCACAGAGCCACCTCCCCCACGGAAGGAACGAGGGTCCCAGCCGCACACTGGGATCCCCAGCTCAGAGGATCTCCAGTGCTGAGAAGACCCCACAATCCCTGACTGTGAAAGCCAGTGGAAGTGACGGCCAAGGGAGGGCAAGGTAGGAGAGAGGCGGAGGCCTTCCTCTTAAAGGGCCGTGTCCAGCCTCACTCGCTGACTGACTCTCTCCCTCTGAACTTCGGTGTCACAGCAGCTGCTGGGGGCGGGGAGGTGGGGCCCAGGGACACACAGGGAGGCGCTGAGCTGGTGGGTTTCAGGGCGAGGGCTGGAGGGGCGGCTTGCTCCCCAGCAAAGGTGCGGGCGGAAGCCACTGTTCTTTTGCTGAGCCCATCCCCCTCCCAGCCTGCAGACGCAGGTGCCATCAACCTGGATGGCACAGGTCGCTCCATCTAAGGAAGTCCCTGAGACCCCACCTCTCCCAACTTGGGGGCTCACTCAAGCTGCTTCCAGTGGTTTATTCCATACAAATGGGCTGTCTTGGCTCCTGCTGTGAACTTTCTTAAAATCTCTCGAAGGCTCACAAAACCCAAAGCGGCAGCATCTGGCCGTGGCGTGCCCTGTGCCTCTTGCTGAGCAGCCACAAACCTCGCACCAGTGGCAGCCGGCCTTGGCTTCTGGCTTGGCCTCTTGAGGCACCTGTAAGCCCAGCATGGGTGGCAGCTAT
This sequence comes from Eidolon dupreanum, assembly GCA_028627145.1. Classification (NCBI taxonomy): domain Eukaryota; kingdom Metazoa; phylum Chordata; class Mammalia; order Chiroptera; family Pteropodidae; genus Eidolon; species Eidolon dupreanum. The sequence continues at coordinate 2,481,147 of CM053507.1, forward strand.
ATGTGGATTGCTTGGTGACTCTTACAAGGCGGCCTTGGGGGTACACAGGCTGTGGCTGAACTTGGCCTATAGCTGGACTCCTCCCATGTTTGTGCCAAGGGGCCCCATTGTATATCTACTACATAAAGCCACTCTACTAAGACAGGGAGACTTAGGAACTCTACCTAATACACAGAAACAGACATAAGGAGGTAGCCAAAATGGGGAGACAAAGAAACATGTCCCATGGGAAAGAACAGAGCAAAACTCCAGAAAATGAATTCACAAAAATGGAGACAAGCAGTACATCAGATGCAGAGTTCCAAATACTGGTTATAAGGATGCTCAAGGAACTTAGGGGAAGAGTAGATAAACTCAGTGGGAGCTTTAACAAAGAGATAAACATAAAAATGGAGATGGGAAACATAGTAGGGATCTAGTCAGAAATAAAGAATACAGTATCTGAGATGAAGAGTATATTAGAGGGAATCAACAAAGTGGATGAAATGGAGGATCGAATCAGCGACACAAAGGATGGAGTAGCAGAGGACCCAAACAGAACGGCAGTAAGGAAAAAGAATCCAAAATAATGAAGATAATATAAGAAGTCTATGGGATAACATCAAACATAACAATATTAGCCTCACAGGGGTACCAGAAGGAGAAGAAGAGCAAGAAGTTGAAAACCTACTTGAAGAAATAATGATGGAAAACTTACCTAATCTGCTGAAAAAAATAGACATAACAACCCCAGGAAGCTCAGAGTCCTAAAAGACACATCGTAATTAAAATGCCAAAGGGTAAATACAAAGAGAGAATCTTAAAAGCAGCAAGAGAAAAGCAGTTAGTTACCTACAAGAGTGCTCCCATAAGAATGGCAGCTGATTTCTCAACAGAAACTTTGCAGGACAGAAGGGCTTGGCAGAAAATATCCAAAGCGATGAAAACCCAGGATGGACAACCAAGATGACTTTATCCAGCAAAGCTATCATTTAGAGTCGAAGGACAGACAAAGAGCTTCTCAGACAAGAAAAAGCTAAAGGAATTCATCATCACCAAACCAGAGAATGTTGGAGGGACTTTAGAAAGAAGAAAAAATATGTAGCAAAAATATGAATAAAGAATGGCAATAACTACATATCTATTAGCGAGTACTTCAAATGAAAAAGAATTAAGTGCTTAAGTGCGCCATAGAAAGAGTGGCTGAATGGATAAGAAAATAAGACCTTTACATATGCTGCCTATAGGAGACTCACTTCAGATTAAAAGACACTCACAGACCAAAAGTAAGAGGAGGGGAAAAGATAGTACATGATGGACCTAGAGGATAGTGTGCTGAGTGGACTAAGTCAGAGAGGAAGACAAATGTCATATAATTGCATGTGTATGTAGAATCTAAAGAACAAAACAAACAGAAACAAACTCATAGAGACAGAGAACATTTTGAGGGTTACCATATGGGAGGGAGTTGTGGGGGTCAGTGGAAAATGGGGAGGGGATTAAGAAGTACAAATTGGTAGTTATGAATAGTTATGGAGATAAAAAGTATAGCAGAAGGAATATAGCCAATGATATTGTAATAACTATATATAGTGTCAGAGGGGCACTAGATTTATTGGAGTGATCACTTTGTGAGTTACAGAGATGTCTAACCACTATGTCGTACACCTGAAACGAATACACTATTGTATGCTAACTATAATGGAAAAATAAAAAATTATTATTATTTAAAAAGAGACAAAAATATTTTGAAAGAAACAATATTGTAGAAAAATCAGAACAAGCCATACAAATTTATAAATGACTTTCCATTTTGCAGATATTATCTTGTCCTGTAATGATGACTAAATCCATGATGTGTATTAAAAAAATGTATTCTAATGTAAACACTACATTTTGTCAAATTATTGACAAAATTAAATTTTTAAAAAATGATCTTTTTTTTTCTGATTTCAAAATGATACTTATACAAAGAAGCAGTGTAGCCTGATGGTTAAGGCACTCTGGGGTCAGAAGACTGCTTTAGAACCCTGGCTCCCCCACTAACTAGGGGTGCAGCCATGAGCAAGTTATTTATTCTCGTTCTTCCTTGTTTTTTCCATCTGTAAATGGAAACATTTTGCTATCTATGTAAAACGACTTTTGTGAGGAGTAAATGAATTTTTCACCACTCACAGAAACCACTTAGAGAATTTTAGCATTTTACTTTCAGATTTTTCTATGTAATTTATAACCTCTTTGAGAGTATACTATTTATAAAAATGTTCCTACCTTTGTTTCACTTAATATACCACAAGTGTTTATATTATTTAAATTATTTGTAAATGTTCTGTGCCCCCCACCATAATTTTATTAATTATTTTCCTCTTGTCAGGCACATAGGTAGTTTCCAAAAACATCAAACACATTTTTTTTTTTTTTTTAAAAAAGCTTAGTTCTATCCTTATTGCACGGAGCTATCTTTGAAACATGGAACTATCTCACGATACGATAGGAGGGTAACATGAAGTTTTGGAAACCTTACAGAACATGGTATACTAGATACAGGACTGTTGAAACATAAGGAGGACGAAGCTTTTTAAGAATCTGTGTGCTGAAAAAAAACGTAGTCAGGATGAGAAATAATAACACAGGAAAATACATCGAGCATTTATGTGTCGTCAGCACAGAACCCATCCCAACTACTTCACACGTATTAATTTGCACCTCACGGTCACCTCAAGAGCTAGCTTTATTACTATCTCCATTCAACAGATGAGAAAACTGAGACACAAAAATTTTAACGACTTTCCCATGGTCAACACACTAGTAATGGGATAAGATTCGAATCTAGAAAATCTGCCTCTGGAAACAGTATTCTCAGTCACGTAATCTACACTGTCTTTTTATGCAGACTGTTTATTCTGGGTATTTAGGAAGGAATGTCCTACGACTGCTTTCCCTTCTTTACTCTTTATTAGGAAGAAAACAGAAAGGTCAACTAAATTTTGGTAAACAGATAATGTTTTCTGAATATAACGGCCAAAGCTTGGATGGGCTTTCATGTAATGGGGTACTTAGACATTTGGTTTCTGCACTCAAAATTTAGAGCTGGACCAAAACATCAGTGGGGTGTTTCTTACCCTATTTTATTGGGTTATGGTATAACTTTGGCGAGAATGACTGCAGTTTTCAAATAGGCGTTTTTTGTTTTGTTTTGTTTTGTTTCGTTTTTTTGTGTGTGTGTTTTCTTTGTTTTTTTTTTTTTTGTTTTTGTTTTTGTTTTTGTTTTTGTTGTTGTTGTTTATTTTTACAGACCAGGACTATTTCACAGAAGTGTACATCTGTTGTGAAGAATGCATGCAGCTGGGAAAAAAAATAGAACGTTGGCATTTTTTTCCGGAGTAGGTGTTTGCCAATCAGCTGCTCAGGGTACATTTGAGCGACATGCTTTCCGTCTTTCTGTCCTTCTCCAAACTGCACGACTAACAGATAACAATCCAACACCCGCATAACACTCTTGGGGGCCACAGGAGAGTTGAGTGATGGAGGAGAATCCTCTGCAGATATATTTAAAGGGGAAAAGGGGCCTTAGCTTTTCACTCTATAGGACTTGGCTTCTCCCAGAGCAGAGAGCCCTTGTGTGTTAGAAAATGAAGTCATAGAGAATTTTCTAGGGACTGGTACAAAACGAAACAGAAAAATCGTAAATGATAGGATAGAGGATTAGGTGCCCTTTTTGTGCTGTGAAGTCTTGCCTTGAACTTGAGCATTACTGGGAGAGGGATGTGTTATTCTGCTAGATTTGTTTCATGGCTTAATCCCATAAAAAATGGTTCTTGCCCCAGAGGATGCTGGCCTTTTCTCATTCTTTTCATTATTCTTCCTTATTGCACCATTGCGAGCCATAATTCTTTTCCTTCTCCAGATTTTCAAGGAACCAAATGAGGTTTTCATAATGTGACTCCAATTAGAGGTTATTCAGAAATTGAAAATAAAGCCACATGTGTACAACTCTAGATAGTTTATTTAATTCTTATGAAAGGCGGGGATGCAGAATATGCTTTATTTTATTGAAAAGACTGGGTATTTGCCTTTCAATTGTCAGGTTTCAGGAACATTCCGTTTTAGAAGTCTTTCCTTGAAAAATACGCAGAGTCAAGCGAAACGTTCATAGCCTAGCTGTTAGGGGTACTTCCTTCCGTAAATGAAACTTTTGCCTACGTGGCCCTATTTTATTTTTTCAGGTTTATTGAAACAGGGACGATAATTATCTGGATTTAAACTCTGATCCGAAGGTCAGATGATCTTTTTACTTGCAAAAGGCAATCAGACTTTACATAAAGCCATAAGGCACGAAGAAAAGGCAATCGCCTTTCGTTCATTTACATACGAAAGGAGAACACGTGTGACTTGAAAAGGCCTCGCATTATATTTGATAAGCAAAAATGGGGGTTGATTTTAGAATGTTGAATCCTAACGAGGCTCCCTAGGATTTTTTCCCCCGGTGGACGTGGCTCCCTTCCTCGGTTTGCGCGCTCGGCTGGCTCTAGGCTGCACGCTGGGCCCGGGCTGCTGCGACCCTGCCAGCTGTCCCCGGGCACTTGTACGCCCGGCCTGGCATTCCCGTCGCCGAGGGGCAATATGTGGATTTTGCAATATTTTTTTCCTGTGCAACATATTTCTTCTCCTGCAGCCGGCCCGACGCTGCAGCAGACGCCGGTCTCCGCGTCCCGGCCGCCCCGGAGCTACCTCGTTTGCAATGACCAAGTCTCGCTCTGGGACACCCCGCTCCTTCCGGGCCCTTTTATTCGGTTTTGTGCAGGGCCCTGTCTCCTCGGCAGCGCAGACTCACCCAGCACTGCTTCCAGATTCTTCTTCTGTTCATCCCAATGCTCTCAGGGGGATGACTCGAGGTTTGTGAACTATGTCAAGTCCATTCCCTGACAAACGATGCTTTGAGAACAGCTCAGGGTCAGCGCTTCGCCGGGACGACTTAGCGGCACCATTTGCCTCGAGCGCCACCACCTGGTGAAAACGGGAACGACCTACGCCCGATGCTGAGGGTTATCTTGAAAAGGGCTGAGATGAGATTTCTAGTTTTGGCGCAATCCCCATCCTTGTTAATTTTCTGTAAGTCTATGACAGAATGGTTTAAAGTGGAAATGACATCTTGGCTCCTTGCAGCCAAGTCACAGCACTGATTCTACAGACTCAGGCTCCAGAACGTGTGTGTGTACGTGCTATGCAAGCTGCCCCCAAGATAATAAAAAAATATTAAGAATTTTATTCATATTGGTTACTTTTTATCTAAAACTTCAACATTCATATTTTATAATGCACATAAAATTATTAGAACAGTTGCATATCATTTACAAATCAGTGTTTAAAAATGTATTAAGAAATGTTTTACAGATAGAAGCTTGTGACCAAAACCCATCTGTTTAAAAATGCATTAAATTTAAGACTGTTCTCAACACAGTCCTAAATGGCATTGCAAGGCCACTGAGTAGGAATCCAGGGAGCTGACATAGGGCCTGGCCTGCAGGTAATTCAGCCAACCTCTCCCTCTGTGTGAGGAGATCGATATGTGATTAGACTCAGAAGGGGTTTATAGGTTGAAACCTATATAAATAATTTCACATAGGTGAGGCTGAACAAATGTGCTGGACACCAGGTGGGGTGTGCGTGTCGAGGATAATAAGTGAATAGGAGATTGAGTTCACCTTAAGGTGTTAACACTCAAGTATAACTCTCATTTGAATTGAAAGATTATATGCAAGTTGGAAATAAAAATATAAACAAAATTAAAAGGAAAAGATCTAAAAGAGGCCTCTTAATCTCTTTAAGACCCTGTATTTGCTTATAGAAGTTTGGTATCTTTTATATAGATTATGCTTATCAATTAAAAAAATTGGAACCTTGTGTAATAAATCTGCATTATATATATATGTCTTTGAATATATCTTTTTTCAAAGTGAATTAAAAAACAATTAATGCATTATATCTATCTTTGAATATATATATATATATTTCAAAATGGATGGAGAAAACAGAATTAATGATTCAAGGGCTAAATTGCTACTAAAAAAGTCATTTTTGATATGCGTTTGGACAAAGAAACTCGAAGCTCCAGGTTTTCCCTCCCTACCCTTCTGTCTCGTTATCAACCTCTCCTGAACCTCGCTATGTGCACCCTTGGCTTACCTCAGAAGCTCCAGAACCTGCTAACAGAATACAGCCACTTTCCTCAAGCAGTTACCCCAGAAGCAAACACAGTTGTGGAGATCTAAGAAGGGAACAGATCCCGAATTGCAGTGTCAGAGCAAAAAGACTGTAGTTAAAGCTGGATTTTAATCTTGGATCCAGCTGCATGACATCGGGTCTCTTTTCAAAATCTTTTTGCTCAGGGAGAAGAGAAGAATACACTACTGGAAAGGGGAAACACAGCATAGAGCAGAAGAAATCTTTGCATATGGAAAATATGTGTGTGTGTGTGTGTGTGTGTGTGTGTGTGTGTGTGTGTGTGTTTTGAAGCAGCAATGAGGAAATATCAAAAATATGACTATAAGATTTCCTATGTCTAGAGAAGAAACCATGACCTACATAGTCATCTAGGATAGACTGTATAATTAACACCCTTAGAAAGATAAAGACATTTGTAGTTAACAATGAGTTTAAAATCTAGTAATAAGACTGCAGGCTGGATGTATTTTCTACTTGTTCGATTAGAAGGGGGAGCCTGAAATGCAAGTAATACAAAGGACACGTTTACATAAATTTGTTTCTTATGTCTTTCTTTATAATAGTGAATATAAATAGAATATAGTGAAAGGAAATGGAGTTGGAAGGAAAATAGAGACCAAAATACCATTTAAAAAATTAGATTTAAGAATGTCAAAGACACATTGTTAAGTAAGAAGCTGTAGTTCATTTTCAAAGATCCAATCAATAAAAAAAACTGCAGCTGAGATAAATCTGAGTTTAGAAGCAGCACGTGAATACAATAATGCTCAGTTTACTTGTTAAGCCTAAAATTTATTCACTTATTTTCATCCATTGGTCACTGAAAACATCATTGGAATATTGAACCAAAAAAAATGTATCAAATATTATATACTAAATTGTGCCCTCCCCCCCCCAAAAAATTCATAGGTTGACAATTAACTTCCAATGTGACTGTTTGTCAGTAAGAAATGCCTTTAAAGGAGATAATTAAGTTTAAATGTGGTCCTAAGGGCGGGACCCTGATTCAATAGTCTCCTTTATGAGAGAAAGAGACACAGGTAGTGAGAACACATGCAGAGGCCACGTGAAGACATTGGGAGGAAGTTGCCATCTGCAAACCAAAGGGAGAAATCCCCCCAGAAACCCACTCTGCCTGCTCCTTGGTTTTGTGAACAAGTATATTTGGATTTTTTTAAAGTCGATCAGCCTGTAATATTCTTCTATGGCAGCCCAGGCAGACTAATACACCAAGTAATTTGGGTCTTTGATTTGCACACTTTGCTCGTTGGGGAAAGTAAGTAGCAGCCCCTGATAGCTCCTCAATTTTTAGACTCTTCACTTCCTGTGACTTCGTATTAGCTCCTAGTCAGTGCAGCTCTATATTAAAAATACTCCTTACTTATAAAAATATATTATAACCAAGTTTTACATCTATGAGTTAAAAGTAATTTTTGTCCTATGTCTTGAGAACAAGGACAATTTTCTAAAAGTAATTGCTTGTTCTTTAGCATTACTTTATTCAAAATATCTGTATTTAAACTAAAAAAAAAGAAAAAAAAGAAAAGAAAAAAGAACCTAGAAGCTCCAAGATCTACAAGAAGTGGGAATATTTTAATGTGCAGCCCTGGCTGAGGGATGGTGATATAAATTGCTATTAGTGTGACAGCTTTGACTAAAATCTATGGTCCCACGGATATGACCCAAATCACTATAGAGGATAGAAATCTTGCCTTGTTTTAAAAGAAAGGCGGAAGACGAAGACTTGTATTTTTGATTCACCTATGACTTGCTGACAGCTGCCAAATTTATCATTATTTTTATTTTAGATTTAAAAACAGGCTTTCTTTCGAACGGCTTGAAGCCAGAACATTTTATTGGTGTTGGATCTTGTCTGCAGTGAATAGCAAATTCCTCATCACATGGATCATTTGGTGACTGTGTGGGTGAGAGAAATCATAATCTGACCATGATTTGGAAATGTTCTGGCAGTTTCTGGAATCACTGAATACGTAGTATGTTGTGTTTGCTTTTTTTCAAGAGAGTCTGTGGGTGGCCAGGATTGAGGGTGGGTCTGGAGAGGTGACATCTCCAGCTGAGGCATTTCTGCTAGGTGGGTGTTACCTGGGTCTTGGTCTACTTTCTCTTACTTCTTTTCTTCTTCTTCTTCTTCTTCTTCCTCTCCTCCTCCTCCTCCTCCTCCTCCTCCTCTTCTTCTCCTTCTCCTTCTCCTTCTCCTTCTCCTTCTCTTCTCCTTCTCCTTCTCCTTCTCCTTCTCTCCTCCTCCTCCTCCTCCTCCTCCTCCTCCTCCTCCTCCTCCTAATGTAATCTTCTTTTATTTCTGAGGAAATGCTATTTGTTGTTCCTACCTACTTTTGTCATAAATCATGGGTGAGTCACCCAGCTGATGTGGGCCATTTTTTCTCATCTGTAAAATCAGGGTTTGGGTGCCCTGGGAGGGTTTCACGATTGAGCCAAGAAATGTCTAGCAGTGGAGCTCTGGGGCTTCATCTGCCCTGGTGGGACCGACTACTAGACCAGCCTTTGGGGAGCGCCATTTGGAAGCGTGAATCACTTGCCTTATCAGCCACATGCGTGCTTCGGAGCCAACAGCTCTGCCTCTGGGAACTGGTCCTAAGGAAATAAGTCCTGTGATGGACACAGAGATCTATGTACATGCTCATTTACTCCAAAAAATTGGAGACAAGCTAAATGTTGAAAATATAAGGGCATCTCTAAATAAATCAAGGCAATTGGTTCAATGGAATACAATGTAGACATCACAAATTATGTTTTCAAAGAATATTAGCACACCCAGTGCTCGTGATAGAATATGAAAATTAGAAAAAGCAAGATGAAACGTCCAATTGCGTGATACTAATTTCACATCCAAGATTTGAGGCAGATACATTTGCATGAAGGA
>CM053507.1:2490752-2509127 GCA_028627145.1 Eidolon dupreanum
CCTTGGTCTACCTGGTTTTGGTCTGGGATGCTGAGGCCTTGATCCTGTTTCTGAAAGACTTGGCTCACCCTCCTTGTAACCCTTAGCTTTTTACTGACCGACAGCGCTGGCCGACACGGGGGCTGGGGAGCGTGTGCATGTGACGTTAGATTCAGAACGAGAGATGAGGGGCGTCGGGGGCCTTGGGGACTGGAAGCACCTTACCGAGTCCTGGCTCATTGCCCAGTGCTGCTACACCCAGTCCGACAAGCAGGGCGCTGGAAGGTTTGGGGTGATGTGGGCAAAGGTCGGCTCTGGTGTCTCCGGGAGTCAGGACCCCGAGGCCCATTTGAGCAGCTCTGCACACCCCTCCCCGCAGGGGCTGTGGGGGAGCTCTGTGCCCCTCTGTCTCTCCATCTTTGAGTGGAGGAGAGTACGCCTGATCGTTTTTGCCCTATGGGGTGATTCGAGGCCAAACAAGACGAAATTGTGGCAAGTTTTTCACAGCGACACCATTTATCAGAAGCCCTTTTCTCCACTTCCTGACCTGAGTCCTCTTTCCCTTCAGCTCATCCCCTCGGCCTTAATTGCGTCCCTCCTTTCCATTAATGATGGAAATGATGGATGAGACTCTAAATGATGGATAACGGAAATGATGGATGAGACTCTAAATGGTTTTTTTTTCCCCCCATCGAACTCTACCTCCAGGAAGAATTTTGGGGCTGGAAACTTCTGGTGGTCTATGGAAACCCCATAAGATACCCCCAGACATGGAACTCTCTGTGCCTATTCCTGCAGGCAAAATTAGCCAACGACAGCACGATTTGGCTTTCCAGTTGCACACGGATCATGTTTAACTCCCCCACTCTAACTGCTTGCCTTGCAGACCTCGAGCTCCAGCACCAGACGTAAAGACAACAGCCTCGTGGAGACCACTTAACCAGCTCCCACAACTGCACGCAGTTAAATCTCGACCCTGAGTTCCATTTTATCTATCACTTCCTCGTGCTTCCGTTTCTCCGATCAAACCCTGACTGACACAGGTCTGATTCGATCATACACTAGCCTGGGGCCAGCCGAGCCCTGTATACGACAGGAACTCTAGGGCCACGTGCTTCGGATGCCCCTGTGTTGGCGTCGAACCGTTACCTGACTGTCCATCTGATTTGCGTAGACTGAAGTCACACCTTCAGGGTGGAAGCTAATGTCCTTCTCTCCGAGCACGTTGTCCTGTGCTGTGCCCCCAGTTTGGCTCTGCCAGCGACTCTATGCGGTAGACACTTTCATTAAGAACCTATTTCACAGACGAAGGTCTGATGACATTAGTCTCTTTCCGAAGTTCCTACGTGGTGGGACTGTAATTCGAACCAGGAGGTCCCACTCTGGGAGTCACTAATTTGTATTTCAATGGCTTTACAGCCCGGGAGGTGATGGGTCAAACCTTGGTCCTGCCACCTGCAAACTGTGATTTGGGACAAATTACTTGATGTAGCCGGGTCTCAGTTTTTAAACTAGAAATGAGCTTAATCACATGTAGTCGGCTGTGAAGGTGAGAAGAGAGAGGATGGAGTCGAGGACCAGCCGGTAGACGAGGCCTCCCTCCTACACCCTCCTCTGCCCTGCCACACGCAGATGTGGTCGAGTTTCTCTTGGTAAAGGATCAAACGATAAATGGATGGGGTGGGGGCGTGTGGTTCTAGTTGTGGGTGCCACCAGCATGGCGTGGAGCTGAACCTTTCGGTAAAAGAACACCATCTGAAGAGACCCACCGCGTGTGTAGCCGGGGGCAGCCCGGGTGGAATTGTGTGTCCGGCTGCCAATGTGTGTCTTTGGCGGGAATGGGCAGGAGGCTACTATTGGGGTCACCGCTGCTCCACCCCCTCTCATACCCACATCACATTGATCTTTCAATCGCGTTCCCTCCTTTTCACTGACTATTACACATTTTCCCCTTAAAAATAGCAGTTTATTGATTTTTCTTTCCTTAAAAATAAGTTATGCTCATGGGGAAAATTTGAGAAAGCATAGGCACGCAAAGGTAAAAAATCTTAAAGTCACAGACAAGTTAACCATTTGTTGACCCACTATCCCTCATTCCCCAGGTTGAATAGCTTTGACTCGTTTATTCATTATTATTTTTGCTAAACATGGATCTACTTTCCCAAGCCTTTTCCTATGGTGCCAATGGTTGCCATCATGTGTGGTCTCCACACCCTGTGCTCATTGGTGCTGATCAATGGCCCTGTTTTGTTCACGCCATATCCTCCACACCTCTCCCTTCCTCCTTTTCAGCTCAGGCCACCCCCATGCCTGCTAGGGCTGTTCCAAACCTTTCCCCAAACCCATTTGCCTCCATTCTTACACTCCACTGGTTCCTTTTCTACACCTAAGTCATGATTCCTTTTAAAATGCAAATCTGATCATGTCACTCTCTTGCCTAAAAAGTTGCCTTGGCCCATAGGATGAAGTTCAAAGTCACTTAAGGCTGCTGTTTTCTTGTTAATTTCTGTCTGGAAGATCTGTCCATTGGTGTCAATGGGATGATAAAATCTCCTATTATGAGCATATTACTGTCAACCTCTCCTTGTGTCAGCCAATAATTGCTTTATATATGCAGGTGCTCCTATGTTGGGTGTGTACCTATTTACTAATCCTCTTATATATTTACTATGTCCTCTTTTCATATCAAGCCCTTCATCATCATGTAATGCCCTTGTCTCTTATGATAGCCTTTGTTTTCAAGTCTGTTTTTGTGGAGAGCGGACTATAAGCTGACAAGGTCCTTGTAGTCAGTGAGGACAACCAAGGGTTGCCTCGCCTCCGCAAGTCCCTTCTGAGTACAAGTTGGTACAAACGTAGCCGCAGGCAGATAAACAAGCTGAAGGTCGTGACAAGATGTGGCTTCGGAGAAGTGAAGGAATAGTGTTGCTATATCTAAGGAAAACTGCTTATGCCAGCTGTTGTGTGTTCTCGTATGTTAGCAGCTTGCAAAAGTAAAACAGCGCCACTGCTCCACCATCAGGGGACAGTGGAGCTCCTGGTCCCAGCTTTCCGTCTTCTGCCTTTTCTTCATCTCCCACCGTTCTCACTCAGGTACATTCTCCAGAGCCACGCTGGACGTGGCAGGATTTACCATCTGCTGGACGTGGCATGTTTTGTCCAATATGAGTATTGCTAACCGAGCTTTCAAAAATGTCCATTTGTATAAAATATCTTTTTCTATTTCTTTACTTTTAGTTTGTGTGTGTCATTTGATCCGAGGTGGGTCTGTTGTAGACGGTATATGTATGGGTCTTGTTTTCTTATCCATTCAGCTACCCTATGTCTTTTGATTGGAGCATTTAATCCATTTATATTTAAAGTGATTATTGGTAAGTATATAGTTATTGCCATTCTATTATTTATATTTATGAGGGTTGTTGTTGTTGTTGTTGTTGTTCTTCTTCTTCTTCTTCTTCTTCTTCTCCTCCTCCTCCTCCTCCTCCTCCTCCTCCTTCTTCTTTTTCTTCTTCTTTATTTTTTATTTTTATTTTTTACAGACGTCCTCTAAACATTTCTTGTAATTTTGGCTAGTTGAAGATAAATTCCTTTCACTTTTTCTTGTCAGGGAAGCTCTTTATCTCACCTTCAGTTTTAATTGATAGCCTTGCTGGGTAGAGTAGTCTTGGTTGTAAGTCCTTGCTTTTCATCACTTTTAATATTTCTTGCCAATCCCTTCTGGCCTACAAAATTTCTGTGGAGAAATCAGCTGAAATTCTTATGGGAATGCTCTTATAAGTAACGAGCTGTCTTTCTCTTGCTGCTTTTAGGATCCTATCTTTGTCTCCAACCTTTGACATTTTAATTGTGATGTGTCTTGGTGTGGGCCTGCTTGGGATCCTCTTGTTTGGGACTCTCTGCACTTCCTGGACTTGTATGTCTATTTCCTTTGCCAGGTTAGGAACGTTTTCTGTCATTATTTCTTCAAGTAGGTTATCAATCCCTTGCTCTCTCTCTTCTCCTTCTTGTACCCCTATGATGTAGATGTTGGTACTTTTGGTGTTGTCCCAGAGGTCCCTTAAACTTTCATCATTCTTTTTTGATTCTTTTTTCTTATTGCTGTTATGAGTGTTTTCTGCTACCTTGTCTTCCAACTCACTGATTATTCTTCTGCTTCATCTAATCTGTTAATTTCTTCTAGTGTATTTTTGATTTCAGTTATTGTAGTCTTCATTTCTGACTGGTTCTTTTTTATGGTTTCTATGTCCTTTTTAATGCTTACTATCTCTCTGTTGAGCTCCTAACTGAGATCATTTATTCTCCCCCTAAGTTCATTGAGCATCCTTATACTCAGTGCTTTGAACTCTGCATCTGGTAGGTTGCTTCTGTTCAATTTGTTTGTTTGTTTGTTTTTTTCCTGGAGTTTTATCGTGTTGTTTCATTTGCATCATGTTTCTTTGTTTTCTCATTTTAGTTGCTTCTCTGTGTTCATTCCTATGTATTAGGAAGACTTGGTATGTCTCCCAGCCTTGGCCAGGTGACTTTATGTAGTACGTGTCCTGCATGGCACAGGGGCACAATCTCCCTGGTTACCTGCACCGTGGGCTCTGGGACTGTTTCTTGTGTGGGTTGTGTGTGTTCTCCTGTCGTAGCTAATCCTTGGTTGCTGTCAATGGATGGGATTCACTCTTGGGCTGACTGGCTGTGGAGATTGCCCACACCCATAGGGTAAGGAGCTGCTGTGTGGGGGCTGACCCCATGGAGTGAGATTTGGCCCAGCAGGCTCATGTACCTTTGAGACCACCTTTTAGGTGTGCCACTTACGAGACTAGTCAGGTGGTACTTGTTGTGGTCTGACGTCGGCCTCCAGTGTGTTGGTTCTGGGGCTCCTTAGGAGGGTCTCTCATTTAGGTCAAGGTCAGCTGCCGCCTTTGATTGTTCAGGGCCACCTGGTAAGAGCTACAAAGCCATCCGTGAATGGTTTCTGTCTGTGGCGGGCCTGGAGGCAAGTGGGGGAGACCAAGCTGTGAGCTGAGGTTGGTTCCCCCTAGTACCAGGCCTGGGGTGGCTCAGCAAAAGGACCAGTGCACCTCAAGGTCCGAAGCTGCCTGCCAGCTGCCCGTAAGTCTCCTCAGCTGTAGGAGCCTTTGGTTGGTTCGGGAGTTAGGTGGAGCGGAGACCCAGGGAGTTGCTAGGTAAAACAACATTTCACCTGACCAATGCAGAATGTGGTTTTGTGCCAGTGCTGAATCTGTGGCTTCCTGTAAAAGTCTCAGACCAGCCACTGCCCGCCTCAGGCCCGCAGACCTCTGAGATCTGTTTATGAAATACTATAGCTCGGGGTGTGGCTTGTGGCCCGCCACCGAATGTCTCTCCCAGGATACGTGGACAGCATATCGGACGCGTGAGCTGAGGGCGATTGTTTGCTATTGAATGTGAGGCCCAGGGAAAGCACAGGGTGGGGCCAGCTGCCCGGCAATGGGCCCACCGTTGGCAGTTTGTGGGTTAGGTGGGGCAGGGTCTCAGGGAGACATGGGGTGGGGCGAGTGATCTCATCGGCCAATGCAGATTCAGAATCGGCCATGGAGGTGGCGTCCACACAGGCAACATGGCGCCCACCTGCAGACTGCCTTGGAGGTGGGCCTGAAAAAGGAGCAATGGTGGCTGTCCCTCCAGTCCTCGCCCTGGTGCTACACAACTTAGTCCCTCCCCGTATGTCTCTTGCACCTCTCGAGCTGCTGACTGTCTACCGGTCCCCGGGGTGAGTGTCTGTGAGTAAGTCTGTGAGCGGGCCCTTTAAAGGGATGTCTGGGTTTTCAGATTCCTTTCAGAGTCCCCACTGATTTTTACAGTCTGATTTTGTGGGGACTCCTCTTCCAGGGATTGGAGCCCTGAGCTTGGGAGCCCCTGTGCGGGGCTGGGGCCCCTCATTCCTTCAGGGGGTGTCTGCAGCCAGGATATCCCTCCCAGTGCTCTACCACCATGCACAGGTGTGGGACCAGCTTGCTTCGCATCTCTGCCCCTCCTACTGGTCTCAATATGGCCTTTTCTTTATGATCAACTAGACTTCTGGTGCTTCTTCAAGTTGTTTGTTTTATAATTTGGTTGTAATTTTAATGTGGTCATGGAAGGAGGTGAACCTTGCTTTTATGTAGCTGGTTGTCTTTACTAGAATTCCTGTTAAATGTGTATTTAACGCTATCTATGCACAAAGCCTGGGCTTGTTGTTAAGAAAAAGATGAACAGGGGAAAATCAAATGGAAATCCAGAGGTAATAAGATGGGCTCTGTCAAAAGCCAGGAAGGCTTCATTGAGGAGGTGACTTCTGAATTGGGTCTTGAAGGCAGCATAGAGATATCGCAAGGCCTGATGTAGGGCTAAGAGTTGTTTGTTGCATAAATATCTCATCCAGTTTTTTTGAAAGGTGATTTCTGACTGAGAATATTTTCAACATGTTTGGGTGATATTCTCCTCAATGCAGAAAAGAGCATGACGTGAGAAAATAAGCTTCATCCGCTTCCCACATCCAATTCAGATGGCCAATGCCATTAAAAAATGAATTTGATACTATTGTAAGCATTCAGTTTTTAGTTCTTAATCATAGCCCATCGTTGGCCGACAAAGATAGAATATGTTGCTTTTGTTAACATATTGTTTAGATATATGTACCTTTTTTCACTTTAATTTTTACAGGATGAATATTCAACAGCAATGGTACCAAAAGTAATAATGGCTTTTTATAAAGCACATAGAGTCAGTATGTACAATTATACTTTAGGAATTCAAAAAACATCCCTTTTGCATTGTCGTATTAAGACGAGTAATGGGAAAAAGCCAGTTCCAGGTGGAGGGAAGCCCCTGGGATCTGAGCAGAGGAGGGTCTTATTTCTAGCTCCAGTTTGAGAGCAATGGGAGTCAGGGACTAGTCAGGGGTCTCTTCCAGTGGTGCAGGTGGGAGGCAGAAGTGGCGAGTAAGGGTCAGGGTCAGCATGTGTTTTAAAGGTGAGGGTTACAGGATTTGCTGAAAGATCAGGTCTAGAGCATGAGAGAAAGAAGAAACACAGGCACCTTCTCAGTGTCTGCCCTGGGCAATTGGTGCCATCTGTGGTGACGGAGAGGACCGATAGATCATAGGAGGACATGCAGGAGCAGGCCCGCATCAATAGCATGATTTTGGCTAAGTGGGAAATGCCTCTCTTAGATTGAGTTTCCTAGAAGAGGAGACTGAAATGGGAATTTTGTGCAAGTCACTTATAGAGGGTGGACTCTCAGGAGAAAGTGATATGGGATGTGGGGTAGGGTGAGGGATAAGCTGAGCAAAGAGGTGGTTATGGCTAAAGTTTCATCTCAGCCTGGTCTTACAGGGAAGTCTGGGCCATCAGTGGCACCATGGACTTGTCTCTCTTTGATGCACAGAGTCTGGGCTTCTGTACTCCCTAACAGTCAGTCATTGGCTAGGGTACCCGCTCATCCTTTCAAGATTGTGATCTTCCCAGCATTTCTGGGTGAGGTGTCTTCATCAGCTCAGGCATCTCTCACCCACTGAAGCAATGCCCCAGAAAAGGTGCAACTGTGAGCAATTCGCAGCCAACAGCACATGGGGGAGGGATGCACTGGCCTGGTGAAGGTCTATTACGATGTCTGTTGGACTGGAGGTCCCCACAGCAGGGCCACACAGCAGGAGGTGGGTGGCAGGTGAGCGAGAGAAGCTTCATCTGTATTTGCAGCCGCTCCCCAGTGCTAGCATCACCGCCTCAGCCCCGCTTCAGATCCTCAGGCATTAGATTCTCATAGGAGCACCAGTCCCTGGTGTCAGAAAGGTTGGGGACTTCTGTTAATTAGATAACCATGTAGAAATGTGGAGTAGGCCGTGCAAGCTCAGAAAGGAAGTTGGGTTGGGAATATAAAATTAGGGGATCAGTGGTGCATATCCTGGTGCTTAAAGCCATGAAATTGGCAGAGAAAAAGAAGGTAAAGTGGATAAAAAGGGGAAGAGCCTCAAAAACTGAGGCCATGGGCATTTCGACGTTCAGGGGTCGGAAGAGCAAGAAGAACCCACAAAAGAGGTTGATGTGGAGGGGCCGGCGAGGCAGGAGGAATTGGGTAGTAATGTGTCCCTGGCCATAGCGAAGAGTACTGGAAGGGGGGTGGCCAAGTAAGCGGGGACTGAGAAGGGACAAAAGGGAGGTTACTGGTGACTTCGATGAGAACGATCTCAGTGGAATAATGGGGTCTAAGCCAGGTCAGAGTGGGCATTCTCAGACAGCAGAACCGATTCACAAACTGGAGGCAGTTTGTTGTTGCTGGAATGTAGTGTGTGAGGAAACGGGGCGACAGGCAGTGATGATGGATGGAGGCAGAGAGGCCATGGCTAGCTCCCCAACTGCTTTGCATCCCATGTCAAAAATCTGGGATTTGAGGCAATGGGAAGAAATCACTGAGGGATTTTAAAGACAGAATAAATGTGGTGAGATTTACATCTCATTCTGGAAATATTTTATGCCCTTGTGTGTAGGCTTGTGTGCCCACACTTACACCCTTTTTAAATCTATGGGGAATTATCACCAGGGCGTATCTCTACAACTGCGGTTTCAATATATTTTCCTGCAGCTTAGAAAAGTTTTCACTTCTCTAAGTCTCCAGCCAGTTTGAATGGTCCCTTTCAATTTCTTTCAGTATCTTTTTTTGAGCCAATGATGCTAGAAAATGATGCGTAAATAAGAAAAATTGGAAAATTATTAAAAATTTATTCAATGAGTTTTAAAAATTCTCATCAGCATTTTCTTCATGCTGCATCCAACGAAATCAGTCCTTTGCAAAATGGGATAAGCATCATTGTCAGATCACCCGGAGAGTTTGACACACACAATTTTAGCCAGATTTTGACCAGCTGAGAATAAAACAAGGACCATAATTTCCTGGAAACATCTGGTTCTCTAACCACCATCTGGCACAATCTTGGTAATTCTTAACTGTTATTTTGTTCTATTTTATCAACCTTTATTTATTTTGCATTATTCATTCGTCTTGGAAAGAAATCCTTAATGCTTATCAGAACACACTTCTTCTAGTCTCCTTCCTTGAACAGTACAGTTTGCTCTTTCTTTTGTTCTAAATAAGTAAAAAAAATATTTAATACGTAAGCTCTCAGGCCATGCTGATTTGGTAGAGAAGAGGTTTCTTTAGCATATATTTATCAGCTGAAGGAGCTTTAGAGTTTTTTGTTAAGCAAATCTTACCAACTTTCTGACTGCTGGAGGGAACATAAATTTGTGCAACTGCTTTAAATAGCTACTTGGCAGAACCTACGAGATCTGACAACTTATAAACCCTATGACCTACCAGTTCCATTCCTAGGTGTGTGCCAAACAGGAATGCATACATATGTTCACAAAAAGACAAGTACAAGAATATTCATAGTAGCACCAGCCATAATAGCCCCTAACAGAAACCTTTCCAAATGTACTTCAACAGTAGAATGGATAAATTTGTTGTGGTATATTGAAAAAAGGGAATAATATACAGCAATAAGAATGAATAAAATACAACTGTATGCAATCAAATGATTGAATCTCTTAAGCATGATATGGGACAAAATATATCTATATAGTTCTATTTATATAAAGTTCAAAAAATTAGACAAAATAGATCTGTGGCATAAGAAATCAGGCCAGTGGTTACCTGTGGGGAGAATTAATGGCTGGCAGGGTCACAAGGGAAGATTTTTAGGTGATGGTCATTTTTCACTTTTTTGATTTGGGTACTGGTTCTTTGGGTGTGTTAATGCTATGAAAATCCTTCAAATGTATGTTTTTGATTTGCTTATCTTTATGTACATATGTTGCACTTTGGTTAAAGGTCAAAAAACTCAGCATAAAATAGTAAAATATTAGAAGTCATTCTAAATATACTAATAAAAGTAAATGAGATAAATTTATCCATAAAAGGAAAACACTAAAACAAAAGAAAACAAAACAGATAATTGTGTCTGTATGACAAAGTCGTGCTTTCTTAGTGACTTTGTGCCAACCCAAAGGATATTAGATCCCCAAACCCCAGTTCAATTCTCATCTCTGATTTTGTCCCAAAGCACAGAGCACCCAACCCCCTTTTTCTTTTGGAGGATGCTCCTTTAAGATCTGTATCAGAGAAATAATTGCACATCAGTCATCACCTTTGAGCTCTGCCTCCTGTGCGATGTCTTCCCAGACCTCCCAGTCTTCACCAGTTGCCATCCTTTTCTCGACTCTCGGTACACGGGGTCCATTCCCCACTCCCAGCCTTTAACCACAGCCTGTCTCCTGGCATCCTTGCTTGGTGCCCGTCTATGCCATTTGGCATAGGGGATTTCTGACAGCTCTTTGGAGGGCCAGAGTCATGGCTCCTTCATCTGTGACCCTTGACCCTATGGCCAGATTCTTTATGGATGCTTGATAAATGGTTATTGTGGGTTTTCCCGATCAATTTTTGAACGCTGGTCCCTGAGCGTCCGTGATGTGGATGACACTGTTGACCATATGCTACCTCTTCGAAGCTTTCTAAATCAGAATCTGTACCGCCTGAAGGTACATCACTCTTACGAGTTCTACGCCTTGCCCAAACGTGGCAGGTCAATTTTGAGGTTGGTTTCCTCTTTGTATTTTCAAAAAGTGTCTTGATTAGCAAGAGACTGACCTACCGTGGAGAACTGTAATTGCTGCTCTGACATGCTCAGCTCCCGCTGGGCCGCAGTCAGAGTGGCTGGATGGGTGCCCTTAGGTGCCCTTGACCGCTGCTCCTGCAGTGAAGGAGGAGCCTGTCAGGTCCTCGTCCACTTTAACCGACTCTAACGACTCATGACGCGAGTGACATGTCCTCGACCTCCACCCACATCAGACTGTCTCATGTTTTCTCATTTCTTATTTTGAGCTTATTTCCTTCCCAGAACCCAGTGTTTCTGAACATTAGCTTTTATAAACTCACGATACGCTATACATTTAGTACATCGATCCCCTTCAGCTCTCTGAAGACTGCACAGAGTGAATCATTTTCTGATTGTGGATTTTTTTTTCTCCCATAGTGCTATGCAACTTGATAGGCTTCCTTGTGAAAGTCAGAGAGTTCGCAGTTGGCATGATTATGCTTTATCTAGAAGAATTTTCCAGATGGTTTGGAAGTCTGAGGGGCAATATTTGAGGGACCAGGAAACTTTCCCAGCGTATAACTGATTGGAAATGCTTATTCAGTCTCTCTCTTTCTCTCTCTCATTGGCCGCCCCCTCTCCAAAATCCCCTCTTTCCTTCCACCTTTGTCCTCTCCTGTGTTGTCTGAAGCTCCTCTTCGTGAGGTCTAGACCTCTGTCTTTTGGAAGCAACTTTTAGCACTTTTTAGTGCTTGGGGACGGTATTCCTAAAACAGTTTATTTACTAGATAGAACCATGATATTGCCATTTTTGTAGGTCAAAAATCATCAAATATCAGTAATTTCTTATGGCTTAATCTGAACATTGGTTCTTGTGATCGTATTCATCCATTTACCAAATATTTGTTCAACACTTACCACGTGCCAGACACAGTGCTAGGCTGTCAGAGTGTGACAGGGAAGAGGACACAGCCCTTGCCCTCCACGACCCTAACAGGATGCAAACAGGTCATTACAGTGTAGATTCAAAAACAGTACTGTGATAGGGTGCCCCAGGAACCAGGATGGGCACCTATGCCAGTGCTAGAGTCGTGGGGGCACTCGGGAAAGTGGGGACCCTGGAAAAGTGAGTGGAAATTGGCCAACTGAGGGGAGACCAGGAATCGTTAGAACAATACTTCAGTTCTAGAATGTTCCAAGGCCTGGGGAGGTAAAGGGAAGCAGCATACTTGACTATGGTGGAAACTGAGAGCGTAATGGGGGTGTCGGGGAGTTCTGAGGCCGTGAAGATGTGTGGGGTCTTGGAAACTGTGCTATGGTTTTGGAAATTATTGCAAGGTCAATGGGAGGAGGGCTTAGGACGGAGGTGTGGGGAACGCCACTCTGGGCACAGTTCGAGGGACAGAAGGAGGGATGAGAGTCGTGCTAGGGAGGACCAGTGGGAGGAAGGCCTGGGTATCCTTTTCCTTTGTCCTGCTGATTGTTCTTGGAAGAGTTGCTTTCTTTCATTTTGGTGTGAAAGCAGAAAAAAAGGCAAAGAAATCTGATCATGCTCACAAGGTGAGAGCTGTGCCGGGCAATCACAGGTGGAAAACACCGAAGAAATGGCCTCAGAACCTCCAGTGACCCGGCCCATTCCCTGCACAGAGACCCAAAGCAACAGACCAGCCAGAATCAGCAGGAGGTGAGACCCCCAGACAGACAGTGCTGCTTTTCAGATAGCTGCGTGGGGCAGCTCTGGGCGGCTTGTCCAGCCACCAGCTGTGGCAGATGGCTGATGTTCTGAGCCTGGCAAGGATGGCAAGCCATTCATTGTCTTGGGGTTTGGAAGCCACACAAAAATACCAAGACACAGGCCAGCACCTCCAAGGGGAAGTCCTTCTGAACTATGTAAAGGAGCCCTAGAAATACACACTTCTGTGCAGAAATGCAGATGGGAAAGCATGCCATACAGACCCATCAGGGCACCTTACTTTGGAAAACTGCCATGATCTTCCAGAAGAGAGGGAGGATTGGGCATAGGCGGAGAAACCTGCTTAAATGCTTAGCCCACAGATCGCTTTCATTTATAATCTAATATTAAAATCCAAATCTCTAAAGCACATAAATTTATCTGATCCTGTACAGAGCTTTGGCTACCTCCCCGAGTCCCCTGTTTTTTTTTTTTCCAGGCTGGTCTAAATTTTCCAGGTTGTTGGAAACACTGGTTATCCTGTGGCCTTCAAGAACATCTTATATTAAAGCCAGTCACACTGAGTTATGGTTTTTCCATCAACTAAGCCTTTTCACCAAATTGCCCATGGCTGAAACTATTTTCTGATAGACAAATATTTTCAAAGTTCCACCGTCAAGCCCAGTTTAGAAATGTCAGGTTTATAATGACTGTACCCACCCCTGTCTCTTCCTCCTTATGGCATTTTTTTTTTTCCAGAGCAACAAATCTGGGGGAAAAAAGTAGAGATCCACATATTAAAATGATATTAGCGAAGAAAGCAACAATGGCTTCTTTGTGATGCTTTACAGTTATTCAGAGAAGAAATATATTCATATTCTTTTATTTTAAGATCACGCCCACCCTTCTGCTCAATTCCAGCTCTTGTGGCCATGGCTGTGGTGACTTATTATGAACAACACAGGGCAGCAAAAATATTGTTTGAATTCTGCAGAGAAGGGATACATAGTCTAAAATTTTTGAGGACGTCACTTGCCCCAAAATTGAAAGATACTCATCCTGTTGGGCAAAGGTGAAAGGAGGGGTAGGGACAGGCTTTCTATCAGAGACTACAAGCCAGATTTAAAAAAACAAAAAAACAAAAAAAAACAATATATAGTTGGGCACAAATGAAGAGCAAGTTATTCTCATTGTGGGCTATATCACGTGCTATTTTCTTGTTTCTTTTGATTTATTGGGCTGAGCTTCGTGGGCAGCTTCTTGCTCCCTTCCGTGACCCTAGCACCTGGTCCATGGACACTTTATGAATATGTATTAAATAAGTGAGCCAAGACATGAATGGACGAGGAGCGAAAGCGGCCCAGGAGAGAACTTTTTTCATATGCTTGGTGATGGGGCCTTGAAAGAAGTAATTAGGGTTAAATGAGGTCAAAAGAGTGGGCCCTGATGTGATAGGGACACCAGAGCGCTCCCTCTCTGTCCCTTCCCGAGCACACACTAGGGAAAGGCCAGGTGAGGACATGGCGGGGTGGTGGCCGCTGCAAACCGGGAGGAAAGCCCTCACTCTCAT
The DNA here is from genome assembly GCA_028627145.1 of Eidolon dupreanum. Lineage (NCBI taxonomy): Eukaryota > Metazoa > Chordata > Mammalia > Chiroptera > Pteropodidae > Eidolon > Eidolon dupreanum. The sequence continues at coordinate 2,504,574 of CM053507.1, forward strand.
GCCCCCGCAGCCTGGATCTTGATCTAGGATCGTTAGTCTTCAGAACCGTGGGGAGAGACGCTTCCATGGTTTTAGCATCCCCGTCCACGGTGTTTTGCTATGGCAGCCCGAACAGATGAGTGCTTACCCTGATATCCAGTTGGAATGCAGACATCAGAATCAGTTATCCTTGACCTCCGTCAGCTAGCTGGTTAGCCCATGGTGAGACTCGGCAAATAATTTAGTTCGTTTTATCCGTGAACCATGAGAAACTCCCCTCCTAAGAGCAGAGCCGAGGCGCTGGGCAGAGGGCCGTGGGCTCAGGGCTGGTGCATCAGGGATAATGACCTTCCCTCAGACGAGGTCGAGCTTGAGAACAAGACATTCAGGATGGTTATTGGCAGAAAACTTCCCTGTAACTAAAGTGACAACTCAGGTTCCCTTTCAGTCCTTGGAATCAGGTCGATACCATTTCACACAGCCCTCTCGGGGGTGGCTGCACCCCAAGTTCACAGCCCGAGCAGTCTAATGCCCCGGGAGCAGCAACACTGAATGTCATTAATCTTTAAAAAATTAATCTAAGGACATCACAGGTGAGGATGCGGCTGTATTACCAAGGTAAAGGAAACAAATGGCTGTGTTCTCAGAATAAGAATATCTTATGCCCTGACGAGTTCCTATTTGTTTTGCCGATCCATTTAGTTTATTTTCTTAACCAGTCCCCCCTCTCGGCCTATTTCTCTGGTCGAGAGATTCTGTGGACTCTCCACGTTGACCTGCCGAGGCCACTGTCATTTGGTGGGTGCGATTGGAGAGGTGTTAGATTCCCACAGGTCATGTCAGCTTCCTGCCCCTCTTGGGGTTACTTCTGTCTCTGTGGTCTGGCTCCTTGTGCTGACCTCATGCCGAGGAGCTCTGTGGAGACTCAGTGCTTCAAAGCCAGCTCTGAAGTCAGCTTAGCTCCCAGCTTGAGGAAGGGACAGAGGAAGGGACAGGTAGCCCTTGGGTGTCTGCGTGAGGCCCCGCACACTGGGCAGGAGGAGGACAAAGCAGCATTTCATGGCCATGTCCGGAGGACCTGAGCTGCTCTCGAATTGGTGACCTAGCAAAGGAAGTCACTATCCAAGTACAAAGTCACCCAAGGGAGACCAAGTGAGCGAGCAGATGAGGTGAGAGGCCACAAACGAGCAAAACCAAGGTTTGCTGAGGCTGAGAGGCTGAGAGGTCTCCTTGGGGCTGGCAAGGTCCTGTCTGAGCGCGTCTGCCCAGGAGAGTCACCAGACTTCGTGCCCACACAAGGAAAGCTGTCATTCCACATGAGTACGGTCTGTGCCCAGGGCACCACGTGGCAAGTCCTCAGCCATGGCCCTCACTGCCAGAGGCTTTGCGGTCTGAGGTGGGGCTGCAGTGATGGATCTGAGCATGGCCAGGCCACGCCTCCCCCCACAGGACGCGCTCCTGGGGGAAAATATCCCGTGGACGTGTCTTCCTTCTTCAAATACGGGCAGCATGTGAGTGTAATTAAAACATAATTGATGCCATGACTTAAGATGAGTCAGATGATGCAAATTTGAGAGTCCAAGTCAAATTTTCTAATGCTGTTTGAAAGCTCCTTGTCATGGTACACATCGAAGTAACAAAGCTTCGTAACGCGGGTTTCACGGTTCCTTATTCTTCCTCCGAAAGGTGAGCATCCTCTGACACGTACTAACTCGAGGAGCACGTGTTGATTAATGAATTACTGAGATGAAAAATAACATTGCCAGTCCCCGGGTTTATAGGCTGCAAATCAGAGCCACCATTCCACGCCTAAGATAGTGTCATAATTGTTTTCTTTCGTGTGAAGGATTGGAGTTGCCTTCAGAACACAGTAGAGGGGAAGCATTCAAAAAATGGTTTTTGCAATAGAAAAATATCGTTACCCGATGGGTTTGCCAACCATCCTTCCCCCACCTCCCCGCCAGCCAGTGTTCAGGGAGGGTTCGCCGGGTACCGCACCCTACTGAGCCAGCAAATCGGTGACGTGAAGCTGAGCACAAAGCAGCTCGAGCGAGACGAGATGGCTGCTGTGTGAAGGGTGGATGGGGAGGTGAGGAGGGCGCGGAGGCTGTTTGGCAGGAAGCGTCACGGTGTTCGGGCTTCGGCTCAGCCCCTCTCAAAAGGAAAAAATGACGCTGCTCACCATCAGAGGCTTTGCTTCTCACCGCCAGAACGTCCTGGTCTAACAGAGGCTCAGACCAAGGGCGGCGAAGACTTGGAAGGTGATGGAGGCTCCACACCGGGCACACAGCTGTCACCTCGTGGGATGCACTCCAATTGGCCTTTCGGGAAATCGATGGAAAAGGACTCAGGGCTCTGTGGTGGAAAGCTGGGCGGCATGGACCACGAAGGATAAGTCAGGGTCTGAAAGGAAGAAACGGGCACAGGGCAAAGATGACTGTGTTTCAGCAGGAATAAAAAAAAGGGACAGGCCAGCCCACGAAGACCCTCGGCCGAAAGTGACCCGCTGCGTCTTGGAGGGGTCTGCCAGCTAAGAATGGTTCTACGTCGTGCAATGGCTGGAAAAGAGCCGAATGAAGACTATTTTGTGACGCCTGCAAAATATACAAAAGTCACATTTTAGTGTTTATAAAAAAACGCTTGACAGACACATTGCCCGCTCTGTCATGTGCGCGGGTGTCGTCACAGCACGGAGGCAGACCTGAGAAGCCGTGAGGGGACCCAGTGGCCCACAGAGGGCCTGAAATGTCCCCTCTCTGACCCTTTGCGGGAGAAGGTTGCGGACTCCCGTTCCAGAGCCTCATGCAAGAGGGTGGTAGATGTCCCCTGTCCACTCTACGGCTCTTATAACGTGTCACATATATGAAGTCATAAGACGTTCTCAGGCTTTGGTCTGCCGTCTCTCTGAAGTCTAGCGTGAGGAGCGTCTGAGGTATTGCCAGGGAGAGACCAGACGAGAGGCTTCTGAGTAATGGTGCCCCAGCGGGCAGGGCCAGGGTACAGTGGCCCTGTTGGAGTCTAAGTTGGGTTCTCTCTCTCCAGGGGGGCTTTGTCTACATGGCGGATAAAAATGGAAGAAGACACACTAGAAGTGTTAGATATTTCATGACTAAGACCTTGGTATGTGATGAAATACAATATAACGGAGACATTTAGTTCTTACTTTGACTTTCTACCTGTTATGGGCTGAATCGTGTCCCCCAAATTCATAGACTGAAGCCTTAAGCGCCGGTACCTCAGAATGTGATCTCATTTGGAGTCAGGGTCTTTCCAGAAGTGCTTCGGTTAAAATGAGGTCAGTGGGTGGCTCTGATCCAACATGACTGGTGGCCTTATAAGAAGAGGCGATTGGGACATAGACACACAGAGAGACGGCAATACAAAGGCACAGAGAGAAGATGGCATTGGGAAACTAGGGAAAGCTGCCTGGGACAGGTGCTCCCCGCGTGGGCCTTGGAAGGGGCTCGCCCTGCCCACACCTTGATCTCGGGCCTCTGGCCTCCCAAACTGGGAAAAAGGAGCTCTCTGTTGTTTTACGCCACCCAGCCCGTGGTTCTTCGTGACAGCGGGCTTGGCAGACGAATACGCTACCCATCCACGTTTGGAGTGAGATTGCGCTTAGTATGTACACAGTTCTCAGCGAATCGCTCCCCGGCTCTTGTCTGATTATTGGCAGGTTCTGCATCCATGACGATAACACGTTTGACCTGAAAGAAGTAGCACCGTTAAGGGACAGACGGATTTTGAAAAGCCGCCCGGCTGTTTGCCGGAGCGTTTTGAATAATTCACTCTAGGCGCCGTGCACGTCGGCAGCTGTTAGGCGAGTTCCCTCCATCGGCAGTGGAAAATTCTTCTCAGAAGTGACTCTAAAAAGATGAGTCTTGTTCTTGGCGGCAAGTTTCCCAAAAGAAGCTGCAATAAGATTACCTTTCTCCGGGGGCGTTTTTTCAGCTGTCTCTTCCCCACTGGCTCGATTCTGCCCATTTTTGCCTCCACCCCCACTTCATTTTGGGGGCACTTGTTAAACAAATAATATACACGCCCAGGGTCGGATTTATGATTTTTTGTGTGTGTGCAGATTGTTAAAAATAGCACAACTGTGGGCAGAAGAATGACCACAGGAAATGATTCACTTCCTTTGGTCAGCTTCTCTGACACCTACCAACCCCTGAGAAACAGAAATAATACGAGTTATGCTGAGGGGCCGCAGCGGGTCACGGCTGGACGGGACAGTCCATCGCGAGGGCTGATGACCATACGGGACGGGCAAGGAGCTTGCAGTCATCGAGTGCAAAGTGACCTGCTCAAGGGACAGCAAGGGTTGAGCACCGTCTCTCGATTCCTATTTCTGCCAGTGACAAGCCCGAGCTGGGAGACGTCTCTGCTCGTCACCAAGGCTACATGTCTTTGAAGTCCAGGGTCACGCCTACGATTCACTCCGTACCTCGATTCTTCACACTAACAGTAATTTGGCACAGTGGACAAAAGTGGGCTCTGCCTACAGTAGAGACACTTTTCCTCTCTGCTTTTGGGGAGGCGTTTGGGGGGCTGGTGTTGGCAGTGTGGGTCCCCGTC
>CM053507.1:2509627-2540546 GCA_028627145.1 Eidolon dupreanum
GGGGTGGGGGAGGGGAGGTCGCAGACGCTGGGGGAATCCATCGCGAAGGGCGCTTCTCAGTCTGCGCGAGACAGGACGCCTGGCACGAGGGTTTTGAGACACGGGAGTGACATGATGGTTGTGCTTTCGCAAGGTCACGCTGGTTGCTGTGCGGGCAGGTTCGAAGCGGGGACTCATCCAGGGGGGAGACGGGCAGCGGGTCCCTGCGCGGGGACAGGGCGCTGGGAGGCGCGGCGTGGCCTGGTGCCCGGATGCGCGTTCCCGTGTGGTCACCACTGGGCGGGGCGTCGCGTCCCTGAGGTTTCCCTTCTCACCCTGCAGAGCAGGGTGACTGCCGGATCCCAAGTTCACTGCCCGTCAGTGCTGGTACAAGTACAAGTCAGTACCGCCTGCCCCGGTCTGCACACGCTGTTCGCATCGGAACTTTGCAGAATCTGACCCCACTGCGGGACACGCATGCACGCACACACATGTGCGTGCATGCACACACACACTCACGCACGCATACACACACACACACATGCATGCGCGCGCGCACACACGATGCGAGAGGCAGAGAAGCAGGTGGGCGTGGGCCAGGTCCATCAGTGCAGAAGGGAGACCGAGGCGACAGGCTGCTTTTGGGGTCACACAGACGCAGGCATGGCAGTGCACTGACCGCGGCTTTGCACACGTGCCCTGTGCCCCTCTGTGGCCTGAGCTGCTGTCTGATTTGTGGGAATCCAGCATCCCTTTAGGAAAGCGTCTCGCTTCTCATTCCTCCCTCAGAAGCTGTGCTTTGGGGCACGAGAAACCCGAGTATTAGCTACAGTCAGTTACTTCCTATGTGTTTGACTAGTGTTGACAGTGCTTCGGTGTTAAAACCCAAAACCCTGTGGACTCGCATATCTTGCCACCCCTCTGTCCTGTCCTCTAGCCCGTCCTCACGCAGAAGGTGCAGCCAAAGACCGGTGGACAAGCAGAAGTTCCTAGAAACGCTTTGAGGTTGGAGAGGCTTTTCTTGTGTTTGATTCTGTGTCTTTGAAATACACAAAAGCCCAGTCATAATAAAACAAACAAACAAAATCAGCATATTCGCTGACCAAATTCCACATACGGGGACACTTAGCTGTATTTTCTTTGGGTTCTTTTGAAAGAAATCCAACTTAGAAATAGAGTCAGTGACTCATTCTTATTCCTTCCATTCCCTTCTTCTCAGTATCCAGAAACGGATGTGCATTTTCCCTGCCCACGTGTCTCGGCTCTCTGCATGTATGTGCCACACATTACACACACACATGTGCATACACACATGTGTACTCTATAAATGCATTAAAATTTTACACATAGTATAATTTCATACGTATTCTTCTGTAATTTCCTTTTTCACTAAATATTATGTTTTAAGATTTGTCCATCTTGATCCACGTAGGTCTAGTTCACATTCCAATTTTGGGGGTGGTTCAGTTCCAATTATTTGATAATTTTCTTTGACTCATAATTGTTTTTTTTTTTTTTTTTACTTTTAAAGTCTTTTTATTTTTTTGAAATGTTTTTTGTGATTTCTAATCTGGCTTTGTTGCTGCGAGAGAGTGCATTTTGTGGACATTTGTTCTTTAGCATTTGTGGATTACTTCTTTGGGGCTCACTACCTAGTCAATTTTTACAAACCTGCGTGTGGACTTGAAAAACGTGTATCTTTTCTGTGTGGTGCAAGACGCTTGTAATGCCTGCCTGATCTAGCTGGAGCACTGTGTTTTCGAATCCCCGTGTAACTACTGCATTCAGTGATTTTTTTCCCACTTTGCCTTTATCCATGTGTAGACAAGTCTCTCTTTGACATCCCTTCCTGCTATTTTGGGTAGATTCAAGACTTTCCAGTCTCCATCATTTCTTTAAAAGTTAGGTGTGGCCTAATGGAAAACTCTCCCATGATTTTACCCCCTTTTCCTCCTTAAACTGCCCTCCGAGGCATGAGGATGGGGCATGGGGATGTGGAGGAGAGGGCTGATTCATATTCATTCCCCTACCTGGTCTGGCTCCCCAGTACATGGGGTGGATTTAGGGCAAAAGGAAGACTCTGGCTGCTTCTTTGCTTCTCCTGAAGCTTGGCTGTCACTGTCTGTCTGACACCATCCTATTTTTAATTCTTTCTCTGTTTTTGATATTTCATTATGATATGACTAGATGTGGATTGAATTATATTTATTTTTCACAGAACTTTTCATTTTTTATTCTCGAGTCTCATTCATATCTTTAAATCGGGTTATTATTTTCCCCAAGTATCTGGAATATTTTTTGTCCTCTATTTTCACTATTCACTCATTGGAAATCTGGATAAATACTGGCTCTTACACACCAGCCACCAGGCATCCTAACTAATGTCTCCCTGTCCATCTCCATCTTCCTCTCTTCTCCCAACTTCATTATTTTTCTCTCTGCAGATAGTTTGACACTTTTCCCCATCAGTGATGAATAATTTTTAAAATCGTCTATGAACATTTTTTATTTTTGGAAGTTGTCTTTAATTATTTCAGCTCTGCCCGTTATTGGTTTATGCTGTCCTGCTTTTCATTATGGTTATAATCACTCTTTGAAAAAGTCATTTTAAATTTATTTTATAGACTTTTTCTGTTTGATCTTTTATTCACAATGTTTGGAGTGCTAACCCGTCTTTTTGTATCTACTACACCTGCTAGAATCTATCCATTTTAGTTTTTTTTTCTTCAGGTACTTTGTAATATTTACTTGTGAGCTCATCTTTAGTGGAGGTTGTTTTTTTGTTTGTAAGTTCACCATGACCTAAGATGTGAAAGCGTCCCTATAGAGGTTTTCTGTTTGCTTCTGTCAGAACCCTAGGGATTTTGATGGTTATAGATCAGTCCTCTATCTATCTGTCTGTCTGTCTATCATCTAATCTCTGTCTCTGTCTCTCTCATCTATCTCTATCTATCATCTGTCTGTCTGTCTATCTATCATCTATCTATCTATCATCTATCTATCTATCAATCATCTATCAACCTACTGATCATCTCTCTCTTCTGGTACAAACTATTGATAATAGAAATGTGGCTTGGATGTCTCACAGAACTTTTGTATGTGCACATGGCCTTAGTCACACACCAAGCTTTCTTGCGAGGGAGGGTCCCAGTTCTAGTTCTCTGGCTTCCCCTGGGCCATAAGCCATTTCTTTTGTCCCTGCTTGGGCCTTAGAACCCTGCATTGTCCCTGGGGCCCGTGTCTGGGACCTGGATTCTTGTTGGTGGCTGTGATTTCAGCCAGCACATATCACTCTAGCTTTTATTTCTCTCTTTGATCCTGGACCTCAGTGATTCCCTTTTCTTTCTCTTGCTCTTGGCTGTTACATACGTTCTTTATCCGGGTGGCGGATGTTGGTGGTTATACTCTCTATAGCATTTCAGTGGGATTGTGATGCGAATGGGGCCTGTCTCAGGTGAGTCTGCCACGTGGTGACCTAGAGTTGCTTTTTAGGGAGAATATTTTTTGTTCTTCTAGTTAAGTCCATGGCCGGAATGAGTATTCACTACATGAAATCATTTTTTAAAAAAACTCGTTGATGACAGTGGGTACTGTCCCACTCAAAGATGATTTTCTTTATATAATTCCATATTATTGCCGTTGTTGTAAGAACACTTAACACGAGATCTGCTCTCTTCATCATTTTTTAAGCGTCCGGGACAGAGTTGTTCACCAGAGGTACAAAGAGAAGATTGTTTAAAGGGGAACCAAAGCAGAATCGTCAGTGAGGATTGGCAAAGAGGTAACGTGTTCTGTAATTAGTACATTCTCCAGTTAACATCTCAGACTCCCAGTAAGAGAGTAAATGGGCTGTGAATCGTGCAGCGGCACGAGGCTAACAGAAATCCCACCAAGACGGCGAAATCGCTCCTATTCAAGCTGATCCGATCAGAGAAGGGTCTTTGCATCTGGCGTTCACGGTACCTCAGGACCCGGCGCAGACACGTGGGTTGGATTAGTACTTAGATAGGACACAATAAATAATACTCATAATGTATAAATTATAAGAGCGATGAAAGAGCTAATATTTATTCGAATATTTTTGGAAAGGCTGCAATAGCAATGGAGAGAAATGTGCATGCTTTGATAGGGAGTTTTTCATTTTTCGTCTTTTGATCTCCTCGTAGTAATACACAGTCATTCAAAACTTCTTTTAACGTAAGAGATAATTCTATAGGAGTATTAAAATTTTTTAAACATTTTTGCATTGTTCAAATTATACTATCCTTATGCAACCATTTTTATTTTGCATTTTATATGACATTTGTGAAGTATCTTTCCTGGTTGTACTAATACTGTGCATAATATTTTGCATTTTCTCCTATTTTATAATAAATGTGTTCAGGCACCTAATCAAATTCTTATAATTTTGCAGACATTTTAGAGTGGAGACTTGCTACTAAGACATGAGACTAGTAAAATCCAAAAAGGGGAGGGAATCGGCATGTCCCTTTCATTTTGTCAAGTAGACATTAAAGAAGAAAAGTGGAAAAAAAAAACACCCTGTTCTTTAATTTCACAGCATTTCAGCAAATAAAGAACATTTTAACATCCCATCCCTCTACCAAAAATACGAAGGATATAATCGCAAAAGAAGGGAAAATGCCTTATTTTTTATGAATAAAATTCTTGTACTTTTCTTCCGAATTCCTCGCAGGATGATTGAAAACCTCATCAGGAAACTTTCTTGATCCGAGAGCAGGTCAGGGTTGCCTGGACCGGCTGGTGTCTGGAGGAACACACTGCTGTCCGAGGCTGTGATTTTGCCTGCAAAGTAGCTGATAAATTCAGTAGAACCAGTGAGAAAGCTGGGGGTTCCAAGTGGCAGGCCCCCAAAACACCGCTTCTCAGCACAGATGGAGCTTCCTGGGCAGTCCCAGCGCCAGAAAACTCAGAGGATGGCTCTGATTTTGTTTGTTTTAATAAAATTTTGTCTGAAAAATCCTGAAAAATGTTCAGAGAAGGCCCACTGCTTTGGCCATGTACGTTTTTGCTGAAAAAGGATTTGATCTGGACATGTGTCCGACCTCTTCATATGACAAAGGTGTCCTCTCCAAGAAAAGGAGATAAGGACGTGAATGAAAAGTTGAACATTTTTGAACGGGCTCATCTTGACATCAGCGAATATTCCTAGTGCCGTGGGCTGGACAGGTTTTTGAGCGTCTCCTTGCCCGTGCTCACATCTGAAATGCGTCTGAGTTCAGCCTGCCTCAGTGGCACAGTTGTATTCCCACTGCGGCCAGGCCTAGGTTGACCTGTTCTCGGTGGAGTCAGAAGGCTCTTCAATAACGTTTTTGATGTGGTTTATCTTTCGCTTCTCAGGAGGAAATTCGTTCCAACCGGAATCATAATTTTTTGGGGGCTTTCAGCAGATTTTAGAGTTCTAGGAATGAAAGACTCGTGTGTTTTGTTCAGGAAACTTCCAGCTGCTTAAAAGAGTCAAACATTAAGCATCAAATCGCTGTTAGGTGTTCAGAGATATTCTTCAAAAGGGCTCGAGAGAAAGAAGAAGGAGCTCGCAAAGCCCACATGTTGGGGTGTCATTAAGCGTTACTTCCACAGTCCCGTTGCTCTGTGGCGCCGTTTACAAAATGTAGACGCGTTTTTGATGATAAGGGTGGACTTAAATTACTGTCACTATATCAACGGCTGCTTTTCCAGTCCTCACCACCCCATTAAAGTCAATATTTATTAAAATCATTGGATTTTTAAATGTCTGATATTTGTACAGCTGTTTTGGTTTATTTTTTAAAAGTTGCTATATTTGTAATGAAAGTGTCAAAAGTTAAAAACCAAAATTAAATCAAGAAGCAGGAGATTTATGCCAAGTGCAAATAACAGGATGAAAAGCATTTAGAAAGACAATGGGAACGGCTTAGAGGACCTTCAAAGTTTTTGCAAGTTCAAAATGCTCTTCATAAAATAACTTCCTTTAAAAAAAAAATACTTGTTAAGCTTTGACTTCTGCTCATTTTGATTTTTTTTTTTTTTTTTTTTACGTCTCTGAAGTTGTTTTAAAGTTGTTCCTGTTATTACTCTAGGAGAAAACTGTCACTCTCTGTGCTGAAGGTGATGACCGAAAATGCTTGTTTACAGAAACACGAGGGTCTGGGCTCAGAATCAGATGCTCACGGGCGCCAACTAATCTGAGAATTAAAATGGGGAAAATTCCCCTCGTGTGGTAATACTTTTTCGTTCTGATTCTAATGCGCACCATGAATTTATCCTGATTTCTCGAGTTAGCCACTGGCAATGAAAACTCAAAATCATTATTGATCTAGCTATCATCTGTCAGTCTCTCCGCCTGTCTATCCATCTATTATCTTTTGTCTGTCTTTCTGATTTTTTTGGGTTGAGCATGTCTATTACGATAATATGGTATCGGATTGCTTCCCAGGTTAGCTTAGTACGCTGTTCTTGTCCCCAGAGAGATTTGACCTCATTTCCTGTAGGCTCTGCAAAACTTTGTAGACATTTCAGGAACATGGTACCGTCAGAGCTGAGCCCTCAGTTTGGATTCTCATCACTGGTGTTATTTAAACATTAAGTTGGGTTCCAGCCTAGTACGGCTGTCATGTTGTGGGCTGTCATTTCAGCTGGTGAGGGTGTGGCGGGCGGTCCTGCTGACCAGTCCTGGACTCCAGTGATTCTCGGAATCATGTGACATCCATCAGGCCCAGGGATAAAAGCTGGGGAAGCCGAGTTCTGCGGGTAGAGATGATGTTGTTGTTGGGGCTAGTTCCCCTGGAACCCTGACTAGTTCCAGAGTCCTGCAAGAGACAGGGCAGCCACATGCAGTGGGGGTCACTCAAATATCCCCTCTGGACCCCTTCTTTGCACTGTGGGGGGCTGTGTCGCATGGAGCTTCCTTACCCGTGCATTGTAATGGTGAAGCTGAGGTCTGAGCACGGGCTGTCTTTTATGGGGCATGCTGGAGGGTTCCTGAGGCCTCTGGTAGGGATACTCCACTCTAGGTCTGTGGCATGGTGACACCCCCATGTTTGTCTCCCTATGACACCCTTCCCCCAGCTTGGTATAGCTCCAGCCTCTCTCTCTCAGGGCCGGCTCAGCTCATGAATTCTGGCCACCTTCCATGGGTCTCATGGCACCAGAGGATGCTCAGGCCATTGATGGCAGCTCAGCACGCTGCCACCATGGCCTTTTCAACTTACCTGCTCTCAGGTGGCTCCGCCCCATGCCCCAGCAGCTTAGAATCATGGGGGAGCCCTGCACACTTCTCCTCCCAGCTCCTGTGGCCAGTAGATGGAGATGGGCCAGTATTTACACCACAGAGAAATCAGCAAACCCTACAAATGAGCCCCCTCCCCACTCGACTCTAGATTTTAGAGAAGCTCCCCTCCCTCCTGCAGTGGGGAAGAGTTGGCCTGTCCTGACTGTGTGTGAAGGTCATGGACCACCTGTCATCTGGGGTCTTCATAGCTTCAGGTAGGGCAAGGAGCCCTCATGACTCTGGTCTGCCGAGATTTACCACCACGACCTTGAACGTCTGATGCCATCTGTTTTTGCTGGAATATTTCACACTTAATAATGACATCTAAGTTCTTTCCCAACTGTAAATTGTGAGATTTTATTATCTGGGGTTTTACTTGACAGCTCTGGTAATTTACTCTGTCTCTTCAGTTTGCCCAGTGGGCGTGCAATCTGGGATGTGTTGCCATTGTCCCTTCAGGAAGGGAGGACTTATTCCCTCAGACCCTGGGAGTATGGCTGGAGGGTGCCTCAGCTATGAACGCTCTTTGGGAAGCACCAGCTGACCAGCCCCCCCCCCCCAGCCAAGGTCGTGCCTCCCCCCAGGGGCCGCCAGTGACCAATCAAGACGGGGTACCAGTCAGGTTCTCTGGGGAAGCAGATCCGACAGGATGGATATAGATATTTGTATGTAGGTGATTGTATCTCTCTATACATGTACCTCTATCTATAATCTATACCTGTGTCTATTTCAATGACATTTTATTTTTAAAAATTGGCCCATGCAGTTGTGGGGGCTGGCAAGTCTAGAATCTATGGGCTGGACCAGCAGGTTGGAAGCTCGGGTGAGAGATGATGTTCCAGTCTTGATTTTGGGGTTCGTAGGGCAGGCTGGACACCCAGATAGGATTTCCGTGTTCCAGTCTGGAGGCAGAATTTGTTCTCCTCCCCCAAATCTCAAGTTTTTTCTCTGCAGGCCTTTAACCGATTGGGTGAGACCCACCCATGTTAGAGAGGCTAATCTGCTTTGCTTAACTGATTGCGGGTGTTAAGCACATCTACAAAATACCATTGCAACAACAGCTAGACTAGTGTTCAGCCAAACCAGAGCCGAGCCAATTTGTCACAAGTTGCCACACAGCAGGGGTTAAAGGTCTGGGCCCTTGTCCCTGACTCCAGCTCCGAAGAGCCAGGCCATCTGCAGAGAGCCCCTCTGGGGTCCCCTGAGGCCTTTACTGGGCTGCCTCACAGTTCACCGTGCCTCTTGCCCAGGCCTGCCCCTTGTCCCTGCATCCACGGATGTTGGTCCCAAGAACACATTCTGTTGAATGCTCTGCCTGCTTCCCTCCCGTTCGGGCTCTGCTTACCTGGGACCCCATTCTGCAAAACCAGTTAACTGACAAACTCCGGCCGCAGGTGTGGACTGCCACTTCACGCCCTGCCTTTACCGCTCAGGGTGCATACTTCCCATTCACCGGAGGCTCTTGCCTTTAAATGACCTCTGTGGCTAATTACTAATGTGGCTCCAGTGGGCAAAGTATTTAAAATTCATAAGTAATCCCTCCAAATTTGTACCTTCCCCATAAACTATTCCCTTGTGTCTTAATGGGTTTTCACTGAAAGTGGGTCTTGGGGGAGGGGGAGGGCTCCCCAAGTGGAAATGACACAGGAAGGTTCAGGGGAGCTTGCTTCCTGTTTATTTTCTCTGCTCCGGAACGAGCATGTGACTTTTCTTCCCCTCGGGGGACAGCACGGTTCATGGAATAAACGGAGGCTGGGTTGAACCCCGAGTTCGAATCTCACTCGTCTACTTATCAGATCTGTGACGGTCTCCTTATCAGAGACAGGAGGACAGAATAATCACCTTCCACCTCTCTCAGTAAACGGCCGATGATTAGTGCCCCCAGAGGCCCTGGGGTGGGATGACGAAGCCGTCGCTACCACCCAGAGGTAGAGCGGTCGCCTTGCCGGGTTCGCTGGCTTGAGGAGGTGGTCTCGAGCTGGCCAGACCTGCTCGAGAGCGCGAGGCCAGCGAGGGAGGCTCGGGCACTGGACAGCTCCATCCCAGCAGAAAAGTGCGAGCAAACCTTCCGATGCGCCCCGTGCCACCGCACACCGGAGCCCGCGTTTCAGGAGAGAAAAGCTCCATCAACAGCCTGTTGCTTCACAGGCAGGCGTGGGGCTCGGCGGGGTCAGGCTCTGCCCTCCACGCGGTGGCCCCCTGGCCCCCTCTGCTGATCAGCCGTTTTCCACCCCGCTGCTGTCTCTCCCAGGCCCCGTCTTCACGTCCTCCCCCCAGCACACCCCTGCCCCCCGAAACTGGCATCGTCCTTCCATAAGAGCAGCCTCCCACTGCGGCTCTGCTCTGGGGTGGCTGGCAGAGGTCCTGGTCACAGCTCCGGGCTGCACAGAGCGCTGGAGTGCCCGTTCACGCCGGCCAGCTGCACAGGTCAGGGGCCCGAGGACGCGGTGCCTCATTCTTGGGGCTGGGACAGGACTCACCACCTTCAGGGAGACCCTACTCCCCGCCCCCCCTCTCCCGCCTCGCGCTCCCGGACTGGGCCATGGCAGCGGCCTTTGACTGGCCTGTCCCTCCCTGCACCCAGCTGCCTCGCGAATCTTCCCCAAAGCCTCTTCGGGACACTCCGTCCCAGTGATGCCCCCAAAACTCCAGCTGCTACTTCAGGATGAGGGTCAGACGTCACGGCCGCACGGCCGCCGTCCCAGGGATCTCGGGCTGGCCGCCCGTGAGGACACGAGCTTTCATAAGCCAGCCAGCTCGTCCACTGTCCCCCGACCTTGGGCTCTCCCACTTCTGCTTTTCTAGAACATGAGCAGAGGCTGCCCCAGCTTCTCCCCATACCTTCTACCCAAGGCCGTGGTCCAAGGCTGTGGTCCTGTTACAAAAAAGCCCTCCTTGGCCACCTCAGGAGGTGCAGAGGTGATGAGGACATTGTCATGCTGTTGACAGAGGCTTTTACTATAAGTCTCACTTAATCCTCACGGACAGGTGCCCTCACACCTGCCGGCTGTTCTTGCTTTTTTCCCTGCTAGACTGGCCTGTCCGATGTCTATATAAATTCTTCCTATTTTTCGTGGTCTCGTTGAAATCCTACCACCCAAAGTGGAAGCTTCCTTTTTTCCTCTCCCTTGAGATATCCCAGTTTCATTTATTGGATCTGCTTCCTTGTCCCTTATCCCGGTCATAACACCTTGGGCCACAGGCTTGCCCTCCTGCAAGACATGTTGGCTCCCTGGGAGTAAGTGACAGACACACTTGGAACTTTCTCATTCTGTGTCACCCCTGGACACAGCTCTTTGCATGAGGTGATCAGTTAACACTTAGTAATGATGGAGCTTATAGAAAATTCTGGATGCATAGCTGTCTAGTCAGAGGCACGTTATAAACCTCACGTCCTGTCAGCAAAGGGCCTTTGTGGCTCGTGATTTTTACCTAAAATATAGAGGGGGATTTTAACATCCTTATTTTCAAATCGCGTCCAGTAAAAATGCGGCGTTCTTTATGCAGGTCGCTGAAACTAGTCAAGAGTCAGTGGGAATGGAAAGGCCTAGTGGTGACATGTCCATCACCAAGTGCCAAAGTGCTTTACCAGAGCCACCCAGCAGAGAGCTACTCCCATGAGTTCAAAGTTCTTTGAAACTCCTCACCCTTAAAGAGCACGAGGAAACCGTCCCTGCCGTTGTTTTTGTTTGTTTGTTTGTTGTTTTGTTTTGTTTTGTTTTTTAAATCACAGCAATAATGGCAGATAATGTAGAAACTTATCTATATTATTAGAGATCCTCAAATATTTTTTTCTTTTTCTTCTTTCTGCCTTTCTGCTCATTGATTTTTTTCCCCTAGGAAAACTTCTAACTCTTCGTATTTGCATCTCCAGACTATATTCAAAATAAAGATATCTGCCTCCTACAAGCATTAGAATGATGTTGAAGGGAGGAATTTCATCTAAAAATGATTATCTGTAATCATTGGGCCCCTACTGGCAATCAGTTATTTTTATTTAGAACCTCAGAAGCAATTATGTATTATTAACAATGTTTTATTTTTTTCTGCCCCGTGTTATAAAGTTAAAAACATTAAACAGACCTCATTGCTTGCAGAGATGGTTATCAATGCATTTGCCGTTTTAAGTTTTGACCTTGTGATTATATCAAGACAAAGTTCATTCTCAAGGTCAAATTTGCTTCTAAAACGGCCTTCGGGGTTTTGTTCTCAAGGATATATTTTGTTTGATAAACTTTCTTAGAAGCACATAGTGTTCCTTTAATCTGCAGCCTGCTTGACAGTTGTCTGCTGTTATGAAATGACTAAATATTTATGTTTTTCCAGTTGGAGTTAGGGAAAAAAAAACCCTCTGGTAAATGTGTTTCCTTTAACAGAAGGCTCAGTGTAAAACGGGAAAGAAGTAGTATTTATAGTTGTTTTCCCCTTTCTTGATGTCACCCGCTTTTCAAATGCAGCCTGTTCTCCTTCCAATGTCCCATTTTTACTGGGGACCTCCAGGCACATCTCCTGGTCCCCGGGCTCTGGGGCCATGGGACTGTTTGCTGCTGTGTGTTCTCTTTTGGTGGAAGTTGACAGTGGCACCTTCCACTCTAAGATCAGCTTGAGCCTCTCACCTGCAAGTGACAAAGCCGAGGAGGAGAGAGACCCTGAGCGTTTACCCGTGGGCTTCGTGAGTCCGCATAGTGGCACGTTAATGTCTGTATTCATTTTGCTCTCTAGATGAATAAGAGCGGTAAGAAGCATTGTGGACAGAGGTCGATTTAGTGCGGTGCAGGCAAAAATTTAGACCCTCAAAACCAAAATGAAACGAAAGCAAACAACACAGCAGAACATGACCGACAGGAAGCCTCCGGTCGCGGCCATTGTGTGGCTCAGACGTGGCTCATGGAGACGCTTGGCATCCTCTTCCAGAAAAACCGCTCTTGTTTATTTATGCAACGTTTCTCTGTGGCTGAGAGCAAAACGAGACCTTCTGGGGAATTCTACAAGATTCCAAGAATTGCCTCTCTGTGTTTTCTGCATTATCGCGGACAAGGCAGCACGGTGGCTTATGCGTGGGAACGCGCCCACGCGGGCTCTGACGGTCAGTGAAGGAAGGTAACGGCCAACAGCATACGTGTGAGGCTGCTGACCGGGTCCAGGAGGCAGAAGAGCTTATGTGGACATGATTTAAGAGCCTGTTTTCCAGTTTTCGCCTTTCCCAGAAGCGACGTGTCACGGGGACTCAGCCTGCAGCTGCAGCTGTTGGGGCTGGCCTGCCCAGGCCTCGGCTGTCAGCTCTTCATGGTCCCTTCAGGACCCATCTCTGTCCGGCTTCCGGAGCACAGGTGCACTCCAGCGGTCCTGAGCATCTCTGACCAGTTCCGCATTCAGGGACTTCTGTTGGTTCCTTGAAATTGGCCACGATGAGAAAAGCTACTCCACGAACATTGCCGAAAGCCCTCAGTCAACTGTCCTGCCCGGAGCTGGTGGTTAAACACCCAGCCACGGCACTGCGGTCCCACTCACCTGTCGTGCCTCGTCGTCCCTGTCTCTTCTAGACTGGACCATATCTGGTTCCTCTTTCTAGAATCTCTATGTCTCCTCTTCCACTGGTTCCTGCTAGCCTACCTATAAACATACCTGCTTTTCTCATTCTTAACGAACAAACATGCTAAACAAGTAAGACAAACCTTCTTGACATTGGATTGTAAACTTCTGAAGAGCGAGAAGTGCCCACTGCGTCCCTAGCTGCTGGCAATTTCTGAGGCAGCAGCACACGAGTCGGGCGGGTGGATGCATTAGTGCTTTTTCGAACACTCTCCCCGCCCCTTTGCTGCTCAGCATCTTTCATGAACAGCCTGCGTTGACCTCCTTGCATCCTCCCAACCGAGCACCAATGAACCATTTGGACGCTGGCTCCTCCAACCATTCTGTGACTTGTCAGATCCCTTACCTGTTTTCCATATGTGTGGTTGACACTGGATGAATTTCTCATGCTCATTCGTCTCTCTGTAGATCAGATGCTGTGAACCATTTCTGTTTCACTGAAGGTTCTTTCTTGGCTTCCAGGACTTGGATTTTTTTTCTAGCTTTTTTTCTAATTCTCTTACTGCCCCTCCTTGTGTTCTTGGCTGTTTTATTTTTCTCCTTTGGTCTCCCAAATAGCTCAGGTGCTGTCCTCAGTTGTATTCTGCCTGCATATCTCCCTTATGGGAATTATCTCGCAGCTGGGGGTCAAACAAGTCAGTGGGGGGCTGATATTGGTGATTGTTTCTTTACAACCCTTTCTCTCATGTTAGATTCTGAATTCATGGGCAAAGCCTACCCCTAGT
This sequence comes from Eidolon dupreanum, assembly GCA_028627145.1. Classification (NCBI taxonomy): domain Eukaryota; kingdom Metazoa; phylum Chordata; class Mammalia; order Chiroptera; family Pteropodidae; genus Eidolon; species Eidolon dupreanum. Next base: position 2,523,194 of record CM053507.1, read on the forward strand.
TTGTGCTTAGCTTAGTAATTGGCACATGGGTAGATGGGTAGTTGGATAGATGATGGATGGACAGATGATGGATGGATTGATGACAGATGAAGAATGGATGGATGAAGGATGGATAGATGATAGATGGATGGATGATGGATGATGGATGGATGGATGGATGATGGATGGATGGATGGATGAAGGATGGTTGAATGATGGATGAAGAATGGATGATGGAGGGATGAAGAATGGATGATGGATGGATGATGGATGGATGGATTTGAAGGGCAGGTTGGGTTAAGATCATGAAAGGAGACAAATACCAGTGAAACCTCTCAATTATAGAGACAAGTCATTCGATATTTCTGAGCTCATACTCTGTGGCCTGTCTGGGCATAAAGATGAAAGATGCCCTTCCTCTCCAGAGGAAGCATGCCTCTCCAGAGTACACTCTTCCACCACTGCACCTTCGCTTCTGTCTCCTCTGTCTTGCATGCTGCCCTCCCCAATGCCACTTAGTGAATACTAACTGCCCGTTAGGTACTAACTCTTCTGAGGGAGTATGGCTGTTCCATGGTGCTAGGTGGAATTGCTGCCACTTTTCCACCTCTCTGTGACTCTCACTGCATTCTGCCTCCTTCTCAGTTATTCGACTAGCAGTCCAATCCCCCATCAAGCCCTTTGTAGATCGAGGGCATGTCCGATGTCACCTTGAGTGCTGGACACTCAGTACGTGTATAGACTGAGGTAGGTCACTTATCTGGATAATAGTTGTTTGTTTCCTAAGTCTGAAATATAGTGTTATAATAGGAAGATTTATGTGCTGAGCTAATTTTCTGCAGATCGTTTTATTTTAAAATTAGAACCAAAGAGCATCTTCAGCATATCTGAGTATGGATATAGATGGTAAAAGAGCTGACAGTGACTCTTTTGAATGTAGATACTGTCGTGTATAGCAGTGGTCCCCCACGAGAATTTAATGCCTGACGATCTGAGGTGGGGCTGAGGCGGTGATGCTGGCGCTGGGGAGCGGCTGTAAATACAGATGAAGCTTCAGTGGCTTGCCTGCCATTCACCTCCTGCTGTGCGGCCCAGTTCCTCACAGGCCATGGACCGGTACCTGGGCGTTGGGGACCCCTGGTATAGAGGATTCTTCACGCCTTCAGGGTTGGCTAATTCTGTTCTTCTTCCTCTCTAAGTAGAGGATTTCTTTCATCTATTCCCAGACACCCACAGCATGTTGGTTTCATCCTTAGGCTATCTCTTCTCATGGACCTGAGACGGCTGTCACAGTTCTAAGTGTCACACAGAGAGGACAATGTTATATGACCTTTTTTTTGTCAGCCAAGAGCCTTTTCCCAGAAGTCTTCTAGCTCACTTCCGCAAGTGTTGAATTGGCCAGGATCCTATCACATGCTCATCCCTAAACCAATTGGTGGCCAGAAAAAGGGTAATAAGATTTACTTACCCCAGTGATAAGATTTACCCTGAGGTTGGGGCAGGGTCAAATTTCCAGGGGCATGTTGGTGGGGTGGGCTATCCACTTGAACAAAATTGGGGTTCCCTCAGTTTGTAACAGGGAAGGGGATAAGCAGTTGTGTCTGCTGCCTTTGCAGCCTTTGGGGGTCTATAAAGGAATAGACTGGTTCCCCCGTGACCGAGCTCACCACGACTGCAGGCAGCTGCCGCCCCTCTGTCCATTCCTGCTGGGAGGGGGGCTGGCCGCCGCCGTTCACCCAAGGCCTGGACTGGTCCCTGTCACGCAGTCAGCTCGTCTGGACAGCCATTGTTCCATCTTCCTGGCAGCTGACCGACCTAGCTTATGACATACTTGCTGCTGCCGGCACACGGTGGCCAGGAAACTCCGTGTGCAGCGAGCGGCTCCTCGTCCAGCGTGGGTAGGGGATGAGACGGTCACATATCCCTGAGCATAACAATGTCGTGCACCTGTCCACTTGGCACGGTCACGAGCACCGTCTCACTGGACTTGGCTGCTGGCGGGTCGGCTCGGACCCGCGGCTCAGCCCCCAGGTCTCTGTGCCGCACCGCGGCTGCGCTGGCAAATTCGGCTTGTCCTTCGGGAGCTCAGATGTGTTCGGGTTTAACCATTTCCAGTGAGAGCTTTTGAACGATGGCATGCATTCGTCACTGTGCAGGATGTGGACCTCGCCGACTCCCAGGGTGACATGGTCTGTAGCCTTCAGCTGTGGCAGGGTCGGAGGGCCTCGCGGGGGTCACTTGAGTTTTCGATCTCTGCTCACGGCGGGACCAGGGCCTGCTGGGCTGGCTTGCACAGTTTGCTCTCGTACCAAAGTTTTCAAGAGGCTGTGTTTTTTGAATTTTTTGACTCCGGTTTGTATAATTTTCCGACTTTTTTGCTTTGGTTGGGCCAGCTGTCACCTCACACAGCTGGTAGCGTTCCTTTCTCTGGCAAAGCTTTCCTTGGAGTTTGTGACATCTTTTTGGGTCCTTCGTGACATCTTTGTGGCTTCCCAGCTGTGCGAGGGATAATTTACGATGTCAGGTAAATGCCCTCTGGATAAATGGAATGTTAATAACACTATAATTCTGACTTAAATATACCCAACGCACTCAGTTAATAGAATCTTCTCTGGGTTTGACTCTTGTTTTTAAATCAGGTCCAACGATGCTGTCGTAGATCATATATTTCTTCGGCACAGTCAAGGTGCTGGTATTAAAATGTACCACAGGATGACACGGGGTGGAAATCTTAGCCCACGCTTTTAAACTCTTATTCCCTGGCAGCAAATGGGAACTCCATATTTTAACCACTTGTCCATGGCAAGCATTTAACCACGTGATAATCAGTATTGGCTTTTGGATTTAGAGAAAAAGAAATGTGGAAACACCTTTATTAATTCTAGATCTGAGCAGCCACACAAAGCATGACCCAATTCGCCGTTATCCTACCCTCTCCTCTTCTACACCTTTTTCTGAACGTGGGAGGCCAGCATCGCTCCATAAGGCTGGATGGTACAAGTCACACATCACTGCCAGGAAGACTTTGAAAATATCGATGTATAATTGACATATAACATTATAATACCCTCCACCTTTCTGCTGGGATACCCCCATGTACCACAGGTGGTACTGAACCCTAAATATACTGTGTTTTCTTATACATGCAAGTCTATGATTGTTTAATTTAATAAATTAGGCACCGTAAGAGATGAACAACAATAACTAATAATAAGATAGAAGGACGAGAACACGTGGTCTCTCTCTCTCTGTGGTCTTTCTCGTGGCCACTGAGTGAGTGATGGGTGAGGAGTGCATACAGCCGGACGGGGGGGATGAGTCACGTCCTAGGCAGGACGCAGCAAGATGGTGCGAGATTTCATCATGCTTCTCAGAATGGCGAGCAATTTAAAACTTAGGAGTTGTTTATTTCTGGAATTTTCCACTCACGGCATCTGGACTTTGGTCGACCGTGGGTACCTGGAACCCTGGACAGGGAACCGCGGATGGGGGGTGGGCATGACTATATTAGTTGCAGGTGAGCAAGGTAATCGATGCTTTGTAGATTGCTAAATGATCGCCACAGTAAGTCTGGTTAACATCCACCACCGCAGATGGTTACAGAATTTTCTTTTCTTGAGATGAGAACTTTCAAGCTCTCTGCTCTCTGAGCGGCTTTCAAATTCGCAATGCGGTGTGGTTACCAGTGGCCACGACGCCGGACGTGACGGCCCCACGACTTATTCGGCTTACAGGGAAATTTGTGCCTCTCGATCCACGTCACCCGTTTCTCTCACCCCACCCACCCCCCGCCTCCCGCCTCTGGCAACCACCAGCCCGTTCTCTGCATCTATGAGGTTTTTTTATTTTTTTTTCAGATTCCACTCATAAGTGAGATCGTGAGGTACTGTCTTTGTGTGACTTATTTCACTCAGCATAATACCCTCCAGGGCCATCCATGTTTGACAAATGGCAAGATTTCATTCTTTTTTTTTTTTATGGTTAAATAATGTTCCACACACATATAGAGCACTTTTTTTTTTTAATTGATTTTTGTGTCAGTGGACACCTGTTGTTTCCATGTCTTGGCTATTGCTTAGTTTTTTTTCTGATTATCGAGATGAATATTTTTGGCTCTTAAAATTCAGAAAGTACCCAAAACTATAAAGAAGAAAATAAAACCCTCCCATAATTCACCTCGGAAACCCAAAGACCACTTCTGCTGGTGACTTCACGTCTCGGTCCTCTTCCTCCTTTTTCTATCGTCTCTTGTCTTTCATCATCTTTTTCTTTTTTTTTTGGTTGTTTAACGATACTGGAATCATACTATATATGGCTTTGTATCCCGATTTTTGTTCCCAAGAATTTACATTTTTCATATGATAAACCCTTCGCTGTGACAGTTGGACAATTTGCGTTAAATGCCTCTGGGCACAGTCCCAAAGCCTTCAGGTAGAGTTGGCCGGGGCCTCCTCAGTGGAGCAGGAGGAGCAGCTGGCTTGCGGATTTGTTTATAAATACTATAATATCGCCCATTGCAAATATTGATTTTGATGCAACACTTAAGACATTTTCTAATTTGAAAATGTTTTCAGCTGAAACAGTTGCCTTTTGCAGTTTGTTGTGTTGTGAGGATTCTGTTAAGTGTAATATTTTGGGACTGGATATTTTCCTTGGAAAGTTGTATAAGCACAGAATTCCCATCTCTCCAAAAAAAGAGATGGGATTTTAGGTCCGTGCCAACAGGCCTGTTCTAAGAAAGATTTATTTTCTTTTTTCTTTCCTTTTTTTTTTTTTTTCCGTCTGGTAGTGTTCTAACCTTTTAAAATACATGGTTCTTCTTAGCATCTCCAAATGAAAAGGACTGTTTCTTTCTTGGGACTAAAACAATTATTTAATTATAGTTCTCGGGATGTTTAATAAACCTCATTACTCTTTGTTTTGAGCCGAGTGAGATGCTAAAGACGTGATCTGGGAAAACCATTATTACTGAAGCTGGAGGTTGTAAGGAAAGGAAAACATTTTCAAAATATTTTCTTTGCAAAAGTATAAGTGTGCCTCAGTGTGCCAGCCCAGGCTTGGCTCTTATTTCATTCCTAATTTTTGCTTCATAATGCTGAGCTTCCCTCAGTGGAATGTTACCACCCCCACCCCCCACCCCCCGTTTTTTTAAGGGAAGGATTTTAACTTTATTCCCCTTTTAGGATATTTAAAAATAATGTTTAAAGATTAGTTTTGTCACTAAACGTCCAGTTGATGCTTGGAATTAATATTTGGGGGAAAAAATTTTAATATATTTAAATTCCCTTTCAGGTTGTTCCAAGATCTTTGAAGACCCAAGAAAAGCCCTATTGACTAAAAGCAAGACAAATGACTCACAGAGAAAAAAGATGGTGGAGCCAAGGGCATTTAAAGGTAAAATAAAACCCCCGGATAATCTTATCCCTCTTAGTTAATATATTTTTTGTAAATGTGAATACGTAAATATTTTGTTTCTTTTATATTTGACGTTTGTGGTCCCAAATCTCCAGAGACCTTTTCTGGGACTCTTTGGTGTACTAGAAAGGGTTATGCTGGTACCACTGATGCTCCCTCCCGAAAGAGACACCTCTCACCTGGCCCTCACTACCTGTTCTCCTGCCACCACCCCTGTAGGTGTTTTAAATCACTGCTTCGTGAGTACTGTAGTCAACACGTAATCCTTTCTCACCGCCTTCACTTTCTTCTGCTCCTTCCAGAAGGAACGAGGGCCACAGGCAGTGTCTGTAGGCCTGGGCTTTTATGGTAATTATAGTTTTCTGTCATATTGCTAAATTCGGTTTGTAGTTATTTTATAGTTATTTTGCCCGAATACAATTGAAGTCTCGTGTCAAGAGGCGCACGGGGGATGATGAGTCTCTGCATTCATGAACTGTGCAAAAACGTAAGGGTGGAGGACGTCGGCACTTTATCTCCTCAGCTCCTCGGGACTGTTGGGGGCTCCTCGGAAAAGCATTCCAGGGGTTGGAGGAGAACACGATGGGCCCATTAAATGCTCCAGGCCACAGACCTCAAAAGGGTCCCTCCTTCGCCACCACTAAGCCAGGAGTGATTAGTAGATGAGGCACCGACACGTGGCTCCTGGGGCCTGCTTGAGACAGAGACGGCGTCTAGTAAGAAACAGGGGTTCCCGAGGCCACGCCCCCGCCAGGGCCTCTGATCTGCAGCAAGTTACTTAGCAAAGGTGCGTGTGCTTGCCAACGCTGCTGTGACAAAGCACCACAGGCCAGGGGCTGAGACAGCAGGTGTCCCTTCTCCCACAGGTCCAGAGGCCAGACGTCTGAGATCAAGGTGCTGGGAGGGTTGGGTCCGTGGGAGAGAGGAAACTACCTCCCTCCTCGTTCTTCGTTCTTCCGGCTGGTCTCATCATCACACTGATCTGCAACAGATGAACAGGAGAAAATATTCAAATTTCTGGCACTTGTACACACAGGGGCTCCATAAGAATACGGGGCCTGAGGACAAATGGGATAGTTGAGGCTTATGCTGGCATCTTGAGCTAGGGATAAGGGGGGGGGGGTGGGTAGGGGCTTGGACTTCAAAGGGAAGGTAGGCAATTTCCAGATAGATTTGAAGGAGCAAACATTTGGTATGCAATTTCTTGCCGGGCCACCCAGAAATGGTGTGACGCAGAGGGGAGTTTAGCAAACAGACTTCGCGGGTTTGTCCCTGTCGCCACCCTTGGTTCAAATGATGCTGAGATGACAGCTCCCTTCTTTAAGCACGTTTTTCTCCTTTAGGAAGGTGGGGGAGGGGAGGTCAAAGGTTCTTCCCGAGTCTTCTGTAAGAATAACCAGCTTAGAATAATGAATATCCCAAAGAGGCATAGTTTGGGGTGGGAAACTCTGCCTGTACCCCCCACCCCCCAGTTCCCTCTGAGGCTGTGAGGGAGAATCTGCCCAGGCCTCTCTCCTGGGCTCATGGGTGGCCGCGCTGTCCTCGGGCCTGCATGTGGTCTGCCCTCCATGTGTGCTTCTGAGCCTACACCTCCCTCTTCCTGTAAGGACACCAGTCACATCGGATCAGGCCACTCCAGTGACCTCTCTTGAACTCAATCACCTCTGTCAAGACTTGACCTCACACTCTGAGCCACTGGGGGTTTGCACTCCAGCATCTCAGGGGTTGGGGGGTCGATGCGAGTCAGCCCATTGCGATAGGCATTTGGATTCATTTGGAAAGATAAGCCACATCCCACCAAAGAAGTTTAATTTCTATTTTAAGATGAACGCAAAGGTACATTTGGCTTCTCATCTTTCTGTCTCCCACCGGTCCCTCTCGGTCGCTTCTGGCTGCACGCACCAGAGCTAGGATGCGGTAAGCCAAGCAAGGCACAGAAATTAAAAAGTGGCCTTTTCTGGGTTTCTGAGGAGGAAACCAGATCTGGCCTGCATCCTCCATCCAACTTGCCCTCTGTGCGGGCCCAGCACTGCCTCTGCGTGACAGCCCTGCCCCCACCCCCAGCCCGCAGCACACCTGGGTGCTCCTGCCCAAGCTGGCCCGGCACCTTCTGGGCCGACACAGGTCTCCTTCCTGCCGTCCACTCGGCGGGTCCCGTGTGTACTTGCCTAGGCCCGAAGGCTGGCCAGCGGGGCCACTGTTGGGAGGAGCATGGCCACGTACACTGGAATGTCCACGTGACTGTCTGCGGGGCCACCTGCGTGCAAGACAGACCTGGGGTTGGAAGAGAAGAGGGGTCGGGGACCTCTGTTTTCATTCTCACCCCAGCCCTGCAAATATTCAGGTCTTCATCATTTCGCAGTATTTCCCCACTAAGGACAGAAGAGAAATAATGACTTATTTTCCTCTTGGCGCTTGGTGCCAGTCCACATTTTATGCAGTTACAGCTGAAGGAACCCAAATCACATATTCGTTTCCATGTCGTAAGCATTTTGAAAACCAGAACAAAAGAAGGGAGACGAGTAGAATTCTGTCGAATGTCCTGCATTTTATTTTTTTAAGATACCGAATAATAAAATAATGCTGGATCACGAAACACTAAATCATTAATATATACATTATCAAATGAATTTATCACCGGAAACAAATATTAAAGAGAGGGTTTTTAAGACAACACAGATTTAGGCTGTGCGAGGCTTCGAAGGCAGGTGGAAGAAAATGACGAGGCTCCCAGTGAAGTGAGACCGTCGTGTGATTCATCGACGGCTAAATGTCTGCGGCACGATCATGAGAAACACAAAAGTACGTGAGAAGTGCCCTAAAACAGATCCGTCGGATACCTCCCAAGCGGCAAAAGGGAACCCACGTGGCTGGAAACGCAGTCCAGCAGCCGTGTGGCCGAGAGGGTGCGTGGCTTTTCAGCTGATCTGGTTGGGAGGGTGGCGGCGCCATTTACATGGAATGGTTAATAAATCTTTTTGGTTGATGGGGACCTGGTGATGTGTTAGGGTCAGGTACCCTGGCTCCCTAATCGGGGGGAGCTGGAGGGAACCTTTGTTCCTGGCTTCCCTGCCTTCCTGCCAGTCCACAAGCCTGTTGTTCTTCAAAGCTCCTCGGTGGCACCTCCCTGGCCCTTGTGAGTCAGCTGCCTTCCTCCTCCATGTGTTGTCCACGCCCCTCATTCCGCTGGCTGCCTGCGTGAGGGACTGACCTCTTGTGTCTGTATCATCTCCCCACCTGTATCCCCTGAGGGGCAAGACCGTGTTGCAGCTCGATGTCCTATAGACCTATGTGTTTATTCCCTGCCGCCCATCTTGGAAAGTATCCCAGACTTCCCCACAAAAGACAGGAGACAAAAACCATTGTTTATTAAGTTTGTGTCTTGGTTGGCTACAGACTGAATGGCCGCTGTGCCTTCTGCCACGTTTCTAAGGCCCCGGGCATCCAGAATGCTGGTTCTGTTTCATTAGGTTCAGAATCCCCAGAAGGCTGGCAGGGCCCCATCGTATGAAGTGTGAATTCAGCTGCTCCTGGCGAGGGCTTCGAGGTTCTCACAGGGTTCCGGCAGACGTTTCTTGGTTACTCTTCGGTTTCCAAGCTCATTTTGAGGGTAGGACCAGGGTTTGAGATCTTGTCTCTTGGCTGGATAGAAATGGAATGTTTTGTGTGTTGGGACAAAGTTAGCTTCGTTTCAGACTCCTGTTGAGCCTCCTTTGATCTCTGTAGGTGGAAAGGTTTTAGGGGGAGATCTTGATAACCTGGTTATTCAGGGTTTATTGTGTATGTTAGTAATTCACTGTCACAAAAATGCTGTGTAACAAACCACCCCCAATCTCAGTGGTTTAAAAAGGCATTTATTTCGCTCATGAGCCTGTGGGTTGGCCTGTTGACCTTGGCCGGGCAGTGTTGGTCTTGCAGTTTCCCTCCCGTGCCTGGGGCCTGGTGGTCTGGCTGGGGAGACCGCATGACGGGGCTTGCTCCACGCGGCCCTCGCTCCAGCCTGCTGGCCTGGGCGTGCTCCTGTGCTGTGGAAAGCCGCAGGTGGAAAACTTCGTGCCCTTCGAGACTTCAGCCGGGAACTGGCACACTCTTTTCACTCTCTTTCTGCTGCACTCCTTTGGCTGGTGCCAGTCACACGGACAGCCCCGCAGCAGGGGTTGGGGAAGCAGACTGCACCTTTGTAGTGAGAAGAATCAGTCACGTGGCCAAAAGCGTGGACACAGCGCTGAGCGGAGAACTGTAGCCAGCACTGTAACTCACTGTAGAGTGACAGGAAAACAGGCTATTTAGTCTCCGTCTTCACCGTGTGTCTGGAACGCTTACTGGGTGTTTCGGTCATGCAGGTACTAGACTATCCCAACCTAGTAGCTTAAAGCAATGACCAGCATATCACTTCTCAAGGTTCTGTGGGCTAGCTGGACTCAGCCGAACGGTTCTGCTTCCCTGACGTCCAAAGGGGCTGTGATCACGTGAGATGTGACCATTCTGGCGTCCGGGCTGGCTCCCCCTCAGGCCTGGCTTGCGGTGCAGGCCTCCACTGGACACCTACCTCTGGCCTCAGCCAGGTCGCAGTGCTGCCCAGGGCGTGGGGACTAAGTTCCTCGAGGCAGGAAGGGGAAACTTCTGGTTCTTTGAGGTCTGGGCTCTGAAGCTCCGGAACATCCCTTCTGCCGTGTTCTCTGGATCAAAGGCGGTTGTAAATCAGCCAGGGATTGAGGGGCGGGGACAAGCTTCAGCTGTGGTGTGAGCAGCAGCATGTGTGTGGGGAGGGACGAATTGTGTGGGGTGAGTTTTCCCGTGGAGACGCTGAAAGGTGCAGACAGGACTGTCTGTCCCTGAGCGTGGCGGCCGTGCAGAGGGGTCCTTCCTTCCGCCAGGACGGACCTCTGCTGGGCTGAGTGACCGCAGGAGCAGAGCCGTGTTCTCCTGAGCCACCTGCGGCTGTCCTGAAGGGGCTGTCTCGGGGGAGCTTCCCATTCAGAGGAGCCCGCTCCCCGAGACCTTTGGCCAGGACTCCATCCTCTCTAGGCCTCTCCTCTCGTTCCTGTGCCAAGAGCGTGGCTGACCTTCAGCAGCCACCAAGTTCAATTTCAAGACGGCGCTTCATTCCTTGTGCATTTTTTAGCAAATATGATCCCTCTAAAAAAGACTCATTTTCGACTTAAGGGGAAAAATTGCGTACTTTCTAAACATCCAGATAATCAAAAATAATGCCTCCATTTTCCATCTTGGCCAGGAATCCATGGAGCCCTTTTGGGGGACAGATGCCCACCTCACAGATGTGGGGTGAAGGCTTCCCATGTGATGGAGGTGGATGTGTTTGTACCATGGGAGGGTCAGAAAGGGTGGGTACAGCAAGCCTTTGGCACATCCCTGGAATAATGGGTTGAACCACAAACTCAAAAGGCCCCTTTGTGCCTGTAATCCTGAAATCAAGATGTTTATTTTTATTTTGCAGTGAACTACTTAGAGTCACGGGCCAGATTTATGAAGGAGAAAACAAAACAAAACAAAACAAAAAAAATGATACTGACCAAAAAAAAAAAAAATATGATGGCACCTAACAGTATGAATTAGGAAAGGTATTTTTGGTGCCGGCTGATGCTAAGACCTGCAGAGAACCAAGGGCTGGCTGGGGGACAGCTGGGGCCTGGAGCCCCAGGGAAGGGTCTGAGGGTGGGAGAGGCCACCACAGGATCCAGCTATGGCCAGAGTCCTGGCCAAATATGGAGGGCCCGAGCAGGTGATGGGAGGATGTGGGGAAGAAACACCCCTACCGTTCTCTCCTGCCACCCCCTGACCTCCGGATGGTGTCATAGTGACCAGGCTTGTCAGGGGCAGCCAGAAGGCAAGGGTGCCCCCCTGGGGCAGTCTGTAGGAGTCAGTCCTGTGGGGCGGGGGCCAGGGCAGGAGGAGGGCTCTGGGAATGGGGTGCGGCAGACAGACAATAACCAGAACACACTGGTTTATAATCTGAATAAGGGAAAATATGAATTAAAGCATCTTCATAATGCAGGGCAACACCTATTAATTGTGTCAGCCCAAAATTTCTTAGGGACTTTGGAGCCAGGCCACCTGGGTTGGGTCCTGGCTCTGTTGTTTATTAACCAGGTGATCCTGGACAACTCAGTGACCTCTCTGGACCTCCATGTCCCCACCTGGACAATGGTGCTTCTAACTCTCAGAGCCGAGGTCAGGATTAAATGACAACTGCGTGCCCGACCCTCAGCCCAGGGGCTGCCACGTATGTACCTAGGGAACTGCAGCAGTGCTTTTTAGGAAGCACTTAATCCGGAAGCTTACAAAGATGTGTAGACGGCATGAGTTTTGGCGGGAACTTCAAAAGTCCAAGTCTCTCGGTATAATAGAAAATGTCTCAATTTTTCCTGTCTGATCTCTTCCTTGAGGTGATCATTCATAGACACCACCCATGTAGAATGACGAGTGTGAACAGCATGTGACGTGGGTTTGGGGGGCTTGTCCTCTGGGGTTTTTTGGAGGCTGTGGTCGCTTCATTTACCGCACGGGCATAAAGGATGCTTTTGGGCAAACACAGTTAATACAAAGCTGCGATTTTTTGTTTTAACTGTTAGTGTATTGTATTCAATCCTACTGGAAAATAAGACACAGCAGTAGCAGTGCGGTCGTTTATTATTATTTGTGCTGTCCTTTTTTATCTCCTAGCTATCTCGGGTTCTGAATGCCTGGTGAACGAGCTGTCCTGCCGAAGGACATGATTCAGACTGTCCCAGACCCGGCAGCTCATATCCAGGTAGGTTCCCCCTGGGCCAGGAGGCGGCCTGGCTTCCTCCTCGGTGGGATTGTCGTGGACACCTGCCCACAGATCCGGTCACACTGGGGTCGGCCAGCCGTGTCCCTGGGCCAGTGCGACCCACCTCCTGTTTTATAAGACCTGCGGGCTAAGAAAACGGTTGTCACGTTTTTAAATGGTTGAGGAAAATCAAAATAAGAATATTTTATAACGTGTCAATTACATGAAATTTAGACTTCGTTGTCTGTGGGGACGGCTTTGCTGGGACACACAGCCGTGCTCGTCTCATTTCCACGCTGTCTGTGGCTTTTTTCACGCTTTGATGGCGAGTCCAGTAGCTGCAGCAAAGGCCACGTGGCCTGCAGAGCTGAAAATATTTACAGTCTGGCCCTCGGCAGAGCGGCTCACTGACCCCAGAGTTAACCTAGGAAACCACATCCACATTCTCCTAACTTCTATTCCGATCCCGCCTCCTTCACGCTGCCCGGGGTGACCTAGGAGGAGACGAGAGAGGGGGTACGCTTGGCTTTCCCACGCTCAGGCGCGGCTCCGTCTGCGCATGCCCGCCCGTCCGCGGCTCGTCCTGTCGCACCTGCCCCGGCCGCTCCCAGACAGCAGCGCCCTGCGGCCGCGAGCGGGAGCCGGAGGAAGCCAGGCCGGTGCCAAGGCGGGTCCCCGAGCGGAAGCCGGTGCATTCATTTCAGCTCTCCGCGTACCTATGGGTATAGCCACAGGGCAGGAAGGAAGTGATGGTTTTAATATACTTGACCCAAATAACAGTTATAGAGAAAAGGGCCGGAGTTACATTATCCAGATAGGCTGTTTAATTCAGCCGTCTACACTGGCTCGAATCATTCACTCATGTGTCCCCTGTTATTCACTTTCTCTGAGCGGCCTAGTAAGTTTCATTCATTTATATTCTTTGCTTAAAACACTTACTGAAAAATGGAAAGTGGCGTATAATTGAAAAGAAAGTGTATGGTATTGAAATATTTACCTTTTTTTTTTTTTTGCACTGAACTATAAAATGCCCTCTAGCATGTCACACGCGCACACACACACATTTTAAAAGCAGTGTATTTGGGAGCGTTGTGTACCATGTGTGAGTCACGTTCACGCACGTTCGATTTCTTTGAAAATGGAATTAGAAGTGACAGTTCCAGTACATTCTTTGGGCTCTGTGGGTGCTCCTGACGTTTTAGAAATAGGGGAGGTCCCAGGGGTGTTGAGGGTTCTTAATTTTATCCAGGGACAGAGAGGAGCAAATCCTTATGGGGGACGCTGGAGTTTGATTTCTGTGTGATATTTTATCGGGACCTGGCAGTTATGTCTACAGAAGAACAAGTGGAAAATCTCTCGTGGATGTGATAAGCTTTTTCGGAAATATCTGGAACGTATCTGGTATGTCCATGCTGCACACAGATGGGATGCCGTCAAGACTTTTTTCTTTTAGACTCTGTTGACCATGAAGCTGCAGGGAGCAAATTAAAGCTCATGGGGAAGGTGATACTGATGTAAGAAACACCTTCTACAGTTCAGAGTAGGTGGGTCAACAGCCAGAACCCATTTTGATTGGCACTTTGTTCCTAACCAACCAGAAGGAAAAGATGGAGTCAGCCAGAAATTATTACAGGTTTTTAAAAGTGAAATCATGGAGCGCAAAACAGTCTTAGATCGAGAAACACGATCTCTGAGCTTGTGTTTATTGGAAATGTCCTGGATTTGATCTCAGGAATGAGCTTTGTTTTCAGTACCAATTTATCTTATTACCATCAGACTGGTTGATGTTAATATAAGCGAAGGGTGATTTTGAAAAAAAAAAATGGTAACCCTGAGAGTTTTTAAAAAAACAAATTGCAACTCAAACCGCTTCTGTGTGTTTCGAAGATGAACTGGCTAATTAGAGTTGCAGTTACTAAGAGCTGATGTTGGCCCCGAAGTAGAGAGAATGGTATTAAAGACATGTGTTTCCTTTATAAGTCTATCAAATTCCACCTATTGCAAGTTAAATAATTATTCTTGGACTTCCTTTATTTTGATATATGAAATTGGTGTCCTTGACGACAGAGTTCAGTAAACAGATCGCCTTCCTCCGTTTCTTTAAAATGCCCGATTTGGGGGATGTAGTCTACCAACGTGAAGATGCTGAGAAGTTGCTGCTCTTGGGAGGGGAGCATCTTCTAAATGGCACGTGAATGAGTTCCAGTCGATGTGTCAACGTAAGTAGTGGATGATGTCGTCTTTGGCTCATTGCTACTGAGATGTGTTTTTCATATGAAAAGCACTTGAGCTGTCCACAGAAGTGGCCTAACTTCGCAGGTGGGCAGGGAGATGGCCGTAGAGCCTTCCTGCGTCCTCCACGTTCGTGCCATGGGCTGATCCAGAGGAAAGAAATGTTTCTTGCGTATTAAAGAAATGTATTCCACATAATTTACCGTAGTTCTTTTCTGCTAGAGCAAATATTAAGTATTATGGCAATTGTATAATACATGGTTATAGTATTCATATGTAATGTTATATGTTAGCGTACTCTTACATAATTGCAGTAGAAGGGGGGAAAGGAGAAGAGGGAATATTCTGGAAAGAATTGGACAGCTACAGGGTACTTGCCAAGAATTAAACTGCTGAGCTGACTTCTTTTCCACGTGGTCCGTGGCTGTCAGAAACATTAAATATTTCTGACTATAAAAGATGCTAAACTTCAATGCTGTTTGTGTTTCATGGAAGAAGGGTCTGAGAGAGTTTTAAGAAGTAGCCAGCATTAAACGCAAGGTCGCTGGGAAGCCCGAGAAGCCAGCAGATGAGTGAGACTCTGAAAATAATGTGAAGCAGATGCAAATGAAAGCTCATGGGGGCAGGTACCCCAGTCTGCATCCTGAGTAAGGGGTCGGGTGTCTTCTCCTGGCTGATTGTGATTTCTCCCATCTCCACAGAGAAGGGTGAACCTCACCACCCAGCCCCCACCTGGCTGACAAAAGATCCACTGGGTTGTAAGCGTTTTGCTCTTATTTGCGAATCTGATTTATAGTCGCTTTGCTTCAGAGGAAGTTAGAAAGTTTATCCTTTGAGGATATACTCAGCAGACACCCTAGTTTCCCTCTCCCCCCCCCCAAACTCTATGTACTGTGAAGATGATGTAAGCCTTTGATACGCTGCCTAATTTCTCCTTGATAAATCAGCTTTGATCAGAGTCCAGCACAGCCTGACGAGCCTGGTGACTTCGAGGCTGTTTATAGCGGCACTTTCATTTTTCTGCGGGATAGTGGTACTTTGTTAAACATAGAAGAGCAAATTTACTAAAATTTCTGCCATGGGTGTGGGCTATTTTCATAATCAGAAAAATAATATTGTTTTAAAATATCAAGATATTTGATATGGCGAAGCGGTGGCCATTTGTACCGTCGGACGGCCCCGCCTGCAGATACGTCACCTGTGGTTTGCTGGAGCTGGGCTGTTCTTCTTGTCCCCCTCCCCCGCTGGCTTTCTGTGCCCCTCGGGCTGAGCTCAGTCCCCTATCTCAAGGGGCTGTGCTCAGGGTGTGTGCTCCCTGGGTATGCTGCACAGTGTCCCCAAACTGAAGTGTCCTGGTTAAGATTCGGTGACGCTGACATTCAGGGAGGGCACCAGCTTTACCAAGAGGTACAGGTGGAAGTTACAGGGAGGAGAAAGGTTAGAAGTTATGTGTGGTTGGTCTAGAAGCCCCCTGCGCAGTTTTCCTCCAGAGGTGGTTCTTAAAGACTACCCAAAATGCAGAGTCCTGGGCTCCCCCACAGCTGCTGCTTCAGTAAGTTTGGGCTGGATTCAAGGAACTGCGTTTTCACAAGTACCTGAGGTGTTTCTGCGGATCCTGGTTAGATAATGAATAATTATTATTACCCTAGCCTAAGATAATCAGTAACTATTTATCAAAGCAACTGATTTTTTTTTTTCAGTCTTCCCTGGAGGTTGCGCATCCTCGTCACACCTATAAGGGTTTAGAGAACATTGCTTGGACTTGGGTTTCAAAACATCCGCTCGTATTTTGGGTTCTGTGATTGGGTATAAAAGTCTGGAAGAGAAGTTGCCATTGTTGCTTCTTCTGCCTCGTGGCAGATTGACCAATCAGGAATTTGAATCAAGAATATTCCAGGTCAGCCCCTTGCAACTGAGTGTGCAAGAGATGTCAGCGTGGCTGAGTCCACTGTTGCACGCACAGCTCATTCTGTGCACTTGGGGTTTGAGTGTCGTTATCCTTGTTGCAAGACTTAACGTTGGGACCATGGAGGAGGGCGGGGCCTGAACCAGAGGGGTCTCCAGCTGTGCTTCTGTGGGCTGCCTCCCCCCCTCCACCCTTCCCTGTGTTCTCCTTACCTCAGGTGCCAGGTCAATGCTCCAAAGAGGTCATCTCCTTCATCACTTCTCTGATCAGAAAGGGCATGAACACTTTTAGGGCTTTCGACACCAGTATCTCCCCACCCAACCGTGCCCTTCCGTACTTCTCCAAGAGTGCCATTTTATCATGTCCTAGTGTGATTTTTAACTTTTGCTGATTTGAAGGGCGGAAAGTAGAGCTTTATAAATGTTATTTCATTTGCAAACTTGTGCAAATGATCACCTCCTTATATTCTTATCATCAAGTTATAGTATCTCTTTTGTAATTTTTCTGAGCCATTTCAGTGAAATCTTTTAACATTGTTGGGGGTGGGGATAGCATGAGCCAAAAGGATGAGATCCCTGCTGACATTACGCTTATATTCTAGGCGTTGAGATGAGATATACTCAAATGTGTGCGTGTGTATGTTAGCATATCCATATTTAAAACTAGCATTATGACATGTGTATGTTAATATATATATACATATATATATATATATATGTATATATATATATACTCATGTATTAATGCTAGTTGTTATTCTTCAGAACAAAAAGTAAGGTAACCAAGAGGGAATCAAGATCTGATTCTGGAGGGCACAGGTGCCGTTTTCCATGGCGCGTTAGGGAAGGTTGTTGGGAGGAGCCGAAATTCAGACAGGCCTGAAGGAGAGCACGAGCCATGTGATCATTTGGGGGAAGCGTGTCCCAGCGAGGGGGAACAGCACGTGCAAAGGTGTCAGGCAGGAGCTTGCCCGCCATGTTCAGAGAAAGGCCAGGTGGGCTTGGAGAGGTGGTGGGAGGCCATCTCTCAGAGTTCCGGTATGCAAGGCT
>CM053507.1:2548786-2583764 GCA_028627145.1 Eidolon dupreanum
TAATTTGCTTCATGTCTCCTCCAGTGAAAAGGTAAGTTCATACAGAGTCAGGGGTTTCCATTTCACTTGCTCGTGGCTGCCACCTCACCTCACACAGCAGTTCCCGGTTGCTCCAATAACGGTCCCTTGAAGGAATGAATATTGAATTACCTGGCTAGAAAATTCCCATTACTCCCATTGTAGAAAATTGAGAAAACACAGAGAAGCATGAAAAAGAAAATAAAAATGGTCTATAATTCTATCTAGAAATAATCTCCACCAGTATTTCAGTGTAGTCCCTTTTTTTCTTCACCTATACACACGTAATGTAGGCATCAGTGGAGACACTGGTGAATAGAATGTGACTGCAGGAATATGACCAGGGTTGGGGCAAGACTCTGATGTCACGCCCTTCAAAGGGCACTTTGAGGGATGTTTGGCTTGGAGATTGGAAGGCTTTTGGGGAGAATGATAAACATTTTAGATATGAGAGTGTCTAAGACAAATTATACTTGTTCTGTATAAATCTAGACTAGAATAGAACCTACATCAACGGGGAGAGCTTCAGAAAGGGTCATGCTAGCTCAGCTCTCTCCGATTGGCCACCTCCCAATGGGACGACATTTTAAAGGATGGAATTCCTATCACTGGAGTTCAGATACAAACTTTATGGCTACATGTTAGGTGTGTCCTTGAGGACTTTTGCCCGAAGACTCTCTCTAACAAAAACAAAAACATATTTAAAAATTTTTAAGTTTTAAACTGATAACAGTAAATTTGCTAACATGGGAAATTTCTTAACACCTGTAGATATTTTTCCTTTTCTATCAAGGATTCTTTTATTTCTTAACGGTAATGACTTGTGTGGAATATCTATTTAATATTTTCTTTTTTTTTTCTGTTTTATCACCCCATTGATACTCACATTTTAAGTATCATATTGCCTTAGAAGAATGTGAATTAGTCATGCATATGATAGATCAGACAAGTAGTTCACTTTCTTTTAGCAAAACGATTTGTCTATTTTTAGACCGGTGTTACTCCAGAAACATCAGGGACACATTAAGCTACATAATAGCTAAGATTTTAAAGCTATGTTTTGAAGACCCTCTAAAGCCAATCGGTATAAACACAGTCAAGCCTGTCATGGCGATGATGTCACATGTCCTGTAAACATCTTTTAGCCTTTGGAGAATCATAGCAGACCTATCAGGAAAATTTATAAACAAGTCATTACAAAATACATACAAAGAAAAGTCAGTAATTTGAGTAATTTATGTTGGAAAATCACAGGGCGTCTTAATGGATTTAAAATGAAGCATAGAACTAACCATTTATAGTATTTTGACTGACGCTATTGATAGTTTGAGATGATCCGTTTTAAAAAAGAGCGACATGAATTCTACTTGAATTGTTAAAGTTTTGTCGTTATGTATGCTACAAGTTAAATTTTATTTAATCTAGATTCTAAATCAGCTTGAAGTAAAACTTTTTTTTTTGGAATAAATTTGATGATGTTTTCATCTCAATCATTCATAAAATAAATTTTAATTTGTTCCACATTCTATTTAAGCCTGACTTAATTGCTTTAAAATTCGTGTCGTGATTGCTTTTTCAGATAATATTCATGCTATGTCAACCGTGTAAGGCTTGTTTTGTACTACAGTAAGTAGCGATATATGGCATGAAACAAGATCTTCCTGTTACTACAGATGAAGTACAATTACGTGTCTTACGGTAATGGAAGGTGAAATGGGAAACCACGCATTTTTAGCCAGAACTATGAGGGCAACCCACCTTTCTTTTTCTGATCCCGAATTTATTTGGATTACCAAAATGATGGAGGGGATTTTCACTCAGGTCCTTGTGGTTGGGTAATCTGGACTTTTCTTCAAATTCGATTTGAATGAAGCGCCTTAAACAGAAACATATGGGCGTGTAAAAGCCAGCGTCAGAACTCTTACAAGGCCATAAAAAGAGCAATAAGAATTTATAATTGGATGGTATCGCCCAGATGGGTTCGGCAGTGTTTTAAAGCTTTGACTGGAAAGGCCAGGTAGACGGCCATGGGACGCTTTCCACTCACGGTCGTGGTCCAGTTCCGTGAAATGGGAAGGGCGTGAAGCCCACCTCCTCCCGTCCCCGCCAGCCATGGAGGTGCTGAAGGGCGAGCTAAAGAAAGGGACTGGATGCAGAGCCTGGGTGGCCGGCACTTTCTTCATGAACTGTCCCGCTCTGGGGCAATAGGCCCATGATTGGGCCTCCTGGCCTGGCCCTCTTCGGCAACCTCCTTTTTCCTCGCCAGTGTGCCACCTACCGTTGTCATCATCACCAAAACGTCTTTGCACTTACAGCTTGGAAGTCCGTTAGTCAGCTGACATGTGGCAAATATTGTCTGGGTGCAGACTGAAAAGCTTCCCACTCGGAAGAGCCTAGTTTCTAGTAAGGATTAGATCGAGATAAGAAGGGACAACAGAAGGCTCCGGAAGGCAGGGTCGCCATGTGTGTTGACGTATCGGGGCCAGCTGAGCTTCACTGGTGATCAGGGACCAGACCCCGGGGTGGGCCCCACTCTGTGGAGGGTGTTTCATCCCATCCAAGTGGAGAGAGATGGGCACACCTTCTTGTTAGCGTCTTTCACTGTGTTCCAGACACATCATGCTGTGTTGGGAGGTTGAGAGATTAAGGAATTCACTCACCACGGGCTCATGGTTTATAGTAATTTTATTTAAATTTAACTTATAGCGAAGGGCAGCTCAGTCGTGCACAAAACATACGGTTGTGGGGAGGGAAATGGGGAGAAACTGCTTAATGGGCACGGGTTGCCCTTTGGGGTGATGAGAAGAGGGGGTGCAGACAGAGGTGGCGATTGTACAATGCCGCTTACTGGTTCACTTTAAAACAGTTTATTTCAATTAAAAAATGGCGATAGAGATCTAAATATTTTTGAATGATGTTAAAAAATCAGATGGTCGAGCTGTTGTTTTTGCACATCAGACCTAGAGTCAGAAAAGAATTGGAGAGACGCGGCCGCCTGACGCCCAGACGGGGTTGGGGTGCACGTGTCCACGTCCCCGGTGTCATGGGACACATCCTGTGCCTACAGTGGGCTCCCCAGGACTGCTCGACCCGAGTGGGCCCTGGAGCGGGTCCCGTTGGTAAAAACGGAACGTGAGGAGAGCGGGAACAAGGTGGCCAGCAGCTCCAGCGGTCAGAAATGTGCTTGAAAACCACCTTTCCAAAAGACACACTGATGATTTCATCTCCAATTTTTCACGTTTTGGCTTTATTCATTGATTTTGTTCTATTCTCTCCTGCTTAAAAATAACTCAAAAGTGATTTCTAGAGCAACAACTGATAGAAGCAGAATGTGAGCCACATTTGTAATTTTACATTTTCTAGTAGCCACATTAAAAAAAAAAAAGTAAAAGTAAAGAAAAATAGGTGAATTTAATTTTAATCATGTTTTCTTTAAATACTTTTCTAGATTCTCTCTCAGTGTCTACCTGGAAAGTCTTTTATGTCCAAAATAGAAGCTTTTCAACATGTAATCAATATAAAAATGACTAATGAGCTATTTTACTGTATTTGCAGTAAGTCTTCAAAACCTAGTGTGCGTTTTACATTTACAGTGCATCTCAGTTTGGATCAGTCACCTTTCAAGTGGTCAATAGCCACACATGGCCACTGGCTGCCGTGGGGACAGTATAGATCTAGAAGTCCCTATTTTTGTTCTCTGTGGGCTCAGGAGAGGGTCAGTGAGCTGCAGTGTGGGTGGGGAATGACAACCATCACCGTGGCACTTTAGTGTGGAGCTTCAAGGTCGTTATCACTAAAGTGACTGTACAAATAGGTCTCCTGACCTCACAACGTGAGTGAAGTTAGAAAAGCATCATCCTTTTCCATTTCATAGGTGAGAACTCTGAGATTCTGAGGGTTTAGGAAGCTCATTGACTCCTGCCTCGGCAGGCGGACTGCTGTCTGGCTTCTCCGTTGTCCCGGGTAGAATCTGGGCTGTCTTGTCCCTGGGGGGAAGGGTTTGTGCACTGTGAAGGGCACTCAGCCTCGTTTTATGGAATAGAACGTGAATGTCAGAACCGTGGTGGCCATCCTAGCGGTCACGTTAGTCCTCGGTGGAGCTTGGACGAGAGCCCCGCCGAGAGCTCCTTCAACTTTTAGGCGACAACCACGAGCCCAGGATATCTCTGTCTCCCCATCTTCCAGCCAGGACCAGCCACGCCTGGCCACGTGGCTGAACGCAGAGGGCCGTGGTATGTGGTGAATGTGCATGACTCCATCGAAACCACAGGAGCTGACAGGCACCGCCTTAGCCAGTTAGTCCTAGGGTGAGCTTGGGCCAGACACCAATTCGGGAAGATCTGGAATTGCACCAGAGACTGTCTCTTCCACTGCAGCCCAGGAGTAAAGTGACCAGTGACTAGACGAGTGTTCCTTTTTCGTTAGACCACTCGCTTGCTATGGACACATTTCTATCTCCACTGTCTGAGGCCTAGGAAGTAAAGAGGACTACCTGGACCCAGGAATATTCACAAATACATTTAATTTTATTTTGCCCCCATAGCACCAAATCTTGAGATTTTTATTGACCAAAAAAAAAAAAAAAAAAAGTCCATATGTTAAATTTATCAGTGCATTTTTGTTGTTCTATTGTGGTGGTGCTCACATGAAGACTTAACTTACAAAAAGTAATTTCAGGATTGAAATCATTGAAATAATTCCAGCCAAATCAATCTAGCATTTTAAGGGACAGATCGATCACAGCTCGTTGCACAGTTTTCATCTAGCGCTTTGAAAAATCAGTACCAGTGAGACGCCCCTATAGCCTGGTCTGCTCACGTATTCTTCCATCCGGCATGCACGAAGCCTCAGGCTCTGTGTTGGGTCCTGAGCATTCAAAACTGTGGCGTGTTCCTCCACGCAAACGGGTTCCCTGACAGAGGATGGACAAACCAGAAGAGGGGTGCCATCCCAGGGGAAAGCGTCACCTAGGAGGTGAGGCTGGATCTGGTACGGAGGGATGGAAGAGTGTTCTAAAGATAGCTAAGAAGAAGGAAGAGTATCTTAGTCCTGGGAGAGAGTGACTGTTCTGGAAACCACAAGTATTTTCATGTGAGGCACTTCCCCAGGTGGCTCACCCTTGGTGTGATCTGATCAGCCTCCCAGTTTACCTCGGTTGGAGCTTATGCTGTGTGGCTCTGGTGGCTCCCAAGGCCCCCCTGTGTAGCTTAGGTTTGGTTGGTGACAACCTCACCATCTCCCTGGAAAGTCCAAGTTTAGGGCTAATATACCAGCCAGGTCTTCAGCCTGAGTCTGATGGAAGTCCTCATGTGAGCTCCACGTGTAGGGGTGCAGAGGGAGCTGATGGCTCATGACCCATGCAATGCTTGTCATCAGATAGGATAACCTATCTGTGGGGACCAGGGACAGCTTGCTTAGGCAGGGCAGAGGGGCAGAGAGGATGAGATGTGGAAAAGCACCATGAAGAGAGTGTGCATTAAAAAAAAATGGCGTTTTCTTATCGGTTGAAGATGTGGATTTAACAGGAAGTTCCTTCTACCCTGAAATTCCATAGCATTTTATCTGTATTCCTCTTATGAAAAGAGAGACTACACCGAAATGAAGCACTTTAACTTGTAAACACAAGTGAATTTATGGGGCCGACACGGCAGAATATTTGAAATTGTGATCGAATTGAAAATCTAAAACACAGCCAACTGGTATAGCATTTATGTCCTTTTGGGGTCTTTAAATGTAGGGTGCACCTCTGATTCTTATTGGGGTCTTTCATGTTGCTCGACTCATAGGTTCAAACATTGTAGGTTATCTATAAATACCTGCTAACTGAAGGAATGAATGACAGAATGAGGAAAGGTGCTTTGAAAAAAGAAAAAGAAAATCATAAATAGTCACTAGTGTACGATATCAAATGTTGTTTGTGTGTATTAGGTACTAAAAGAATCTTTAAACAAATTTTTATCTTTAATTATGGTAAAGTACACATGACATAAAATATACCATTTTAACCATTGTAAGCGTAATGTTAAGTGTATTCACATTGCCGTAAAACCAATCTCCAGAACTTTTTCATCTTGCAAAACTGAAAGTCAGTAGTCATTCATCGGCAATGTTACATTCTCTCCTTTTCCCATCCCTTGAAACCCACCATTCTGCTTTCCATCTCTATGAAGTTAGTGATTCTAGATGTCTCGAATGAGCAGAATCATAATCGTATTTGTCTTTTGTGCCTGGCCTGTTTCGCTTAGCCAAATGTCCCCAAGGTTCGTCCATGTTGTAGTCTGCGTCAGAGTTCTCTTCCTCTTTAAGGCCAAATGATATTCGATTGTATGCATAAACCACATTTTACTTATCCATTCATCAGCTGGTGGACGCTTGGGTTTCTTCGACCTTTGGCTGTTGTGCATAGTGCTGCTGTGAACATGAGTGTGCAAATATCTCTTCAAGATCCCGCTTTCGGTTATTTGAGGTAGAACTGCTGGGTTATAAGTTAGTTCTATTTTTTAGTTTTTTGAGGAACAGCAGCTGCACCATTTTCCATTCTCACCAGCAGTGCACGAGGGGTCCATTTTCTCCCCATCCTCTCCAACACTTGTCATTTTCTGTCTCTGTTTTTATGGTAGCTGTCTTTATGGGTCTGAGGCGCAAAACTCTTTGTGAGATTAATGAATGAAGCTATTGAGTGTCACTTGCTTGTCTTCGGTTGCTGCCTTTTAAGAAATCATCCTTCAAAGCAGACTAGGTAGACTGTATTTTGAAGTCGGAGCCTTCTTACGTGTGGCTTCTGAGAACTCTTCGAATCAGTGCTGTTTTGGCAATAGCAACTTTGAGGAGACACCCCAAACTACCTCCTCTCCCAAATCGTACATGGAAAGTAATAGAAATTGTCTTAAAAAAAAAAAAAAAAACCTCACAGATTGGTTTTCTATTAATCATGACATATAGGCCCCTGCAGAGGTTGAGATTCGTAGATAAGTCACCCAAAGATTGTATGTAGAGAGAAAAGATGAGAAGGGACCCTGTGGTATTATTGTCTGTCTTGGGAAATACTTGAGTAAAGGAGCTATCCACAGGAGTGTGTGTGTGGGTGGGGTTGGGGGCGCAGGATAATGTTTCTCATGGAGGAAAAATGGCCCTGTTTACTACTGAGAGTCCCCTGGCTTACTGCATGAGAGAAAGTGTATACTTGCAGAAGGCAGGCAATTTCAAGAGCATGGACACTGTGACATCACCCAGCAGAGTTAAATATCAGTTGAGCAGCTGGTACCAGAGCAGTTCGCCGTGAGTTATGAGGCTCTGAAACTTTCTAAGTGAGTTTACGCCCTTTGTGGCACGATATGAAGACTTGCGTTTAGCCCGTGTGTTTTAATGAGGTATTGCAATGTAGCACACCCAAATGAAAAACACATGATCTACCCCAGGCAAGAGAGAAGCAATAACTCCACAGATTTTTGAAGAAGACTAGTCATACCACAGGCTACCATTATAACAGAAAAAAAGAACAAGAATTTTAATACAGTTGTCTGGCCAAATATATTAATTCAAACTGAATGCCTTTTTAAAAATATTATAGCTGCGAGGCAGGACGTTCCCCTGGCAAGCAAGCATCTTCAAAACCTTCATCTCAGAGGATCCGCTGACAAGTATTGCGATGCGGCAGCCCTAGCCGGTATGTGGGTATGTGCGTTTGGAAGGAGAAGGCTTTGATCATTCGTGGGAGGCTTCTTGGAGTCTGCACGAAGAAGCTAAAATAGGAAGAGACGCATTCTGAAACGGGGCGACTTCTTTGTGTGTTTACGCAACGACGGCAGAGACACACTGGAGAATTCCAGATCAGGAGTCCCAGACGGTGCCTTCCAGGTCAGCCCTTCCCTCGCTTGGGCCACGTGATGATTTGAGTTCAAGATACTGAGTCCGATTCCCATTTATTCTGTTTAGAAATGTTTTTAGAAAAAGGGCTTCTGTGGCCTCACTTGGGAATTCGCCCTGGGTCCTGACGAGTCTTGTTCAAAAGGAGGACTTTGGTGAGTGTGTGTGTCCTTGAAATCTGAAATCTCAGAGCCCTCGGTTACATTGAAGTTCAAGTGTTTTGCCGACTTCCAAGTTCAGGGATGAAAAAGAGAGAGTGTCCTCAAGAAACGTTGTAGCTTACTAACTGGTTAATTTTTACCCCAAGTCTCTAAAGTCATTTGACAGCTGACACAGCGGTAGGAGGCCTACTGGGACAAATAATGCAATTGTATTATTTGATTTCTTTATATTTCTTTTGAGTGTATTTCATGAGTAAATTGCAGTGAGAAGATCAGCTGCTAGTTACTTCCCTTCTCGTACAAATGATGGAAATCGGGGTCAGTGGAGTGGGGAGGGAGCTGAGAGCATGTGTCATCGAAGGCCCCTGTCCTTTGCAAAATGCCTCAGCTGACTGGGGTAACCTGTTCTCAGTCTGAACACACCCAGCACAGCACTGAGATCAGAAACCTTTGCTTTTAGCTGCTTTCCTCACCCCACTTCCCAGAAGTTTCTCTTGATACCTCAGCCCCTTTGAATCCTCTAGAGAGAGTCACCTGTTTCAGATGACGGGATGACACAAGGTGTCGGACGCATCTTTCGGTTTCATGAAAGAACCTTTAGTCGCAACTTCAGAAATTCTCTTCCATCAGTCAAAATGGAAGCCCACAAACACACTTTTCCCCTAAAGCACTCTCATCTCTAGCTATTGTGTCTTTACTATGCGGAAAAAAAAAAAAAAAATCGGTGTTTTTTTTTTTTCTGCAACTTGAACAAAGCCAGAAACGAGCAACTTTGGCGCGTATATGAACAGTTTACCTTGTCAGAACTTCCACGTGCCCAGTTACCGTTGGTTTTCATCTGTAAGTGTGAGTTATTTCAGGCTGTCCGAACAAAGGTTGAGCTTTCTCTCTCACTCTCTTCTCCTTGCGAACTACTATTGTTCTAAAAGCAACCGAGAAAAAAACAAAATATTGATTCTATGCAGTTGTTTCGGTTGAAAGAAAGACTTCGTGAAACTTCCTCTGGACCGGGTTCCGTTTCACACCCCGCGTGCTGGTTCTGTGGGCCGCGTCCCCGGGAGCGCACCGAGCCATAATGGGTAGTTGGCACCATCCGGTCACAGCGACCCAGAAGGGTGCGACGGCCCTTTCCCCACCTTTGTTCCTTCTTATTTTGTTCACGTACTACGATTTTTAAAATTAGATTCAAATTCGCAGCTTTTAAGGAAAAAAGAAACCACAAGAACATGATTTTTAATCCTTTGAGATTTGTTCACCCCCTGTTAACATATAAAAGAGCAATTGACTTAATATATCCAAGCTGGATTTATGAAACCATTAAACATGGCATCTCTTCCTACAGTTAGGTGTTTTGAAAAGTCTTTACCAGGTAAGGAACCGTGTGTTCTAGCAAAGCAGAGGTTTTTACCTCTGGCAAGTCCAGGGGTCGGGACGGCTATTTTACAGGGATCCTACTTCAAAATGTCAAGGAAAGGTCGATCCCTGTTTTCAGTGGCAATTTTGGGCTTCAGCCAGGTTCCAATCGTGGAAAAAATAATCCCTGGAAACATGGTGTGGCCACGTGGGGAGGGGTGCCCCCTGGCGTGGGAGGTGACCTGATGAGAAAGATGGAGGACCTTCCAGCTCACTGTTCACCATCACCCCGGCTGCGGGAGCGTTGCTCTGAGTAATGACGCCTTGGCATCTCTTCCATGCGGAGTCTGCAGCGCTGGTCACCAGATGTGGAATGGCAGGCGCGTCAAGCGTCCCCATGTGCTCCGGGCGGCTCCCGTGCTCGGCCTTGTTCTGCAGGAAGGCAGGCAAGCCCGAAGCCCACCCTCCCTGCCCACCCCCAGCCCCCAGTGACGCAAAGCCGCGGACCCTGGCGACTTATTGGTATTCGTTTCTATTCATGTGCTCTGTGCATGAACGTCTGTCATGGGCTGTCAGCCGCTGCCCCAGAAAGAGCTCTACTGGTGCTTTTGAGCTAAATATTAAATTACTACGAGCATTTTCCAAGATGGGAATTTTCACATTTAGGCATCACTATGAAATCCTAGGTTAGAAATCTCAAAGGGACATCGAGGGCCATTTGCTCTTGCAGATTTTCAGCTTTCCTTTTAGACTCCTGAGTTCTGTGGAAGTCAAGTTCACCAGTGAGAGAAGGCTTGCTTTCCAGCTTCCTGTCACTGTCATCAGGAACAGCCAGGCACCAGCCGAACATGTGGCTGTCTGTGTGTCACAGCCTCAGGGAAATGAAGGTGTCTTCTCCCCTCCCAGGAACCTAAGACGGTAGACGGGAGCTTGAGCAGAAGCCGGAGCTTGGCCGCCAGTGCCCCTTCCGGGGTGGTGGGTGTGCACCCTTCCCTCGCCGCCTCCTTCTGCTCTTTCCCTCCCACCTGATCCATCAAGCCCTGTACGCTCGGCCTAGAGCACCCCAAGTGCCACCCCTCACTTCCGCCACCACCCGCGCCTAATCCAGGTCACTAGGCCATCTTCTTGGGTACCGAAACAACCCCTCCCCCATCCCTTCGCTTCCAGTCTGAATGTTTTCCAGGGTATTTTCCTCAAAGTGCAAATCAGATGAGACCACGGCCCGTGACACGTTACCCCACATGCCCCCTTGGCGATTTGAATAAAAACCGAACTCCTTCTCAGGCTCCCAAGGCCCTACAGGATCCAGCCTGCCTCCCAGCACCACTAGCTCACTCTGCTGCAGCCATACTGGCTCTTGATCATTCTAGAATATTCTAAGCTCATTTTCACCTCAGGGCCCTGGGCTCGCTGCTCCCCCTGCCCAGAACACTCTTCCCATAAATCATAAAGCCTTTCTCTTTCACGTCAGCCAGCTGTCTTCCCAAGGGTCACCCCAGAGAGCCCAGCCCTGACCATGTTATCCAAAAAAAAAAAAAAAAAAAAGACTGTTTCTCATCTTCTGGCTGTTTGTTTGTTTGTTTGTTTCCCCCCAAAATACATTCATGTGACATCAGAGGCCTGTTGATCTTAACCATGTTGTGTTGATATTCTCTCTTATATCCTTTCTGGGGGCAGCATCACGCACTTGGTCTGTGAGCATGTACCCAGTGAAGGTGGCGAGTGAGTGACAAGGTCAAGGGTATGTGAGAAGGGGCAAGAGCCACTCAGGCTCCGTAAGCAACTTTTTGTGGCTGGAGAACTTTCCTTCTTGTTCTGGTCTCTCGAGGGGCGCACCTGAATTGTTGTCATTGAATTGGTTGTCATTGAATTGGAAATGCTTCGTGTTCTGGCCCCGAAGAGTGAGAACGAGGCGTCCGGGGTCCCAGTTCGCTCCATCCTGCCAGGAATGCAGGGGAGGCTGCACGGCCCCGAGGATGTGCAACATCTCAGCCCTGCTCTGGGAGCAAATCAAGTCCAGATGCCAGCGGCTCAACCTAACGACGCTTGGTTCCAGGTACCGCCACCTGCCACTCAGGCCGACAGACGTTTCGCTGTGTCGTCGCTTGGCTCCCGGGGACATCTCAGCAAGGGGAAGAGGAGCTCATAGAGCTTGTCCCCATTCACAATACCTGGAACCTCAGGGGCAACCTTTACTTTGTTCACAGGCCAGTGGCCAGCGCCTACGACATGGTCTCACGTGACTGCACGGGCTGGACAGGAGGTTACTAAGAAGTTCGTTACGTTTGAACACTTTTTTTAAAGGTAATAGAAAGAAAGAAATAGTTTAAAAATTATTGATGCATTCGTTAAGCTTCAAATGCTTTTAAAAAAACAAATAAAATAAATATACATAAAGGTTACTTAGAAATTCATTAAAAATTTTAAGCGTAGTGAATTTTTTAGTAGCTTCCTACAGGTAGCTTATTTCTTAAACAAACAAACACCTTGAGCTACTGAAGATTTCAGTCATCTTTGAAAATTTTAAAAGCACGTACAAGGGCTCTTAGTCAGACCCTCAGATCTGAATGCCAGCCGTCTACCCTGGTTTGCTGTTAAGAGAGGATAAACAAAGGCCCCCAACCTCAGGATTCTGACTGTGACCAAGTCACGCCTCTGTGTGACCTGTGAATAAGTGTATTAAGCCCAAGGAAGAACCCCGAACAGACTTTTTTTTTCAATTCATAATTTTAAACCACGTTGTAATTGCTTGGCCCCAAATCTCGTAAAAAAGAGCTTAATTCCTTGGAAGCCATCCCTACAGGAGAGGTCGAAAATGTGCTATTAAGTGGCTTCTGAGAACTAAATTTCAAGCCCATCCGCCTGTTGGATCAAAACTCAACATCTGATTTCTCCCCAGTGAACTTCAGATGAGGGTGTTTTAATTGACTGCTGTTCAGTTGCGGGGGCGATTTAAACATGACAATGTGTCTGGGGACAGTTTATAAACTATAAGCTTGGTAACACGCTGGGAGGCACAGATTTGGCGTCATTAATTAGAAACTTTAAACTTTTGCATCTTTTGACTTAATAGTATTCCTAGGAGTTTTTCCTAAGTAAATAATTGGACGGGTTTAAAAAGAACTTTGTTCTTCATATTAGAATATCGGAAGTGACCTAATTTTCTACTAAAGAGAAGGTGGTTCGATCATCGAACAGTTTTCATTGGAGGGTGTGCTGTGTGCTAAGGCGTGTTCTCCACTGGGTGAAAACTTCGTCAGGTGGGAGACACAGTTACCGGCGTCGGTAAGCAAAGTGCAGACACTAGGTGATAAGCGAGGTGGACAGAAATCAAGCAGAGAACAGGGGTCCTGGGGAAGGGGAGGTGAGTGCTTCGTCAAGGGGGAAGCAAGGCCCCTGAGAAGGTAACCTCTGAGCAGACGCTTGGGGAAGGTGAGGGAGCCTGTGGATAAATGGGGGTCAGAAAGAACATGGACGAAAGTGGGGTGTGCCTGGCATGTTAGAGAAACCAATAAGGAATAACCTCTGACCCGTGCAAGGGCGTTTTAGGCAGCCATTAAAATAATGATGTAAAACTATCTGTATTTGCATGGAAAGACAATCATGCTGTGATTAGTGAAAATAACAAAGCAAATTTTAAAATATTCTGCATAGAAGATCTCATTATTTTTGGATGAAAAATTTTATGCATGGCTATGTGTAAACATTACTTAGAAAAATATCTGAGAGGATATAACTCAAAAGGTTGACAGTGATTTTCTTGTTTATACTTAAAATATTCTGCGTTTTAATTGTAAAGCAGACATAGTATCTTTTTATAATTAAGAGATCATTCTATTATTAAGGCTAATATCACGATACTCTAAATGAAGCTAAATATTTTAGCTAAATCTTATCAGGAAAGGTGTTTAAATATTAATTATACCTCACTCAATAAGCAATCGTTTCTTTAAAGTTTGCTATAGCTTCCTGGTACATAATACTAACCAACCCATGTGGGTTGAATTGTGTCTCCATGACATTCCTACATTAAAGTTGTAACCCTCAGTCCCTCAGAATGTGTTCTTATTTGGAAATAGGGTCATTGCAGAGGTAATTAGAGGTGGGGTGGGCCTTAGTTCAGTATAACTGGTGTGCTTACTGAAAGGGGAAATTTGGCGGGGGTGGGGAGGGAGAGAGAGAGAGAGAGAGAGAGAGAGAGAGAGAGAATGAGAGAGAGAGAGAGAATATGCCATGTAAAGGTGAAGAGGCGAAGGCGGAGTCCTGAGTCACAGGAATGCCAACAGTGGCCAGCGAACCTCCAGCAGCCGGGAGGGAGGGAGGGAGGGTGGCCTGGCTTCTTCCTCACAGCCGCAGAAGGAACCAGCCGCACCGGCACCGTGATGCTGGACTTCCGGCCTCCAGAACTGTGCGATGACAGCTCTCTGATGTTGCCGGCCCCCGGCCTCAGCCGCTCTGTTATGGCCCTGGGGACATTGATATGCCACCTTGTTGGAAGCAAAGTCACTTAACGACCTGGGGATTCACAGTGTGCCTGACTCGTGGGGATAGTGAAGACAATTCCACAAAATTATGTCATTGTGTCGCGGGAAGTTTTTACCCAGACAGTGGCCTCTGACCTCAGAGCTTGTTGCAGGCAAGACTCAGCCGCCCCTTGGTCCTGCACAGACCCTGCTGTCTGTGGCAGGTTCCGTGGCTTCCCTTGGCTCCCCTCTAAGAAAGAGGGGGTTGGGCTCGATCAGTGAGCGGAAGCAGGAATCGTGGGCGGTCGCCTGTCGGTCAACCGCAATCAGCGTGTCCTGTCCTCTTCAGACTCCTGCTCTGACCACAGTGCTGACTGTCATCAGCTGCTGCCAGTGTCCCGGCTGGGAAACTGATATTCTAAGGAATGACTCTGGGGTGACTTAGCATTCACTAAGCGGTGTCCTGTGCTGAGCAAGCAGGAAGGTATTTCCCGCAAGTGCTTCAAACCGGAGGGTGGGTTACAACACGGTTTCCTGGGGCTCCCCAGAAAGTCTGGCTCGGGGGTGTGGCGAGTGGGCCCCCGCGTTCATTTCCAGCCAGCCCCTAAGTCGTGCACGTGCCGCTGGCCTGGGGGCCACGCTGTAAGTAGCTCTGACCTTCCAGGACGTTCTTGTCCCCAGGCCGGGTGGAGTGTCCTTCTCTGACCTCCAGGGTGACACCGTGACCTTGAGTTTCACCCCAGGGCCACCGTGGGGTGGGCCTTGTCTGTCACACCTATGGCCGCATCAGAGAAATCCTCTCTAGGGCTGTGGTCATTGCTCCTGCTGCTGCTCCGTGTCCCTCGGGCGCAGTTACTCTTGGGTCTGAGGATGCAGGTGGGTGGAACCCTCCTCTGGACTGGTGGCTTCCAGCAGATGGCGGGAATTCTGGAAGTCATCGTCTTCCCCTCGTTACTTTGCCTAGTGAGATGCTCAGAGCTAGGACTTCTCTCAGTGGCTACAGCCTTGCTCAGACAGAATTCCTAACATACTTTTCCAATTCTTCGTATTTTTTTTTTTTTTGCTGCCCGATTTTGTACTTTCATATGTTCTAATAATATTTGTATACCTTTACTTTTTATATTTTTTTATTTTTTACAAAATCACGTTATTATTAGAAAGGTAATAATGGTGGACATTTTAGTAAATAAAGTTAGCGAAAGAAAACGAAACCCTCCTTAGCTCCATCACTCAGAAATAACACTTATTCATGTTTTTAGGTGTTAGTCTTCCAATTAATACAAATTAATTTTAATCAAATTATATGTAACCATTTATATATAAACATAACGTATACACTTACAATTAAAATGATTTACGTTACGAAAATTGAAAATATTTTACTTAGAGTTTTATTAACTGCTCTGTTTGTTTAGCGACATAATCACGAGCGTCTTCCGTCATGATAGGAAGGCGTAGTATAGACGGTAACATCGTCTCACAGTCCGATTTGGACTCCAAATTTTAGGTGGCTTCCAGTTTTTCACTGTCACAGACAAAATTATAATTAATATTACAGCAGATACATCCCATTTATCTCGTATACAATTCTAGAAACGGGCTTATTCGCTGGGAGGAAAGGGGGACAGGTGCAGAGTGGGGCTCACATTCTCCCCTCGTCGCCTCTGGCTCTGGGTTCCCGCACCCAGGAGTGTGGTCCGTCCGTGGATTATGTCGCTCCCCTTGACACCCCAGAGGGGGACCTCCCTTCTCCTCATGCCCCTCAAACACAGCGTCTGTGTGGGTAGCAGGCCATGTCCTCTTATTTCTCTTTCTCTCTCTTCTTCAGGACGGCCTTTACCACTCCCCATGTCTTTGCGTCTGTGCCCTAGAGTTTCTGCTCCGCCCCCCCGATAGTCAAAACAATGTTATGTTCAAAAAAGAGATTCTCAGTGTGTCCCTATGAACCTCACTGCCTTGAGGACATGAGCTCGGCGCTTTGCTCTGGCCCCTCACGGGCTCAGACGTCTACCTTCCCTGTCCAGAGGCCCGCACCTTGACCATGGGTGTGGTCACTGGAAGGACCGGCCAAGACTGAGAGCTCAGGCTTTTGCCAGTTCTAGGAGGCCGAGGGGAGAGGTGGAGGCCAGTTTTCTCACTGACATAAGTATGCCTCTCCTCCCCCGTAAAATGGTGAGGTCAGCAGGATCCGGGGGTAGACTGGACGAATTCGCTCACAAACATCTGTATCTTGACTCGGACGACCGAGGGGGTGAGAGGAGCATGGGGGGCATGGGGGAAGCGTCGAGGAGAGCTTTGCCTTGGTTTGGATCGTGTTTGGGTGAAGAGCTGGTGTCCGCCCAGGGGAGGCGTCTGATGGGCATTTGGATGTACACGGCAGGGGTGCATCTGTGCAGGTGGCCGTGGGAGGCATCGGCTCATGGCCGTGAACGTGGCCTCTCATGGAGAACATGGACGGGGACCCAAGAGGACTAACACCCCACGGGAGGTGGTGGGAGAGATGCCAGGGGGTGCGAGTGGTGTCACCTCCCCTGCCCATGGTCGTCACATCGCCCCAGCAAAGACAGCCTTGAGAATCCCCTTAGGTTAACGTTTTCTCAGAATATCTAACTTTTTTTTTAGTTTTTAGTTTTTACCATTTTCTGACCTCTTTCTATAATTACAAGTGCTATGAATTCTGCATCAACCTCGACCCCTCCCAACAGTGGCTTAATGTCAGCAGCATGCACGCCTTCTGCGCTGGATTCTTACTTTGTGAGTACGGGCCTCCTGGTGTGGAACTCACACGAATCCTTGTGTTTTACGCCGATTCTGTACTTTCCTGAGGAAGATTTTCCAGCAGAGGAGGCTGGAGAACTCTCTTGCAAGGGCGTTCCAGAATTTATTTCCAGAAGCGCTCAGGTTGAACTGGGAGATGGCTCCTTACAGACTTTGAAATGTCTCCAAAATAAGGGTACTCCTTCTGGCCCTGAATCTTCTCGCTTTGGGGACTTCCACAGCCAGGAGGTCCCTGTCTTCGCCTCACTGAGGAAAACCTAACCACTTATCGCCTCTCCTGTCTTTGGGAGTTTCGAGCGACAGAACGTTTTGTTATCAGGGATCCTTTTGATGGGTACGTTTTAACACGCAATGATATTTCTACAGATGCTCGGAAATGGAGCAAGAAAAGTCAGCGACAGTTTTGTTCAGGCTCTGACGGGTCCAGTGACTGAGGCTGAGGGGTTTCAGGACAGGAAGCTAATTGGTTCTGTAGACGAATCATTTGAAATGATCAGCAGAATCACATGTATGAAGACACCGACTTTTCTCCCAGCGGGCAGATGCCGCCTGACTCCTCCTGGTCCAGTGGTCGACCAGTTGCCGCCACTTTGTGACATACTTGAATTTATTCTTTGTTTATAGAAATTCAAGCCAGAAAGACTCATAGTCCTGGCAGTTGATGAAAGCCATTTAAGTTAGATTTTTGACACTGTAATTACATGTGAGCACAAGTCAATAGCGCATTGCATATTCCTTCCAGTGGGGTGGGCCCCGAGCTGGCAGAGTGTCACTGTCTAGCTTGGGCTAGGTCCGGGGGATTCCAGAGAGAGCTTTGATTTGTAAATGGTTGAGTTGAACGGTGCCTTCCAAAATATATCTTTGAGAGGTATGAGCTAACAAAATAAATGAAAGAAAATTGGATTAATTTTAATAATTCTGCTGCTTTGATTCCAAATCCTTGAACACCTACAAAAACAAAGTGCCTCTTACAGCGCGGCCTGGCCCATGGACACTGGGTCCCTCTGTTTCTGTTTATGAGCAGGAGGAACCAGACGGGAGTTTTTAGATGGAAGGAGGCGTCCAGGGGCGCGGGAAGGTGCCTTCCACAGTACTGGTCCAAGATCACTGTGCCGCTTAGACCTTTAAGAGTGAATTCCCTTCAAATTATGCCTTTGAAACCAGATCCAGGCTCTTTCTGTTATTGATTGTTTTCCCATGGAATAACATGGAAATCTAGTAGCAAATTGGGCTCAACATAAACGAGTATTCCAGAGGGGTAACTGGGATTTTATAGAGAACTACCATAATGAGTGGAATGAGAATCAGACTCAGAACACAGACCAGGGTGCGAGCTCCGAGAAGTGGTTCAGGATGACCCCATGCTTCACGGTCAGACGGCTTTGTCACAGTGCTGGCCCTGCCTCTTAACTTCCGGCCTCTGATCTAGGCCTTAGCCAACTTCGGCCTCGACCTCTTCCTCTGTAAAATGGGAAGCGTGGCATATAATTCCTAGCATTGTGGTAAGCATTAACTCGGACAATCAGGGCACATAAAACATTTACTGTGCTTCCTGGCGTGTGATACATTAGTGGTGCGTGTTATTATTATAGTAACCAGCACCACTCCACAGATGAAGTAGAAAAGACAAGGTGTTTTCTTAGAAATTGTTTTCCGAGTATTTTGGGGGGAGATGTCAGTGACAGATACTCATTGGAATGTTTATTATAAATACAGACTCTGTATTTTATAAGATATATCAACAGCAACACTGCTCTCTGGATTCAGTGAAAAGGCTAATAATGGATTGTTGATTTGCACTAGACAACCAACCGTCTGAGAGCTCACTAACAAATGCCGAATGCTTCGATAGGCGTACTTGGAAAACAGGGGCAGGATATAAACATGAAGCCACGTTATTTTTAGCATGCCCTCCCTGCCACCTATGTGAGTTTTTTAAGAACTGGAGGCCATATTTCAGGGAGGGAACCTGGAAGCATGTGATCCAATGGCATTTAATGAAATGATTTTGAGTGGAAAACTGGTCTCACACGGCCACAAAGCCTCCTTTGATAAACCACGCTGTAGAGCCAAAGTTGCTCCCACGTAAGAAATAGCTACCCTAGCTCATATGGAACAGCTCATTTCTTCCCCAAACATAGGCTGTGTCCAAGAGAAATAGTCTAGTAGGGCTTAAACCTTCTTTTTTTGTTGTTTTCTTTCCATCACATCGTATCTGAATAGATTGTCGGGGCAAGATTACTCAGTTTTCTTCAGAAAACGCACGAGAATAGCTGCTTTGTGTTAGGGATTGGGTTGGAAAAGACTGGAATAAATAAGAATTTGCTTATTCCTTTTGTCTAGTCTAAAATTGATTTATGAGACAGGACTTGTGTTGAACTTAGATAAATACCTTGGAAATATTTCATCGGACTTTACAATTATAAGATGAAGTCACATAGAGGTAATTGCTTGATTAAAATGAAATATTCTGACATGCTTGATCTGTACTATAAACTGATAATTAAAAATGGGTGGAGCATTTTAACATTGCTAGTAAAACTGTTATGGCCAAATATATTTTATGACTTTCAAACAGCTTTTATTGATTGCGAGTTTACACAATCATCTGTCATATTGCAAATAAGAGACTATAGTTCATGTATGGATTTTTAATTCATAATATCCCCTTCTCCCAATACCACTGTAATCCATCTTTTCAAAGGTTAGTAAATCAAGACAAAACCTTTTTCAGTAAATTCATGGCTACAGTAAGAAAAAAGAAACCAAAAATGCATATTTTGTAAAGACCATTACTTCAGAAGTCTTTCCTTACATTTGAGAAAAAGTACAGATCATATTTTATATATTTTAATTTAACTGTATTTTGCCAAAATTTATATGTGAAACAGGCCATGCTTATGGCACTTCTTGAAAGCAAACCTTTTCTCCCCCCAACTTTATTCATGGGGAGGCGACCACATATTATGAAAACTTATTAATACTACTCTAGGTTTAAATGTAAGCAATTCTGTAATAGAACACTCTCCATTTTCATCTGGTACGGTTTGTAGTTATTTTACATAACAAGAATTATAGCCCTGTGTACTGAGAACTTTAGCTGATGACAGGAGTAATTATCACATTTACCCACAGATAATCTGAATTTCATTCACGTCATATTTTTAATATTCAAACTGAAAATTGCAAACGTGTTCGTGAATTTCACACTTGAGGGTGTCTGGAGGTCTTTTAATGCTTATCTGATCGAACGGCATCGTAATAGGTGACGCCGGCCCCTTGCGGTTCAGAGATCCTGCCTCTGCTTGCTCAGCGGAGACTTGTCATTGTTGTGCGTCATTTAGGCTGCAGATTTCTAAAATGCCTCTTAACTCGTTTACTATCTCATTCTGGTTTCCAAATTGCAAAACCGGAATTATGGTGCCTTGCAAACATAATCGAAGAGCTTCATTTTTATGCTTTCCCTCTCTCATTTTATTCATCATTCTGTGACGAATCGTATCATATTTATAGGGAGGATATAGTTTAAGTTCTGCACTTTGTCTCTTTTTGTAAGTCTCCTTTGTCCCAGAGTATCCCCCCCGCCCCCGCCCACCCCCCCGGTTTGGAGGTGTGATCATGTTGAAGGATGTGAAATATGGAGTCAGAAGACTTTGCTTCAAAGTGGACAATTCCTGTTCTCACCTCCCTGATTTGAACTGTCTTCTAATCGATATCTCAGCTTGCTGCCGCTGTGGGCAAGTTATTCAACTTCTCTGGGCCTTTGCGCCGTCAGCTATAAAGTTCGGCTAATAATAGACACACCTGGTAAGGTTTTGTGATGATTGGCCCAGGGCTTGGCTCCATATATAGTAGCTGCACTTTGAGCTGCTGAATGTTGCCTGAGAAAACACTCAGGACGAGGCTGGCCGGTCTCACTCTGAATTTTGACCACAAACCTCCGATGGGCTCTCGGCACTGTGAAGAAGTCCTACCTTGCCCTGAGTCCTAGGCTGGCTCTTCTTGGCTCTGCTTCTAAATGACAGATATTCTCAAAGCTCAGCTGTAGCCACCTTTTCTTTGTTATCTACACTCGCTTCTCCCCCCAAAATCACATGGCTTAAAATCCACCCAAATTCTGGCGACTCTCAGTCTTTCCTCCCTCTTTATAACCATCTCTGAATCGATATCTCAACATGTATATGTATGAGCACCTCTGACTTTAAGTACAAATCCTGATCTGTCCTCCCAAACTGGTATTCTCCAAGTGTCCCCCACTTCTGTGAAGCGGAAACACTATCTTCCCAGTTGCTAAAGCCATGCCATGCAATGACATGAAACAGCCAGAAACCACAAACCATCTCTGATTCTTTTTTCTTTACTCCCTACCTCCATTGTATCAACCAGTCCTATCAGCTCTTCCTCCGAGAGCTCCTGGTCCATCATCGCCCACCAGGATCGATGCAGTAGTGTACTAGCTGGGCTCTCTAGTGCCCGTTGACACACCTCTCCTCTACGCAGCAGCTGGAGAGCCCTTAGAGCATGTTGCTCAGATCATACAATCTCTGTGTAATCTCCAGCCCCAGTGGCTTCCTGCCATATTGGGGATAAGTCTAAACACCTCAGTGTGACGTGGCGCTTGCCCACCTTGCTGATGCCAGATGAAATTGCCCAGCACAGGGTACTCTAGCATTCCATCGGTTTCTCTGATGTGCCAAGCATATGCCTGGCTCAGGAATATTGAACTCGCTGGTCCTTTGCCTGGATGGCTGCTTCTCTGCATCTGTAAATGGCTCCTATTTGTTGCGTAGGTTTTAACTTAATGCCACTCCTGGGTGACAGTCACTGCTGGGTGAGGGCCACTTGTCACTGAGGGTCACTCCCTCCAGGTCTTAGCCCTCTCCCCTCTCCCCCCTGCCCGGAGGATCTAACCCTCATTGAGGATAAGTGAGGGTCATGAGAAGTATTCGTGATGCTTCATATTAGTGCTCTCCACTTCCTCTCACCTGGAAAAAGGGGAATTGATACATTACATAAGGCAAAATTATTCCTTTTCCACCACTGTTTTTCCATTGGCTTGTGGGTATTCCTATTGATTTACAAGGTGCCTTTACATATTCTAGGTATGTAATATCCATGGCTTGCCTTTTTATTCTCTTAATGGTGTTTTTTGATGAAAAGAAGTTCTTAAATTTTTTTCTAAATTATAATGTAGTTCACTTTTTCAGTCTTCACCTTTATAGTTAGTGTTTTGTGCCTTACTTACAAGCTCTTCCCCATCCTAGAGCCATGAAGATATTCTTCTGTGTTATGTTCCAGAAATTTTATTGTTTTTGTGATGGTCTGAGTTAGTTGTCAAGTTTCTTTTTTCCACATGGATATCCCATTTCCCAGCACCATTTTTTCCCAAGATTTTGATTGTTTATGTCTCTGTGAAGACCACTCTGACCTAACTGGTTTTTGAAAAGTTTGGTAGACCGAGTTGTCCGATCTTACTCTTCCTTAAGAGCATTCTAATTCTACCTATTTTTGACTCTGCATTTCCATATAAATTTTAGAATCAATTTGTCAAGTTGTACAAAAGTCATGTTGTAATTTTGGCAGAATCGATATTGAATTTGTTGATCAATTTGAAGATAATTGACATCTTTACAATATTAAGTCTTTCAATCCATGAATATGGTATAACTATTCATTTATGTAGGTCTTCTTTCAATAATATTTTGTAGTTTTCTGTATAAAGGTCTTGCACACTTTATATTAGATTTATTCTCATATTTTAAGATATTTTTGTTGTTAATGAAAGTTGTATCATTTTAAAATTTTGTTTCCTATCAATGCTGATATATAGAAATAAAATTGAGTTTCCTTTATTGAGCTGAGCTAGCAAACTTCTTAAACTCGTTAATTCTAATGATTCGTTTCTAAATTTTCT
Organism: Eidolon dupreanum; assembly: GCA_028627145.1. NCBI lineage: Eukaryota > Metazoa > Chordata > Mammalia > Chiroptera > Pteropodidae > Eidolon > Eidolon dupreanum. The sequence goes on from CM053507.1 coordinate 2,571,340, forward strand.
AGAATTTTCTATGTAAAAAAATATTATCTGCTAATAGTCAAAGTTTTTTCCATTTTCCCTCAATTCCTCAGTATTTCATTTCTTTTTTCTTTTCTTTTGTTTCTTTTTCTTTTTTTTTTTTTTTGCCTTATGTACCAACTAAGATCTCTCATACAATTTGTGACAGATGTGGTAATAGTGAGTCTGTCTTTTCTCTCGACTTCAAAGGATTAGATTTTAGTGTTTCACCATTAAAGTATGTGGTTTTCTGTCCTTTATGAAACTGATACAGTCTCTTTTTTTTCTAATTTACTAATTTATCATGAATTAGTATTGAATTTTATCAAATGCCTTTTCTTCTTCAAGATTATTATGATTTTTTTCTTTTTTAACAATATAAATTAGATAATTTACATTGATTGAAATAACTTTGCATTCTTAGAATAAATCCAACTTGATCATAATATATATATTATTATGTTACATATACTGTTGGATTTGGTTTTCTGGGATTTTTTTCCAGGTATTTTGCATCAGCATTTATGTATAAAAGCAGCCTATGATTTTTCTTTCTCATAATGTACTAGTATCATTTTGATATCAAGCATTCCTCTTTTTCTATTATCTAGAAAAATTTGTGTATATTGGCACTAATTCTTCTTTAAATGCTGATAAGTCAATCTGGACCTGGAACTGTTTTCCTTGTTCTAAAGTTTTCTTTTGAGAAGGATTTAGATGATTTAATCAATGTCTTTAATAGTTATAGATTATTTCCAGAATAGAAATTATTGAGTCAAAGCATTAATTATCTTCTGATAAGGTACTAATCCATATTCCTAATCAACGTGAATGAGAATTCTCTTTCTTCCACATTCTTGCCAATGCTGCAAAAATTAAACTTTTCATTTTTGTCATATTGATAGGCCCCAAATATGCTGTTTTGGCTTCTTTATTTTGATTTTTTAAAATTTCATTTCATGTTTATTGTATAGTTTAGAAATTGTGAAATCCTGTGATAGTGACTTGCCCTCATCCAAGTTCTTTTATTTTTTATTGAGATACAATTGACATATAAGGTTCTGTTAGTTTTAGGCATACAGCGTGATGATTCAATAGATGTATATATTATGGAATGATCACCATGATAAATTTAGTTAAAATCCGTCACTACACATAGTTATACATTTTATTTCTAGTGATGAGAACTTATAAGATTTACTCTTCTGGCAACTTTCAAATATGCGATACGGTGTTATTAACTATAGTCACCATACTGTACCTGACATCTCCAGACTTATTTATCTCGTGGATGGAAGTTTGTACCCTTTGATCACCTTCACTCATTTTGTCCACCTTTCTCTTCCTGCCCCTGGCAACTACCAGTCTGTTCTCTGTACTTATGAATTATTCTTTTTTTAAATGTTCCACATATCAGTGAGATCATACAGTGTTTATCTTTCTCTCTCTGACCCTTTCAGTTAGCATAGTGCCCTCAAGCTCCATCCATGTTGTTGCAAGTGGCAGGATTTCCTTCTTTTTATGGCTAAATAATATTCCACTGTTTGCACCCACCACGTTTTCTGTATCTGTTCATCTTTCAGTGGGCACATGGGTTGTTTTCACGTCTTGGCTGTTGTGAAAAATGCTGTGGCGAGTATGGGAATGCAGATATCTTTTCAAGATAGTGCGTTTGCTTCCTTGGAACAAGCACCCAGAAGTGGAATTGCTGTATCATATGGTAGTTCTGCATCATATGGTAGTTTTGTGGGAACTCCATACTGTTTTTCATAGTGGCTGTATCAATTTATAGTCCCACCAACACTGCAGAGGGGTCCCCTCGCTCCACATCCTCACCAACACTTGTTACCTCTTTTTGAAAATAGCCATTCCAAGAGGTGTGAGGTGACAGCTCATTGTTGTTTTGATTGGCATTTTTCTAGCAACGTTGAATACTTTTCCAAATTCTTTTCCGTCCTGTTGGCTGGGAAGGCCAACACACACTCTAGTAAGTGCAATCTTGTAAGTACTTTCTATGCAATGATTTTAGTTCAATACATCTCATCCAACGATATCATTTCTAGTTCAAAGACAGTCTGTCATTTATGCATAGACTAAATTGTATTGCGAGCTGATGAACTGAATTGCTCTGTTCCAGTGTTTCTCCCTGGGGGCGATTTTACTTCTACTGTTAGGGACATTAGGCAATGTCTGAAGACCGTTTTGATTGTCATAACTGGAGGTAGGGGAGGTACTACTGGCTTCTTGTGGGGCAAAGCCAGGGATGCTAGCAAGTACCCTACGATGCACAGGACGGCCCTCCCCCCAACGAAGAGTTATCCAGCCTGCCATGTCGATACTGCCAAGGCTGAGGAACCTTGCAGTCTGTTCCAAATAACATTTAGTGCTTTCATGATTCGTTCTTCTGTAAGTAAAGCACATTACAGCTATTCCAAGGTGCATGTTTGTTTTCAAAAATTTGATGTATCTTACAATAGGTGGATAAGAATGCATTATGGCGAATTTTGTTTGGCAGAATTATTTTTTCCTTCTTAGCGATAGGTTAAATCATGGTGTGCTTTGCATCTTACCCTCTGCAGCCTTACAATGATGAAATATGGTGAAGTGCCTGTTCTTATCCTTTCTCTTACCTGTACATATGCATCAGTCTAATAGCCGTGTGGAACAAGGAAGTCCTATGCAGCATGACAGTGTAACTGCCATATTTAGAAGTGCTGACAATCAGTCAGTGTCTAGCCCTGAATCTGTAGTCACTCCACCTTGTGCCTACTGTAAGGTAAAAGACAATTATTCGATGTATGAAACAGTTTTACATTTGATTTTATGTTAAAACAGTTCCTCTTACATCTAGTAAGTAGACATAATATCGCTAGCACATTCAAATTTAGTGCGGAATGATTTCTTCATTTGGGAGGCTGTGAATCATTTGTGTATCTATTGATTTTTCCTCTTCACTGATATTCGTTACTTTAACTTCAGGAAAGTGACTGGAAGTTAAAATGGTTTCCATCTCCGGGAAATATTTTGGGGGGCTAGATCCTTCACCCTAAACCTCTATGTTTTCTGGCATTTACGAGCATCGTGGGAGAAGGCAGCCACAGGAACATCTCATTTTCAGGACGATTCCTCTCCTTCCAGGGCTCGTTTTGTTCAAGGCGTGATCATCTAGACCAAAACACAGATGACAGCGCCACGGGGTAGCGGGGAAAGCTCTTGTTCCCGGTCTTATCGGGGAAAATCTGTACGTATTCAGAGGGAAATGGATTTTAATGCGTTCTGTCAATTCTCTTTTGCATTTATTAGTGAGGGAAAAAAAAAATTAGATAGTTGAAGGGTGGCAGTTTTGAGTTATTAAGAATGATCTGGATTAGCCGCAGCTCCGTGGGTCAGTGAAGGGTAGCCGCTGCTTCACATCTGGTTTTGGTTTGCGGAAACTAACAAAGAGGCACAAGGCATGTGTAGCCCCATTGTTAGCCTTCTCCCTGCTCTGCTAAAGACAAAGAGCTCCCCCGCTCCAAAGGCCCTGAAATACTTTTAACTCCAATTTACAGATTAGGCGAAACCTGTTAGGTTAAGGGTCACTTAAGGCAGTTGAAAAATTTCTTTGTGAACTTCCCAGTTTTCTGGCTGTTAAAGAAAATAATAAAATAAAAAGAGCTCCCCGGTGCAAGAATTCCATAAAACAGAGAGTGGCGTGTGAGGGAGACACTTGAATGGTCTCCATGCCCGATGAAAAGCCCGCAGCAGCTTTAAAGGACGCGGCATCGAATGTCGCAAATGCTGGCTGAGTCCGGGAGGCGAGGGCTGGGCGATCTGGGAGCAGAACAGGACGCTTTGGCCCTCGTGACGCGGGATGCGCGTTTCTAAGCGGGGTCAGGCGCCTGCTTTCCAGAAGCCTCGCAAGGGGTCCGGGGAGAACTCCACGGGGCCCCCCGTCAGCCTCCTGCTTTCTTGCGGGGGGCCATGCAGGCCGGTGTTTCTTAGGGTCAGAGACCTACTGCGTGAACCTGTGTCCCCCGGGAGAGCTCTGGTCCCCTGGCTGGCTGGCCCCTCCACTGCCGTCTTCCAGGTGGCACTCGTTAGAGTCAGGATTGACAGTGGAAGCCCCCATGGCGTCCTGGGAGCCTTAGACTGACCACCCTGGGACAGAGGCCCGGGTTCAAGGAGCTCAAGGAGAGAAGGACACCTTTGAACACTCGGGCTTCCTTTTCGGTAGCTTGGAGTAGTAAAGCCTCCACCCAGCCCCCCATTTCTGTGGAAGTCAGGTGGGGGATGAAAGGTCTCCCTTACCTCCTCGGAAAGTAATCTGGAAAGTGGGAATGCAGCATCAGCAGGGTGGTACCTGGGGCGATATGGGCTGAGGAGTGAGCAGAGGGCGGGGGGGGAGTGGAGGTCTACCCTGGGGGGAGGGGAGGGGAGGGTCAGGTGACCCTGAGGCACATGAACGGTTAAGGAACAGAGGAGGGTGGGGAAGAGGGTGGGAGGGGAGGGAAGAGCCCTTTGGCGTTCAAGACCTTTGTCCTTCCTCTGGAGTCAAAATGATGTGATTTTGGTGTGTGTTTTCTCCACCTGGTCTCTGAGTTCGAGTGTTTCACTCGTCTGTTGGTTTCTCTGGCCGAGGGCTGCTTCTCTTCTTCGCTCTCCAGCGCCTGACACAAGGCCGAGCATACGGTAGGCGCTAACAAAGATCCTGCGACAGGATGGGCACTCGCACGAGAGACCTCTTTCTACTGCAATCACATCACGAAAGTCTCTCTCTGGATAAGGAGACATCTGATGGCGTTTTCGTCACCTTTTGCTGCATGACGAATCGTTCCAAAATGTAGTGGCTTAAATTGGCAGCGATCATTTTATTACTTGTCCCTCGTGGTTCCGGGGGCTGATGGGGCTCAGGCAGGCGTTTTTTGCTGTCCCTTTCATGGCTGCAGTAGCAAGGCGGCTGGGGCTGGACTCCTCTTGAAGATTTCTTCACTTCCACCTTTGGGGGCTGCTGCCGGCTGTCAGCCGGACTGGGGATGGGAATGGCCTGTCCCTGCAGAGTGATGAGATGTTGGAAGAATGTTGCTCCCCCAAAAACCCGGGGTGGGGGGGCTGTGTCACCTGTACGGCAGCCTCGGAAGTCACGTAGCTGAACGCTTGCTTCCATCACAGGCCCATCGGCCTTCGAGGACTGGGGACATGGACCCTACCTTTTGATGGAAGCAATGTCAGCGTCACTTCGTAAGAAGGGCATGTGTGACGGGAAATCTTAGTGGGCCACCTGGGAAACTGTGGTTATCATGGGTGATAATGGCAAATGTCTGGAAGTGCAACGAGTCTGCCGTTTCAATGGTTTCGAGTAAGTGCGTCTGAAACCAGCCCAGCTGCTGGAAATAATCATAGTCAGCGTTACTTTGGGAAATCGCAAGGGCTAAATAGTGTACGAATGGGAGCTATTATTTCATTTTGACATTCAGATAAGTCTGCCGTCAACTCCTCAACGATGCAGGCAAAACAGAAGGCGTATACGCACTCATTCATTCATTCGTTCATTCATTCAGCATTTTTTTAAATTAAATATCCACTAACTGCCAGATACTGTTAGGTCAGTTATTGAGATGGAAATCCCATACAGAGTCGGAAAGTCTCTTAGAGGCAATTTGCCTTCTTCATACCTCAGTGCCTTGATCCGGAAAAATCGCTCAAGAAAGGCACCTCTAAAGTTACCCAGGCATGCAGCCTGGATATTTGGGAGAGAAGTTGGCAGATTGCTTGGGGAAGGGGCATGTTGGTAGGGCAGATGGCCAGCCTCTCTTTGTCTTTCTCCTTTGTCCGTCCATCCATCCGTCTGTCTCTGTTTCTGTCCCTATCTGTCTATCTGTCTATCTATCATCTTCATCATCATCCATCTATCTTCATCATCAACGTAACCTTATTTCATGTGTGTGATGGGAGAGGCATGGGTGGCTCCCAACTTAAGTACCAGCTTGCATCTTAAATCCGAACAGTCTCAGGACTCAGTCAGCAAGCAGCTGAAAACCAGATGCACGGCACAGATCCTGGGCACGTTCTGTTCAGAACTGAGGGGAAAGGTGGTCTTTTGGCCACGGCTGTCCCTGGCCACCCCTCTTCAGGTGAGTCACAGGTGGCCTGGGCCTGGGTGGAGCATGTGGCTGGGCCTGTCACAAGGTCTCTCACTGGGACATACCTCACCCCTCCTGGTGGAGTCTCAAGTTCAAGTCAGACTCTGGGCCCTCGAAGGCCTCTCCTGGGCTGGCCACTCTCTCTGCCTTTCGCCAGTGCTCCAGGGCTCCGGAGACATGCTTGCTTTCTTGCTTCATTCATTCATTCATTCATTCATTCATTCAGCGCATGCTCGCACAGTGCCAGCCCCATGACAGAGCACGGGGGGGATTCAGGGGCCTTGTTGCTCTGTCTGTGAATGAACCTGCACAGTCACTCCTTGACTTACACATGGAAAAGTTGGCACAGCTGAAGTAAAAGAATCCTTGAGTCATCGGGCAGATGAGGCCTCGCCACCCCGAGCAAGGCCTCTGTGAGCCGGACGCTGCCCTGGGCTCATCCTCCGAGGACGTCGCCCGGCCTTCCCCGCCAGCTGACACCGCAGTTAGCTCCGTGTCACGTTCCTCAGTTCCCACCTGAGTCAGTGCTGCGGGAGCTGGGCGCGCTGAGCCTGGAGTCACCTCCCTGCTCCGCCAGCGTGTTATCTGGAGCTGCATCGTCCTGAAGCCGGGGGCGTCCACCGCGGCTAGGCTTCGGCGCCTGTCCCGTCTACTCAGTGCCGTGGACGTGCAAAAGTCAAGTTCGTTTCCCTTTAAAAATCGCACACTAACCGCTGGGAAAGTGCCTTAATTAACCTTCTGCAGAGCACACTGAAAATGGACCTCTGTTGTCCTGGCAGAGCGAGAGGCAAATACGTCACTAGCCACCAGTTGCTGGTACCGTTTCAGAGGCTGGCCGGGGCCTCAGCCCCACGGCCCGCCTCCGGACAGCCAGGAGCACACACAGCTGCCACCCACTGACCTCTCTACCCCTTGCTAAATGAGCCAGAGGACAAGGGGAACAAAGGAAATGCTACAGATATTTTTAAGTACAGGTGAGGACAATCAGAGAAAAATTGCAAAATCTTTTAACTTCTTTGTTTTGCAAATATTTCCTAGGCACCGCATTTTGCTCTAAGTGTCTAACGCTTTGCTGACCTAAAAGTCAGCGAGATGGCATAGTAGGATCATTTTCAAGAAATAGATATAGTTTTACAGCTTATTTTATTTCATATGTGTATGAATATTGTATACACTGTTTTTATGAGTGATGCACTATAAGCATATCCCCAAATCCCAAAATACTACACTTTTTTTTTTTTTTAAGGCACTACAAAATGTCTCTCACATCGTATAGCATAATCCATGTTCTTCCCACAATTCTCATCTTTTGAAAAGACCTCCTGGAACTTGAGTTTAAGCAAGGTGCTAGCACCGAGACCAATAGTTTTTCCAGGAAAACAAACGCATGCAAAATTTATCTGCGAATTTGATGGAACTTGCACTGGGGATGTATCAAACTGTCTAGAATTATGGTGAAGCAGAATATGTGTCAGCTTTTGAAATTATTCATAGCAGCGTAGAACAATTACACAATTCCCATGGCCCGATCTCACCCGAACAAAGCTGCCCCTACCCCCCTATGCAAAGCTGTATGGCCAATCGTTACTCCTCATGTACGTATGTGTCCTTATGTCCCGTAATAACAAACTATTGAAAATGTTCAGAAACAACTTCTACATTAGGAATGTCGGACCTTAATTTTAATGGATAAAAATGAGACAACTTTGTAGAATAATAATGTCAGTTCAAGGAATGTGAAGTCAAGAATGAGGCTTACTCATCGTCCCTCCAACCGCCTTTTAGGGGACGTCTGGCACCCTCTAGTGACGACAGTTCGAGCCGTTCAAAGGGAAATTCTCTGCCCGACCGACTTCTGGCCTCTAGCTGGCGAGTAAACGGAGCAATGAACTTTAGGCCCCTTCCTGAAATTCTTGAGGCAGGATGATTTTTGTAGCTGTAGGTAAAGGAGAACGTAGTATCCACTAGGCAACCTGCTGCTTGTCTGCTGGCCTGCCATCGACGGTACGCTCAGAGAGAACGCTTCTGCTTACCCCGATTAACCGCAGCTTTTTCCCAGAACACGTGCTGAGATTTGTGTTGGGATCAGATGAAAAATGTGAATTAATCTGCATCAGAGTTTTGATTTAATTTGGTGAATTTAAGCAAAATTAACAAATTTCCATAATGAACTGGTCTGCCTTGATTCGAACTGCACTTTTATACCCCCAAGAGGTCTACCTCACTTTGCAGATGAGGGAGGGACAAACGGAGGGGACAGAGTAGAGAGGGGACAGTGCAGAGAGGGGACAGTGCAGAGCGGTTGCTTGCAGAGAGGGGAGAGGGTAGAGAGGTACAGCTGAGCGGCTGCCACAGTAAGACAGACTCCCGCATTGCCACACGCCTGACTCCCGCGGTGGGCATCGGACCCAGTTAGGCTGCAGGTCGCCTGATGACACTTATGCAAATGTAAATGCATCGATGACAAAGGTTTTCTTCCTTGGCCTCATTTCTGACTTCATTGGTGACAAACAAGTTGGCAAACACAGAAACACACCCATCAACTAATGCAGTGAGGCAGGAAGAAGGGCCACCTCAGCCTAGGACTAAGTGCAGCCTTCATAAAGTGAAGCGGGGGGAGTGGGGACAGCACCTCTTTAATTTGCAGGCCTCTCGGCAAATTTCCATTAATTGGGTGACATGGTAGTGCACTTTATTAAATACCTTTATGAAGCAGTGCGTGCATGCGTGTGTGCGTGTGTGTGTGTGTTTAAAAACTGATTTATAAAATAAGTACCAATCTGATGGCTGTGATGTCTCTTCTCCTACATGCCCAGTTATGTGGATAAAGACCTTGACGTGCATTTAATGGTTCACAAACTGTAGATAAACATGATCGTCGAAACAGCAAATTAATTAGTACCTTTAAACTAAGTTATTGTATCAAAATAATAACCCTTAGGGTTTTGTCGTTTCTTTTTTTTTTTCTGTAAAGCCACGAGTAATAATTGATGTAGTTAGAACTCCCGGTATGGGTTTTAATGCTGCTGCAGGTTTAGAGGCATATGGAATTGAGTAAGAGCAAAATTGGCAAAATTTGAGAATAAATGCGAGCTTATGAAATTCGAGAATATGTGTGACGCTTATGAAATCGCATTCATTGAAATCATTGCTTCATTCGAGCCTACGGAGCTGAGCTGACACGTGCTTCGGAATGAAGGAAATTGCAACTTGCTGTTGAGAAGTCGAGAATTGAGTATGTGATAATTTCCTTGGTCTAGATTAGTTCACATCAGCCAAGACGCTGAAGACTATCTTAACTACCCAGAGAAAGTGTTGAAACAATAGTTATTTAAATTGTAATTGGATTATTTCTTAACGTGCTGCCGGGGGATATGCCACAGGCACGCACGGCCTTACCCAGTGGTGTGAAACTGTGCTCACGAAGTTTGAATAGGAAAACGGTCCTTCACCAGTGTAGGATGGGTGACCTTGGGGGCGAGGAGTGGCTTACGCTGCACGTGTTCTCAGGCAAATCCTCCGACTGACGTGAGTGGAAAAGTCCCACCGGATGGTGTAGTTTTCCACTGTGGGGGCGGGTCCAGATGTGTGACCCTTATCTGCAGTCTCAGGCATGTTGCCTGGCAGACATCCTTGGGACATCCTCCTCACAGGGCACTCCTGAAAAATCCAAGCGTTAGACATTGTAAGATTCGTCTGTCATTTTAGGGGCCATCTACAGCACTTTGTCCTATTGTTTCGCCCTTAAAAAGTTAGCATTTCTCGGGTCAGTCCCGGGCTCTGCAGTTTTATGTGTGTGGAATTTGAGTTGCTTAACACAGACTTCCTGATCGCTGAGTCCCCCAGCGGCTGGACAGAGCCCTGTCACCCCTCGTTCCTAGTACTGGCCAGCGTGCCTAGCAGGAAGAGGGCACGTCGTCCATATTGGCTGGGTGCATTAATGTTGGGTAGATGACCGTCGCAAAACACAGGAATGTCTCCCGGATTTCCTTACTAACATTAATCAGAAAGAGTTACTTTATTCTTGTCGTAGACATTTAAAAGGCCACGTGGATTATGGCACACACACATACAGGCTGATAGTATTGTATGCTGCATGTTATAGAGATATTGACAAAAAACATCGCATATTACATGTTATTTATGTAACTTTTACATTAAAATGTAATTTATGTTTACTGTAAATGTTTTGAAAATATAGATGAACCAGATGGGAATGGGGAAAACAAAAAAGAAAAGAAAGATACTCTACCATTACTATTTTAATATCCAGCCCACTAGTAATTCTACTTTGCCTTTTTATTTTTAACAAATGGGTCTGTGATCTAGTTCTCCTTTATTACGTGATTTTTAACTTACCAGAACAGTTTTGCATCTCACTAAGTATTCATCTACTGCATCATTTTCCTGCAATATTTTTCAGTGACAAGCATTTCATTTTATGGGTGTTGAATATGGGATCCATCAGTCCATCAAGAGTGAATCTTCTGTTGTGTTCCAATGGAGATTACGATCTATTATCTCTTTGCTATGCTCATAGATCATTTCTAGAACTATGTCACCCTCATCTAACTTGCTGTCAACTCTTGATCTTACTCCATAGATCCCACATGGAGAAGTTAGTAAAAGAGTAAGGATGAGAGTTCGCCGACTTGAGAAAATGGGAAGACGTGGTTTTAGGACGCATAGGCCATAGTGCTCCTTTTATACTTACAGTAAATGTATGATGTTATCCATGATTTCCTTCTTTCTATTTGGAGTGAGATACAATCAGGCATCTGAAGGGCTTTGGTAAATTCATGGGTAATGGGTCCATAATGGGTCCATGTAAAATGGAAATGTGCGATTTGTTCACGCAGACACTGGGAGGGCCATGCTATCCGCTGTGTCCCAGGAGGGCGGAAAAGAACCCTGTCCTGATGGAGTCATGGCAGGATGGCCCCCAGGTGGAGGCTATCAGGGACCGTCCCCGAAGTGGGTCTGCCTGGTGACCTGAAGGGTGGCTTCCCAAAAGGGAGGGGGTGGCCCCTAATGGAAGGGCAGCCAGTTCTTTTGCCACTGAGTGACTGGGAGCTGACGCAGAGGTGAGGGGAGGGCAGAGTGCTATCTGTATCTTCACACGATTTCCTCCTGGAGTAATATTTGGGCAGTGGTTTCTGCACTGCTCTATTCTAATTAAGAGGTATGCCTCCTCTGTCAATAGCCAATCAAAGTCTTTTCTGCTTTTTTTTTTTTTAGAACTTTAAATTAAATATTCAGAGAATACTGGGCTTGGATGCTATTATGCCATTCTAGACGTCAGAAATTATTCTCTCTGAAGACGATAGGAATCCGTCAAACACTGTGTCATTAGAAATGAGGAAGATTTGCTTTTGTCAAATTAGCTTTTCATTAGATCACTTTATATTTATCTGTATTTTCAAAATTAGATCCAGTGAAACTTATGGATAGACTTTTCTGGAAATAGATCAAATAACAGAATCAGGTTTTCTGTCTTTATTCTTTATTCTTACTAAAGAATAAAAATGCAGATGTATATCCACATCTACCCTCATTTTACCTAATTGAGAGAGAAGACAGAGCAGATGATGTAAATTACCACCCATTGGGGTGACCGGATGAAGGAGATGTATTATCTTGTAACTTTTCTCAAAGTTTGACGTTATTTCCAAATGGAGAGTTAAAAAAATTTCACTCAGCTCACTGTTTGACTTGAATTAGGCAAGAATCAGGGAGTAAAAGTCCAGCCTCAAAGAAGAATTAGGTCTCATTAGAACTGCTGCTTCTGGTGTTGTGAGATCAAGGGCTGAGAAGCCAGGAGTCACGGTGACATGGGACCTTGTGGGATGTATTCTCCCTGGTGACTTTGTGAGCCAAGGGGCCATGCTCTTTAAAGCTGCTTTTTGGAACGTCCCTCACAACGCACTGCTCAGGAGGGGGTTACCCTTAGCGTTTATAATTCATGCTTCTGGGGGGAGCAAAACCCCAAGACTTGGGGAGGAGGGGAGAGCGTTTTCCTCAGCACTCCTGCATCCGAGTGGAAACTGCCCAGATACAATAAAGCAACTCAGTCCTTTGACATTTTAGGGGAAGCAACATTTTAATCAGCCCGCCCCATCTCATTCATTGTTTGAAGATGAAAAGTGAGGAAACCAACGTCCCTTCAAAATGTGGGTGCTGAGCATTTGTCCAGTTTGGGTTTTTATGCAGAACAAGATTTCTTATATTTTCTCTTTCTTTCTTTCTTTCTTTCTTTCTTTCTTTCTTTCTTTCTTTCTTTCTTTCTTTCTTTCTTTCTTTCTTTCT
>CM053507.1:2584264-2606426 GCA_028627145.1 Eidolon dupreanum
GACCAGGTGCAGAGGGCTCCGGCTGTGCAGCAAGCGGGCCCCCTGGGGATGACCTAGGCGGGCGTAGTCAGAAATGGCTGGACACATCGACGATTAATAACTCAGATGTATTAGGTTTTGAGATCGACACTCCCAGAGTCGTAGAAAAATGAGGTCTTGCCAGCAACCAGCTCATTGGTGCATGAAGAGCCTTCCGATGATGGGGTGCTCTCTGGCACCCCGTATTACATCGCGGGAGAGTAACGAGCTGGGCGCAGAGCGTGGACGAAGGTTATGATGCCCTGGCTACTTGGTCTCCGTCCCGTACAGCAGCCAGAGCAGACATATGTGCCGGCAAGTGTGCAAAGCACAGTGTAGCCCCTGGCCCCGGGGAGGGGGCGTCATCACCCCCAGAGCTGACGTGGGGTCTTGAGGACGGGTCCTTCTCAGCGCCTGAGCATTTAGCTCTTGCCACAGTACGTACGGGTGGCATCTAAGAGAAAGAACCGTGTTCCTGCCTGCTTTAGACAGTGTGCAGCCGGTGCTGATAATTATCTGGGACAGGGATGGAAAGGAAAGAAAAGGGGGTCCCTGGAACACCTCGAGAATAGTGGGGACCATACGTGCTTTCCTCTCCCAGCCTGAGAGCCCCCATCTCAGTTAGTGGAACCACATTATCTGTTATTCCTGGTGGTTCGATGTGCAGGAGAGCCCAGAAATCCCACGTAGGGTGTCGGTCCTAACCAGGCTTGAGGACGTGATGTGGGCTCCCAGGGTCCTGACCCCGCCCTCACCATCAGGAGGGACGAGGAGAGCCGGAGCACGTGGGACGTGAGAATCCAGGGGCGTCGTGGGAAGAGCCCACACTTCCCTCCCAAGCTTTTTGGCAGCTCTGCAGGTGACGGTTCCCACCTTATCCACGCAGCTGCTCAGAGGCGGAGAAGGCAGGGCTGTGGTTTGGCCATTGGCAGGAAGAGAATGGCACAAGTTAAGTCGAGCGGGTTTTGTTTTATTGTAAGGGGGGAGCCGTGGGGAGCATTGGAGACCCAGACCCGCATTCCACAGCTAGGAGACCAAGGCCCCGGGGCCGGAGTGACACCAACCGGCTGAGAGGAACGAGCAGCCGGGTCTCAAACCCGGGACCCCGTGTTCCTGCTCCACCCCCACCCCCCCACCCCCGTTCAAATCCACACGTGCCCATCCTGACACTCACATGTGCAATCTGACATCATGACACGTTCCTTTTGGAGTGACCGCATCATTTTTTTTTTTTTTTTTAAATTAAGGCTGTGAGAACACCCCCCTCTTCTGGGAAACTGTGGATTGAAAGTTCACAGGCAGGAGGTAGACACCTGATAAAAATGAGCCGAACCAGCAACAGACAGTGGGTGGAGGCTAGGACATCTGCTGCTTCCCTCGGGTGCTTGCCAGGGTTTCCCGTGGTGCCAGAATTTTCTCATGAATAAAATTCTTGGAATTTTATGGAAAACAATGAATCCATGTGTCAAAGATTCACGGATGAGACACATTCCAGATGTGGAGCACCCTGTAGTTTTAGCAGAGGGATGTGGGTTTTGAAAAAGGCTAATTGGGGAGCTGCCCGTCTTTCCTGGAGTACCTTCTGGAGATGAGACGGATGGTCACTGTGCTCTGCCTTGCTGTCCCCTGCGTTTTGGTGCACCTTCATTTTTTGATCCTAAATTCGGCTATTAAAAGGGAAATGAAAATGATCTTTGCATCTCAAGCGAATTACTTAAAGCTGAGTAAAAATAAAATGAAGGCTCTTGATGGCCCGTCTCCGAGCGTTAAATGGTGACGACGATGAGAAAACCGGAAACGAGTGCTGAATGTCAGACGCTGGCAAACCCAGGCGGGCGCAGAAGGGTCCAAGGGAGCAGCGACTGCACCCTTTGCTCTCGCCCTGATCTCAAAACATACAAGCAGGAAGTCTCCACACGTGTTCGTATACTTTTTGTTCTTATCTAAAGAAGGAAAGAAGCCTGTGGGAAAAAAATGTATGTGGTTTTTTTTTTTTTCCTGCAGGAAAACAAAGTAGCCATTAACATCACTTATGCATTGTTTCTTTTGTTGTTGTTGTTTTTTCCAACCACTTTATTAAGGCTTGATTGACATACGCAGAGTGGCGCATACTTAATGTGCACAACCTGATGAGTGTGGAGATCAGTATTCACCCGTGAAACCATCGCCACAGTCAATGCTGTAAACACATCCGTCACCTCTGGAAGTTTTCCTCCTCCCTCTTTATTTACTTTGTTGTGATCAGAACACTTAACAAAAAGTCTAACCTTTTAGCAAAATTTTAGGGATTCAGCACACGACTGTTAACTGTGGCAGCGCTGTGCTCTGCCGTCCCGCTCTGGGAATTATTCACCCTGCGTATCTGAAACCTTGCACCTTGGTTGCCGGGCCAAACAGTCCCATCTCACTCTTCCTTCAGATATTTTAAAGAACATCCTGCATAGCCCTGAGAACATGAACAGGAGTTGTTTTACACTTCTGTTTCCTGGGCTTCTAATTCCTCAAGGCTCACGTAAATCTCATTTTCGTCGTGAGGAACATAACCATTCTTGGTCTGAATATGTTCCAGGAAGCTCCGGTGTTCCACAGCATGCTCGCATTTTCGCTTCCCAGTTGCATGCTTCTCTTCTCGCTTCGGGAAAGTGAACTTCCTGGTAGGCTTTATTTTTTTTCCATACGATCCCTAGCGACATCGAGTCCCGAGGTTAAGCCCACGTACATTTGAGGTAAAGCTGTGCTCCATGATGATGGGACTGCAGACGTAAGGCCAGTGGCTTTTGGCCTCTGAATTCCTGCTCGCTGGCTGCATGACCTGCCCATCCCACAAGTATGCGGCTCCTTGACTCAGTTCTGTGGTTAATATGGTCGCCAGCAAACACGTGATCGTGAGAAGCTATTGTGATGCTAGGAACACACACACGAAGGAGCCTGCCCTGGAAATGCTTCTATTTTCATAAAAGCGGGAGAAGTATGTAAACAAGGAAAATTCCAGGGCAGCCACTGGAGAGGTCAAGGAAAGGCAGAGAGCTCAGAGAGTTGGGTCAGCCAGAGGTCGCAAGGGGCACATCTCCAGCTCAGTCCCTTTCAGAGGGATAAGCTGAGGGCAAGGAGCATACCTTCTAGAATGAGAATGGAAGAAACGGGTAAAGGTGAAAAGAGAGGAGGCCAGGTCCTCTATGTCATGTTGGCAACATCTGCCCTGGTGGACGTGTTGAAAGATGAGGAGTACACAAGGTTCTATACGGTGCTGTATTAATAATAAGGATAGACAGGTGGGCAAGTGTGTCTATTTATGCATGGATGTGTATGCATGTGTGCACATGTCTGCACATATATACGTGTATACGCATGTATATGTATCATGCATATGCATGCACACACGTTTATATATGTCTGTATAGATAGGTGCATGTATATGCATGTATGTACAGATGCACACATCTATATGTGTGCATGCATGTACACAAGCATGCACATGTATATGTGTACACGCATGTACATATGCATATATGCATGTGCGTATGTATTGCACACATGTGTGTACAGGTATATATTTATGTATAGATCAGCACATGTATATATGTGTGTATGCGCAGATTTGTATATATGTGAATGCATACACACATGTGCATATGTACATTCACGTGCACATGTATGCATGTGTTTGTGTATATGTATGTGAACACATGTGTGTATGTGTGTATATGTATTTATAGACAGGTGCAGGTATGTATGCATGCACAGATGTGTATATATGTGCATATATGCACACACACATGCAAATGTGTTCGTGTATATGCACGTGCACACATATGTATGTGCATGTATAGATAGGTGTATGTATACATGCATGCGCACACGTGTATGTATGTGTATAAATGCGCATGCACATGCCCCCACATGTATGGATGTGTGTTGCGTATCTCCACACCAGCCCAGGGTCTCATTCTCTTAGCGCTGGGCTGGTGTTGGGAGCTGTAAACTTGTCTGATACTGAAGTGATACCACATTGGAGAAATACGCTCTTTAGATCGGCTTTATTTGCCTATGTACATTTTTCCTTTGAGGTTAATCCAAGATTTTTTATATTTTTGAAGGACTAAAATAGCAACGTGTTAAATGAGAAAAACATGAGCACAAAGCTAGACACTGCATTTATTATATCATTTTTATGTCTCTTCCACTGAAGAATTAAGAAGAAAAGAAAATGATGTCAAGGAAGGGCAAAAGCGAGTCACATCCAGCCTGATGAGGCATCTGCACCGCGTAGTGTTTAGCGTTCTTGGTATCCTAACGAAAAGACACGCCGGTCAGATGAAGTTGCTCATCCCATGCGATGAGGCTGTGTCTGAAGATTTAGAGTAAAAGCTCCTGAGGGACTGGCATGTCCTTGGGTGAATGGTGGCAGGGGAGAGGTTTTCTCTAGGTGCGTTGTCTGTTTTATGTTGCTTTTCTCTTCTTCGGCTGTGATCAGCAGTAGACTTTCCAGAAGCATCTCCTGCATGCACGCTGCCTTGAAGAGAAGCTATAAACAATTGGGCTTGAGACAGCGTCATAAATAGATTTCCAATATCGTGAGATCTGCAGACATCCATTAAAGGCCACCAAGTGGCACTAGCTCTTGCACATTTATAAATAGTGTTCCTACCTGCCCTATTTTTCCTGGGTATTATTCCCTAAGAGAAGTCAGGTGTCCACCCACAATGAATGCACTCCAATGCATGGCCATCAGTTTGGGTCTGAATAATCTGATTAAGCAAAGAAAAGAATAGCTTCGTTCGTTTAGACTGTTATGTGAGAAATAGTGAGCTGTATCTGGGGCCTGCCACTGTGCGCTTTTAGGCTCGCAGGAGAGCCCGTGGTGCTCAGGAGGTCCCTAACTGCCTTCCAAAGGACTTTCCGCTTCCTCTCCTGGTTCTGTACGTCCATCCGAAGTCCTGCGAACCTGGGTGCTTACTCCCTCACCCTCCCCCGCCCCCTCCCTCCACCGGCCGCTCTTTCTAGGTGACTCCACCTCTTATCTGTGATAACAGATCTGCTCTTTCCAGAGCAAAGAAGCCCAGGCCTCTAGAGACACACTCCGACTGGGACCCCCGTTAGGCCAGCCTCTTCCTCCTCCTCATGACACGCAGATGCTGTGAGCGTGCAGGCTCGGGGGGCGACGCCACTCAGAAATGCGACCCCTGCTTCCGTCGCTTCCTCGCCGCCGCTGCTCCTTTTCTTCCCTGTCCCGTGGGCAGGGGTGGCAACTGACCTCATGGGCTACGGTCAGGACCGAATGACCATCGCTCCTAAAATTTCAGATGCCATCGTCTATAAAACGAACAATGATCTGTCATCAAGGCAGATGAAAAGCTGCCAGTGAATGTGACATGTCACTGATGGTGAGATGCGCCCAGGTTCCAGAGATGGTAAAATGTGAAAAATGAGGGTGTCTTCAAGACGGTGAAATAGGCTTTAAAAAAGATACTACATGCGAAGCACTTACCAAGGCAATCTGGTGTATTATACGACAGATCATCTATTTGAGTCAAGAGAAAAGCGGCTAAACGATGGCTCATTCATCGCAATGGAAGGAGCTACATGAGGTACCGACTTCTGCTTGCCTAGGAGTAAGAGGCGTTTAAGGAAGAGTTTTGCGTTGGGTTGGAGCGGGCGAGCACTCCGACAAGAACACGCAGGCTCTGGGTTTAAGATGACGCTGGCTTTCTGAAGTGGACACTGTACTGACACAGCAAAGGCGGCCATCAGGATTTGTTTCTGAAGCATGCCCCTAATCTTAGCGTGCTTATTCCACTTCATCTTCCCATTTGTTTTCGTAACCATGCGAAGCGCATGGGCTAGAGGAAGCGGAAGACCAGTTTGGGAATCCAGTGCTCTGAACATCTAGCCCTGGCTGTCTGCTGAAATTCTGAAAACCGTTTAAGCAATACTTCCCTCTGAGTGCTTCCCTTGCCCCAGCTGCGAAGGCGAGCTCATCATTCTTTAAGATGTTCTCAGCTTCAACACCACCACACCCGGGTTTTCATGAAAATTGAAGTACGTTGGATCCTCTGTGTCAACGTTACAGTATTTTTATGAACCATCGGGCCCCCGTTAGAAGCAACTCTGAGCCCGGACCCTTATTTTCTAATTCTTTCACTTGAAATAAAGGAGCCTCTCAAAATATTCCTCTGTTACTGAAAGGCATCCGGGTCTTTGCTGAAAATGGCAGTTTGCCTGCGACGTTTTCTTATTTTTTGTTTTTCAGTCTTTGAGCACTTTGGACCCTTTGTCGCACCCAAATCTAGTTCCTTAAAAATAGAAGCATATTTCAGTCTTCCCGTATGAAATATAATGTAGTTGAGTCCTCGCCACTTTCTGGAACTATCGGTCAAGGGTGATCCCGTGATCAAAATCCAAAGGAATGGTCCTCATATGTTACTGGTACATTCAGTATTCACACAAAATAGTGAACACTGAACACAAACACAGCGGGCCCTTTTGTTTCGGAGCAATTTTGCTTAGAATTTATGTGTTTCTCATAAGTTCATAAAAAATGGCATTGGGTGAGTGCCACTTGCCACATCAGAATATCCCAGCTCTCCTGGAGCCTCACACACGAGCACACACCAATCTAAAGTTCAGGTCTTTTTATAGTAACATAGAGGCGGGCATATTAAATTATTATGCCACGTTTCTGCCAGGTTTTGACTCTTTTGGATTCTCCGTTACAAAGCAACCAGAGCAGTCCCCAAGTCCTGCAGCTGGGCGAAGTTTCCGGGAGACTGTCCTACACATGTTAACTAAGGCTTCTGCAGACACCTTGACGGGTAGGCAGGCAGGTAGGTGAGATGGCCTTGGCCGAGGAGGGAGCCACGTGGCAGGCAGGGAGGCAGGGTCAGTGTCAGCCAAGGCCAGGAGGTCTCCCCGCTTTGAAGTCCCAGGGCTTGGGCAGGAGGAGCCTCTGCATCAGCCTTTGTCACCCACACTGAACCAAAGAGGTGATGAAACCTGCGTATAACGTAGCGAAGTCAGGCGGGTGAGCAGAGGGCTGCCGTGGGCTGTAGTGGGCTTTCTGTTTTCCTCTAAAGAACAGCAGTGCATGGGAGTGATCAGCCTGTGAAGTAGGTCTCCAAAAGCCACCCTTCAGCTGCTTTTTGCTCGCCCGTCGTCAAAGTGTGCGTGCCACGTTAGCCGTGTGTGTGTGAATGACTGCGTTTATTTGTTTGTTTCCTTTCCCTGACGTGGACTTCATCCCCGGCGTTTGGCAGTCTCGGTTTAGTTAGAACCATTTTGGGGCCAGCTTCTCACTTGCTCTGCATTTCCAGGATGTGGACTGTGTTTTCACTCCTTTTGAAATGTTTACCCTGAAGCTTCCTCATTTTCAGACGATTTCTCCTCTAGCGAACAAAAGCAACTGCTCATATTCTGAATCATATCACCTTTCTCACTTTTATGCAATATTAACTTCGAGGAGAATTTTGAGATATGAAGAAAAGATGTGCGCCTCTCTTCTCTCCAGCTTTTGTCATTTTTTTTTTTTCTAAATCGATCTCAATTAACTTTGATTCCTTTCTTTAGAAAACCATGTGCTGAAATAATGCTTTGCCAGATGTGAGAACGAGTCCTCCCCCCCACTCCAAACACACACTGCAGCCTTGTCTTAGTTCTACTATTTCAGTCCTTTTTAAAAATCTCACGCGGCCTTTATAAGGTCACTGACTATGTTTGCAAGGCTATCCTACTTTATACCTTGGAGATATGTGAATATTGTAACGTTGTTACTCCGTGTTGGGAAAGCCGTTTTCTTTTTTTGTTTGTGATTTAAACATTAGCCTTTGCCTTGCCTCTAACCTGCGTCTGCCAATTCCTGATGTAAAGCGTCCATTTGGTCCTACTTCTCTCCGTCGGCAAGCCAACGCTAACATGACATAGTGTGTTATTCCCCCGGAGCCTGGTGGCGTCTGCAAGTGCCAGGCGGGGGAGGGGGCAGCCATGGCGCGTTTCCTGCTCTGAGCCAAGCCGTCCCCTCCGGCGTGGCGGCGGGAAGGGGTACTCCGCTTTGCCAAGTTCTTTAAGAAGCTACCCTTTCCGTCTTCGCCGAGTCCGTGGTGCCAGTTTTCCTTCTGAACCCACCTCGGTGAGTTTAGATGCCTCCGTGCCCTCCACGCCATCCGTGGCCGGCAGAGAGAGCCATGCCGTCCAGGCTCCCCGGCGTCGGCCACGCCCGTTCCCGCACACCGCACTCCCGCGCTGCCCCCTCGTGCTCTTGCTGCTCGTGGACGGGCGGGCCGTTGCTGGGTGCTCAGGATGCCTTCCTTTTCCCTTTTTCCCTTTCTCGTGCCTCGTTCAGGCTCCGTGGTTGGCACAATGTATTCTTTTATACATTTTGCGTTGCTGTTTGCCCCCCTCCCCATTACTCCTTCTTAAAGCATCATAGGCCTGTGAGTCTGGGGATTTTAAAGCGGTCAGAGGGGGTAGGGTGTTATATTTGCACAGACACCTGGCCACCACTCTGAGAGCTGAAGCATCGAGTTTGTCCTTTGTCATGCTCCCTACTCAGCGATTCACCGCACAATGCATCTGGCAATGAAGTTCAAGTACTTGGGAAGCTATGAAAGAAGTTGGTCCTTGGGTAGGTGGGGGATAGAGTGGCCAAGTACACCCAGGGTTGGGTTTGTAAAACTGCATGGTTTCCCTAACAATGCTATTTCTGGGTAGGGAAAGAGACCTCTACCTTAGAAAGGCTGCTTGTCAGGCTCTATAACTAATGGGAAGCATCCTTATTTATTTAAGTATCAACCCAGAGAATAAGAAGGGAATGTGAACATAAACATATATCCCAAACCAGCAAATGTAAGAAAGGCACTGTACGCTGTGGGGGCTGGGGGAGCAGGTGATCAAACCAAATCACTTCTGTCACTGATTTGCTGTTGACCTTGGGCAGCTCACGTCGGGTTACGTCGGGACCTGAGTCTCAGATTTTCTTACTTAGGGATGAGAAGTTTGGATTAGAAAGTCTCCGCCGTGCCCCCTACTCCAAAGTTCCCTTTTTAAAAAAAAAAAAAAATTGTGACCAAATCAGCATTAGTATCTCCGTTAATAGCAACACTGCGGACGCCAAAGGACCACAATGAAAAAGAGCTTCATGTGGATTTCTTTCTGTTATAGAAACCGCAATTGGATTGTCTCGTAGTTATTCTGTGTAATAGCTGCACAATATATCATTCACGTGGTTGAAGTTTTCAGATCAAATTTGCCTTTGCTGAGTTGCAGGGAGACATAGCCACAGGCTAGCCATTTGTTCGGCATAAAAGCGGAGAAGAATGCCCGACCACTGACAAACTTGTATTTCTTCTCACCAAATCGTGCAAAAGAGCAAAGATGTCCATAGAAAGTAAGGGGGGAAGAGAGAGCTAGTCGGCGATCCCGATATTTTAAACATCCTGGTATTTGGAGACATCTGGATAACTCAGAGCACTTCTTGTGTGTGTTTCATTTATGATCCAGATGTTCACCATCATAGAAACACCACTCGAAACTCTATTTCAGCTAATCACTTAGAGGTGGAGGGACTCGTATCTTTGTATGTTTGTCCTTTGGTGCTTTATTTTCCCCTCACTCTTCTCAGTACCTCTCCCCTAAACTCTTCTGGGAACGTGGCCGTTTTGCCAGATGCTTAGGTATGAGCCGTCACATGTCTTTTTTTAATCTTCATGGCCATTCTGTACCCTGTCTGCTTGGATTATAGATTGCATTTGTCAAATAATGACACATGCAATTGGATGTCTCCTAAGACCTTTGAAATCCCACTTCCTCGAGTTGAGATTAAAGTGGGCGTTATCCGCAACGCCACAGTCCAGCCTGGGGTGTTTGGTGACCTGCGTAAAAGTTTCCCTAGGCCGGCCAGTTCCGACGTTTAATGGTCTAGAGGGAAGAAAAACAGCTACTTTTTTCCTTCTGAAAGGTAGAAATGGAGGCCATAAAACTACCTAAAATGTGGTCCCAGTGAGAAATGACTCAGAAGTCAGCGACGTTTTGAGACATGCCTGTCCTTCGGAGTGTCCTGAATTGTGTTTCTTTGGGCGTCCAGGAAGCCTTATCAGTTGTGAGCGAGGACCAGTCGTTGTTTGAGTGTGCCTACGGATCGCCACACCTCACCAAGACGGACATGACCGCGTCCTCCTCTGGCGACTATGGACAGACATCCAAGATGAGCCCACGCGTCCCTCAGCAGGACTGGCTGTCACAACCCCCGGCCAGGGTCACCATCAAGATGGAATGTAACCCGAACCAGGTGAACGGCTCAAGGTAAGGAGACCGCCGACTCTCACTCTTCTGCTTCTGTCCCTTGCAAAGGGCCCGTGGGATTCTCCGCACTTCTCCAAAGACCCTTTCGGGAAGTGAGGGCATCGCACAGTAATGTGGACCAGTCGGAGAAAACCCGTTCTCCGATAGTTCACGTCGAGGGTAGAGGTTGTAAAACCGTTAGTATGTTTACCGAGGTCCTTTGAAGACGTGGTGTTCAATTCCATTTTCCAGGCGTGAGGGCGCTGTGGGAGGGGGGCCGTGCACACATGTGGCAGAATTCATCTCCGAGGTTTTTATTGTCTGGAAAATAATGTCGTCTTATGTTTTGATGGAGGGAGAGTGTCAGCTAGTGGCTAGGCAGTGTAGCATATGCCCGAGCCATCTGCCTTTGCTCCTGGATCTACTTTGCCTGATGTCTTCCACCTCTCTTCTCTTCTCTGTGCCCTTGTCCCCATGCATGATGCTTTTTCTCATCTGTATTTACACCTAAAACCAGGCTCCGATGTCTCCCCTCCTCATTAACATTTCTGTCACAATGCTGCAACTGCCATGTAGGATGCATGAGCGAAGGTGGAAGGACCCCTGGCCCTCAAAAGCATTTCCTTGGATGTAGTTTTGAAAAGTAAAGTTGGTTTCAATTATGAGATATGACCCCATGTGTATTCCAGGAGAAGAATAGAAAATCTCGGGACAGAAAAAGGTCGTTTCTCCTCAGGGCTGAGTGAGGTGACACCGCGTTGTAGGAGCAGCTCACGCTTCCTAGCGCACGGCACACCCAGTGCCCTGTGAGGGCTGTTTGTGTCCATTGGATGCACGGGGAAACTGAGGCTCAGGTCGTTCCTGGCTAGCCCAAGCTCGCCGCTTAACGGGATTCAGAATCCAGATTCAAACCAAGGCGTTTGACTCCACACTGTTCGTTTTCCACTCTGTTGCAGCTATAACAGGCCCTTTTTGCTACATATATATTTTAATGCCATGTACGTTTTTTTTTTTTTATAAGTGTCACGTTTTATAAATGCTACAAACCACTGCGTCAGCTTCTAGTGTGGTGTTGATGAAGGTGCCAAGTCACAGTCCCTTAGAGGGCATGTCACAGGGACGCTGGATGTGCCCAATAAGGAGCCGGGACATACTGTCACTGTGCTCAGCTCTGAGAAGCCACTCGCTTCTGTGCATCTCGTTTCTTCTTGAAACTGGGAGCGATCGCTCCGATGCTGAATGTCGCTATGACGTGGGTCCTTCCCGTAGAATTTAAGCCAAGGTGGGCCCATCTCGGACCTCATCACGAGCTTCATTCCCAGACGCCGGTGGAAGATGCGACCCCAGGGCCCAGGACCCCAGAGTCCCGGACGGTTGTTCACGATGTGTGGAGGAGAGTGGTCAATCCAGTCTTGAGACGGGGCGTTCCCACTGGTCATCGCTGCGAGAGTTTCCAAGGCTCAGCAGAATGGGTGTAGTCACACAGCCACTTTCCACCGAGTGCAACGTGCCATGTCGCCGAGTAGCTGTGGAGCCCACCCCAGCACCGTTGCACGGGCTGTTTCTGACGGAGTCGTGTGACCCCCACACACACCAGGATCGCCGTGGTGGGAACACGCAAAGCAAGATGCCTTTCTAAAGCTGTCTTCTTTGTATGCTGGTTTCTACCTGTAGGAAACAGATTAGAGTGTGTGTGTGGGGGGCGCGGGGGGTGCAGAGAGGAGAGACGGGGAGGGAGGGAAAGAGGGAGAGAGCGGGAGAGACGGGGAGAGAAGGACAGAGAGGGACGACGCGCTTAGGGCAAAGGGCACCCAGACGGTCTCCAGCAGGAGCCGTGTCCTGGCCGCTGGCCCCCGTCTGGCCTCGGGCCTGCTCCAGGAAGGCCAGCCTGGACTTAGTGAGGAGGCGAGAATGGCGTTGCAGAAACAAAACCCTCTTGTTCTCACTGTGTTTTTCCTGAACTGAAAAGGAGGAGGAGGGGGGAGGGGCAGGGCCCTGCTGTCCTTGCGAGAAGCGAGGACACCGTTTGCTTTGACGCGGGCCGTGCATGCCTTCAGCCGCTGATGTCTGCTCGCCCACCCGGCCGGGCCGTGGGGCAGCGGTCCCAGCCTGAGGGGTTACCATAGGGACTCCGGGCAGGGACATGGGGCAGCCATGAGCCCGGCCAAGGGGCTTTGGTCCCCAAGAAAGACACTGACTCTCTCCCGTGTTCCTCAGCTAGGACCTGGGGAGGGGTGCTAGGGGCCCCTGTCAGGCTGGCGCAGGGACAGGGACCCAGCAGAGGGTCTCTCCTGGGACGTGAAATCATTTCTGGAGCAACTGGACAGTGTCCTTGCGAGCAGACAGTGCAGCCCTGCTCGCTTCCTCTCTCAGGCCCTCCCAGAAGGCCAAGAGGGCTCGGGGTGCCCCCTGGTAGGATGCTGAAGGGCGATCCCAGCTTTCGAAGCAAACGGGTGTGTTTTGGTGGTGGATACCGAGGGGGCTCAGTCAGCCACGCTTTTCTCCACGTCGGTCTGTGGATCTGGGAGACCCGCCCATGGAGAGAGCTCAGCCAACTCCACTTGCCTTTGACCGGGGCCCGTCGGTCTGCCTCTGTGATGAGGACAGTGGGCGTGGCGAGGGACAGGGACCGAGGGACGGAGGGGGACAGGGACGGAGGGGGACAGGGACCGAGCGAGCTCCATCGCTCGAGGTGGCTCCCGGGCTTCTGGGGAGCTGAGCTGTGACACAGACGTCGACTGGTCACCAGGTGTCATCATCCCTCCCCCGAGAATGCTGGGGAGACAGGAGTGTGCCACGTGCCACTTCCCCGTCGAAGCCACCAGTGCCGGGCTCCTGCCCGCCCGTGCGTCCCCGAGTCCCGCCCGCCTGCTGGAGTGGAGCGTGGGGCCCGGCCCGCGAGGTTCGGCACAGACAGAACCGCAGGGGTTCGAGAGGTTCCGTTTCGAGGACTTGGCTCACACAGTCGTGAGGTCGCGGTATCTGGGACGTGCTGGGCCCGGGCGGGAGTCCCCGCCACAGTCTAGACGTGGATTCCCTTCTTCCTCGGATTTGGTCCTGGGACCTTCAGCCGATCGGGGGCGGCTCGTGCACGTTACCGGGGCCGTCACCCTCACTGAGCGACAGTGGGGTGTGGACCTCGACCGCGCCCGTGGAATTCCGTCACAGCAGCAGCTCGATGGCACCGGGTGCTCCGGCCCGTGTTTGGCAGAGCTGTTCCTTTCAGACCTCCAGACCAGCGCTCCGGGCTGGTCAGTCCCAGGAACGGACGGGGCTCGGCCTGCGGGGGTCAGACAGCAGGTCCCTGGGACTGACTGCTCGGGCTGTGACGCTGAAGTGCCCTGAGAGGTGGGCGTGAGGCAGAGCCTGCTCTTTGGAGCCCAGCGGGCCGCCTGAAGGCCGAGGATGAAGGGGACGCATCGGAGTCACCAGCGGGGCCAGACCCGGGTTTCCTAGAGGGCCGGCAGAGGCCCGGAGGCGGGGGAAGGGCCGCTGTGGATCGAACCCACCTGTTCTGCCAACTCTCTGTATGCGCTCGTCCACGTCAGGAGCAGCTCCACAAACAGGGGCACGGATGTGCACCCACTCTTTCATCCGGGGGACCTTGACTGAGCACCTGGTTGTATTGTACCCTGCCTGAGGGGCTGGGGGCAGAAGCAGGGGTCACGGACGTGGGGATCCTGCCCTGGGGGTTTCAGAACAGACACTGCAGGGGAGCGGGTGGATCACCCTCCCCCCCACGAGGACCAGCGCAGGGCGCGGCTCCTGAACGCCCCACCTCCCCGCGCCCTGCCGAGCCGGCGCCGGCGGTCACCTCCTCCCACACCCAGAGGCCCCAGGCCAGGTGTGCCAGCGAGTCAGGGACGTCCAGCTCCTGGTCCCCAACCTGCCAGTCCCTTCTAACTGTCCCTGTGCTGAGCTTATGTATGGTGGGCTTTCATGCAGCACACATGCCTCCTGAAGTCCAGTTCGGGGCGGCTTCATGTAAGTCAGAACTTGGACTTGGGCTGGAAGCCGTGGGCTGTTCCCGTCGCACCCCCCCCCCATTGCTCTTTTGCAGACGCCTCCGGGGGTGAAGCATCCTTTGCGGCCTAGGCCGGAACAACACCCCGCTCCTTCTGCAAAGAACGAGGTCCACGCGAACGGCCGTCTGTCTGCCCCACCTGTGCATTGCCCTCGGAGGAAAAGGCCAGGCGCTTTGGGAGGTGGGGAGGACTCAGTTTCCCAGCCCAGTGACGGAATTCTACAGAACCTCGGCCCTGACGTGCTCACAAGCTCCTGAGGTGAAATGCCTCGGTCCGTTGCCGCTATAACTTCGCTCTGTACGGAACAGTGGCAGGAACACGGGAGAGAAAGCAGCCGAAGCTTCGCGAGCCGCCGGCGGGGTCGCCGAGGGCTCGGCTTGGCTGCTGCCGCATCAGAGGACACGGTTCTCGCCGACGCTGATCCCGTGGCACACGGCGGGGGGGACACGGGGCGTCGGTTCACTCCAGCCTCACACACATAAAACCGCCAGTGTTCGCACGGTGAGCGGTGTCAGCGTGCAGCCACACGGCCCAGCTGCTTCCCGGTGCAGACACGCGACGGGCCGCGGGCAGCTCAGCGGCTGCCTGGCCTCTGGCGAGCCCCCCGCTGGCGTCTTAATCCGACCTGAGGTTCCTAAGTCTCCGGCCGCTGTAGACGGGCAGCGTGGGCCAAGAAACACACACACACGCACACGCACACACGCACACACAGTGCACAGCACTGCCTCCCAGCAGCAAGCAGGCAGTGCCGCATGCAAAGCGGGTAGCTTTTCCCTCTGTTCCGCACACTCAGCCTAAATTCAGCCAGGTGGCCTCGGGCACCACTGTCACCCTTTTACAGGTGATGCAGGTCCCTGTAGCCCACCTGGAGGCCATGGCGATTCCACGGCGGCCTTGCTGGGGGCTCACTGCAGCTGGAACTTGATACGTTTCGTGGCCTGCGGTGATTCGTTCCCCCGGCCCCGTCTCCAGACCCCCTGGGGTCGTGGGCTTCCTGCGTGATTCTGTCGGGGAGGGGGTGATTCTCAGAGCAGGGGCCCCGGACCAGCACCTCCTGGGAGCTTGCTAGAGATGCCCGATGCTCAGGCCTCACTCCAGACCTGCTGACACAGGTGAGACTCGGGGGCGGAGCCCAGCACTCTGTGCTTTTGTGAGCCCTCTGGGGGGTCCCGCGCTTGCCGGTCCACGAACCACTGCTCTGTTGCAGGATCCAGGGAGATAAAAATGAGAGTCCCCGGTAGCGGGGTGGAGGTGGCCTGTAGCGGAAACAGCCCGGGAGGAAGCAGCTGCGGAGGAAGGCTTGTTCTGAGGCAGCCCTCCAGCCTCCCTGCCCCCTCCCCCCCAGTGGGAGCGTTCGCCGGGATGAGCCTGTGGGGCGAGAAGTGATGCTATCGGGCCCCGCCTCTGTGTGGTCCGGGAAGGACAGTCACTGTGTGGCGTGCAGAACTCCAGATAGCAAGACGCTTTTGTTGTAACTTAAAAGGCTGCCCCCTGCGACGTGATGAACGGGGTTGGGAAGGGACGTTACCTGATTAGTCTGTCTTAGCATCGGACGCACGGGTCGTGCATGGAGTCATTCATTCACCCGGCACGTGTTTGCTGAGCACCTGCCATGTCGGCAGACACTGTTCTAGGTTCTTGACATACGGTCATAAAACATACCAAAAAATCGTGCCCTGCTAAGTGGACTTTCTGGTGGGGAAGACAGACGTCGAATGAGATGGCGCATTAAAACGTACAGCAGGATAGGTCACGGTAAATGGTGAGGGAGAAAAAGCAGGAGCGGGGTGGGGGGTGGCGGTTCTAGCTACATGGCCTGAGAACGTCACCTCTGAGAGGGTGACATTTGAATAAAGCCCCAAAGGCAGTGAGGGAGAAGGCCTCACAGTTATGTGGCAGCAGAATGTCCAGGTGGATGGAGTGGCCAGTGCAAAGGCCCTGAGGTCCGCCCGCAGTGTTGGGGGACTGTCCTGGCCGGCGCTTACTGACCGAGGGGGAGAGCGAGAGAGATCGTGAGGCCACTGAGGGACTTCGACCTTCATTCCGAGGGAGCTAGGAGATCGCTGGGGGACTCTAAGCAAGGGAGAGACGTGGTGTCACTCCGATTTAGCAGGCTCTCCCCTCGCGTAAGGGATGGTGAGGCTCTCGTGAAGGTGTCCGGATGGAGGGGAGTTGGGGAGAGGCGAGCGCGTTCTGGATGTTTTAAAGATAGAACCATGTGGTTTGCGGACGGGCTGGACCTGGGGAGGGAGGGAGAGGGAAACAAGGATGAGCCCAAGGTTGGGCGGGGGTATGCCCCGAGTGAGGTGTGGACAAACCACAAGTGGAATCCTACTACAATTAGAGCCCAGGCCCCGATAAGCTTGGCTCATACTGGGGAGGGGTGGGGAAGGGGAGGGCGGCAGGCACTTAGCTCTGATAAACACCAGGCAAACGCCAGGGGCCCTTGCATCCTTGCCTGAATTCAGATCGTAATTCATTAAACCAGCGGTTCTCAACTATGGTGATTGTGCCCACAGGGGACATTTGGCAATGTCTGCAGACATTTTTACTGTCACAGCTTGGGGGCATTCTGGCATCTAGGAATGGAGCTTGGGAATGATGCTCAACATCCCAAGCATAGGACAATGTCCACCTCTGAAGGAGTAACCTGGCCCCAAATGTCGGCAGCGTTGGGGTTGGGAGACCCTGCATTAAACCAACATTTGTTTGGTGTTTCCTCTGCATCGCACACTGCATTAGCTGCTCTGAAGATGCGTTGAGAGAAGCTCGTGGTCCATCAGCGGTGGAAAAGATTCTGTGAGATCACGTGACAAGTACAAGGACAGAGGGGTGGTCAGGGCCCAGCCATATCTGGGAAGAGGACGTGACTCACTCCACCTGGACAGGCAAAGCTCTGCAAGGAGGAATATGAAACTATATTTCTACAGCACGTCATGATGTATTCATAGATAGCGCATCATCCAATTTCCTCGTTAATTCTACGGGATGGCGTTGTGACTGTACCCATTTTACAGATGAAGACCATTGAGTTTCCAAGTTTCCACACCTGGCTCGAGCTCACCTGTCGTAGGCCATTTGGCTGCACCCCTGTGCTCCTTTCTCCTCAGGACCCCTCCCGAAGCTGGACATCTTTTCTGTGTCTTCTCTAGGTGATGGGTGAGGAACACATTCTCTCTCCCATCTGCTGAGAGGCACTGAATACAAGCGCTGACCCTATTTTGATTTCTTGTGCATATCATGTGTTTTTAAAAGATTTACTTTCATCTCATTTTATTTTGTTACAGCAGGTCGATTTACCTGTGTTCTTCTTTACATTATCTTTGTGAAGTGTCTCCAAACAAAACCACCTTTTAAAAACAGCACGTGTAACAAAGAGACCCGCAATCTGAGCATATCAGAGGCTCAGCAAATGCTTGTTGGGCTGAGATTAAAAACACAGAAGCCCGGTTTGGGGTGGTGGGTGTCAGGTACTCTGTTTGTCATTGTGTTGGGAGAGGTGCTTCGCCCAGCCACCCCCTGCAGAATGGAACCTTGGCCGAAGGTCTTTTACCGTCCGGTTCTCTATTTTCACGTGCAATGTTCAGTATCTGCTGTTTGAAAGTGGTCCGCGGGCACCGGTCTCTCTCCATGCCTTTCCACTTCGACTCATTGAGATTTGACTTCATGTGTGTTTTCCTTATGTTTCCTATTAAGACTTTATGTATTATTTGGGGACAGTGGAATTCACACCTGTGACCGTACTGGCCCCTTTTGGCCCCAGGGTTCTGAATCGGACTGACGTGAATGCGGTCTCCTGGTTCATTCTGGCCACCTTCTAAGCTGTGGGTGGCACAGTGTCAGAGACTTGGAACCCGCGGTTTGTCTGAACCGTGACGATGAGGCGAGTGAGAGCATGTCCTGCTTCCGAGGGGCCCGTGGCTCTGTGGGCGTCGGTCCGTCGGGCTGCAGCTCTGAGACGTGGATTGAGAGGGCCTCGCTCGGAGAAGTTAGGACGGCGGGCGGACGCTCTGCGGCTGCCTCTCTGTCTGTCTGTCTGTCGGTCTTCGTTGTCTCTCGGGATGTCGAAGGACGGGCGCCATTTTGCAGCAGGAGGGACCCCAGGACCCGTGCAAGTGACTCCTCTCGGGTCACCGTGGGTATTGACAGAGGGCACAGGGGGACGGCTTTGGCCTTGTCTGTCTTGAAAGTGAGATTATTTTGGTTGACCGGAATTTACGTAGCCTGTTAACGCAAATAAAAACCCAAAGCACCGTAATGGCAGTTGGGCTGAAATCTTTCCTCTCTGAGAAATGAAAGTGTTTCAAGCAAAAGAGAAAAAAATAAATAAAAAAAAAAAAACTCGAGAGTAAAGACACCACATCTCATCTTTGTCATGTAACTACCTGCAGAAATCATATTCCATAGAATATTTTATTTCCAAATGATGAATCCCAAAGGAACGCCTTTATCCCAGGTTTTTACGATTAAACACGAGGTGGCCCCAAAGATAACCGCTTTCGGCTGTCAAGAGAAGTAGATGCTTAAATATGAACCTTTCCTGGAGAATCTTCCATGTCCCTTTCGGACACAAAGAACTCCCTGTTGGGGAGTCGGTGGTGACTTTTTAATTAATTTAGTCTTCGGCTGCATCAGAGCAGGGGCCAGGGGACAGGGCCGGGGGGAAGAGGCTGGCAGTCCAGGTGTAAGGGGAAGATTTAGTGGGGGCCAAAGTCACACACAGCTGTGCAGACAAACGTCTCCAGTTTCAGCTCGAGCTGAGCCCGGGAGCTCTATGAATCACGGCCGAGCCCCGCCCGCGCTCGGCCCTGGGGCCTGAAGCAGCTTTTCCACTGATTCAGAAATAAAACAGACCCACACATCACCCTGGAGCCCTCCAGACAATCCCCTCCTTGTCTGGGGACCTAAAATTACCTTGC
Source organism: Eidolon dupreanum (assembly GCA_028627145.1). NCBI lineage: Eukaryota > Metazoa > Chordata > Mammalia > Chiroptera > Pteropodidae > Eidolon > Eidolon dupreanum. Next base: position 2,603,499 of record CM053507.1, read on the forward strand.
ACGGTGGCTCACCTCAATGCACGCTATGAAACTCGATTAGGAGTTTATTCGTTCAATTAGGGCTAAGAATATGCGTTTAGGATCCTTAGGAAGAAAAAACTGCAGGAGAAGGGGTTGTGACCGGCCTCTGGGGGTGGGGGGGGGGAGGGCCTCCCAGACCTGATGGCTCTGGGGTCTTCGGGTGGAGCTGCCAAAAAAGCCCTTTGTTCTTCTCCCCTGTAGCTTCCTCACTCAGTCCTTCTTCACTGAAACCTCCCAGTAATCTAAAGAACATTCGGGAAGACAGCGACATTCTCATTAGTGATACGGAGCTAAGACTGCGTGGGCGCCGACGTCAGCATGCTCACCCGGAGTGGTGCGGATCGGGGGTTGGGGTAGAGTGTGTGGGGTCAGGGACAGAAGCTTTAGCTACTTGACTGTACGCACGAGGACAATACGGACCCCGACGTATGCCCGGCATCGGGGACAGCGCCTGGCGTAGAGACTTGCTCCATGCGTGTTAACCGGATGCGTGAATTGAGGAAGTCCAGGGACAGACAGATGGCCGAGGAGGGTCTAAAGAGTATGGAGTTAGCTGAAGACGCCCGGGTCCAGGGATGACTTCGGCTGGACGTGGCCAGCGTGGATCTGAATTTGGGGGTGTTCACTCCAGTAGCAGGAGAGAGGCCGCCGTGGAAGTAAAGCTGGGGAACACTGGCCCCCACCCCGGCATGCGATAGAGAGCGAGGTGCGGGAGCCTGCCTCCGGGTATGGGCAGAACTCAGACAGGAAGGAGCGAGGAGGCTGGAAGCTACGCGCGTTTCCCAGATTCGGTTTTGTCCTGCCTTGGACTTTCTCTAAGGCCCGGTGCCTGTGCTGATGGTTCTGAGCTGGGGGTGAGCCACGGGTCTACTGTGGCTTGCGCGTTCAGTGCTGTTGCTCGCGGCCGCCTTCGGGGACATTCTGGGATAAATCAAGCTCGTTCACACCCAGCACAGAGGCAGATCAGGGCCCAGGCTCCGTCCCGGTCAAGCTAACGGCCACCTCTGTGCCGCTTCGCTGCCGGCTCTTTCCGTGACGGAATCCACTTTGCCCTATTCAGACTCCGATGTCAGAAAAACCAGCGTCAGATGCCAAGTTTATTTTGCTTTTCGAAAACCGAAGACCTCATTTTAATTTCTCGATACATTTTGACAGGCACATTACTCCTTTTCAGAAAAAGAAAAGGTGTCATGTGTGGAAACAGCTAAAGGAAGCTGGTGTCTTGGGCTGTGTTCCACGTAACCTTCCAAACTCAGGTTGGCTCCTTTCCCAAAGGCCCAGCTTCCGTCCTGGGCCTCAGCCCTCTCCTCTCCGGCCCACGATCTGGGTCAGCTTCCTTCCCACGGGAACTTTCCCTCCGGTTCCTCCTCACGCGTGGACGTCGGCCCATCCGCCATGCACAGCGCTGAACCCCTCAAGGACATTTCGGGGAGAAGCCTGGGACACACAACTGCAGATCAAGGCGACCGACTTTTATTTTTCAAACCAGACTTATCACAACCCACACGTCTGTCCAAATGAGCATTGCCGTCTTCGGCGTCCCCCAGCGGCTCTGCCTGTCACTTCTCGTCCGCTCCCCTCTCCGTCACTGTCTTCAGGATGTGCTTTCACAAACACCCCACAGCAATGAACCTGAGTCTCCTGCAAGTTCATTCCATTACGGTTTTATGTCAGTGAAAGAGGCCGCTGCTGTGGAGTTATCAGGTGGGGTCTTGTGGCGCAGGGGTCAGGTCCTTGGACTCAGGACCCCAGGGGTGTAGGTTCAAATCCCAGCTCTTCCACTGCTGGTCGTGTGACCTTGGGCACGACCCAAATCCATCCTCTCTGCACTTCACCTGTAACATCGACCTTGTGGAGCTATATGGACGAAATGAATAATGACAGCTAAGTCATAGCATTTATCAGGGCTGGTGGCATTTTAAAAGCTTTACTCACATATTTACTATAATGTAAATATATGAAAAGAGTTTTGACTGTTTACTTCGGCGTGAACAAACAGTCAAATCCTGGATAGAAAACGAACCACATAAGGTCTGTGAATATGTGTTTGCCCACAATGCATTAGGTACCCTCTGAGGCAAAGTCAAATTTAAAACGGAGCTGTTAGAAGATCGTGGAAACTGGATTATATAGCATGCCATCTCTTAAGCTCTTTTAACTTACTTACTTATTTATTTATTTATTTATTTATTTATTTATTTATTTATTTATTTATTTATTTATTTATTTTACATGTCTCCACTGATTTCTCTGGCTGGCTAGTTCTTTCCAAAAGCAAGAAATGGCAAGGTTGGAGGGCTGGCTGAGGACACACAGTCCGTGATTTCTGTAGCTAGAGCAGCTGAGCGCTGTGTACCTGGAACACCGTTCTTTGTCACCAGCCCCTCCTGCCACTGCGTGGGATGTTCTTAGATCTGTTATGAGGCGCTGGGCAGAATAGCGCTCCACGTATCAACAGGTTCTCTTTAGGAGAAGCCACGAGAGAATCTTCTGTCGAGTCTCAGCCCAGGAAAAGCTTCGCTTCTGCTGAATAATGGGTTCGTTTTTATCTTTTTTGGCCCCTTGCATTGTAATGGGATGTACTTCCCTCTTTGCTTTGGCTGTGAGGAAGCTCAGAGATAAATTGATGGCCTACCTCCAGCAACTGTAAATAGTAAGCTTATTCAACGTGCTGATTTACCTCTTGACTAATCGCTTTTCTGCCTTTACGTTCCGTTCACTTCTCTTCCTTTGATTACTTAGGTTATCATTAGGTCTTGTGTGCATTTTTATAATTCACCTCAAACTTTACATAGTTTGAGGAAGGGTAGAGGAATAAGATACATTGAAAACAACCACACATGCACATAAATATAACCCTGGAGCTACAGAGGAAAATGATGAAATTTCCTTCTTAGGAAAAAAAAA
>CM053507.1:2606926-2633483 GCA_028627145.1 Eidolon dupreanum
GGCAACAGACTTGTGGCCAAACACCAAATAAATTATGGTAATTCTGTGTTGAATTTCACGTTGCATCTCATCGCTATTCTCTTGGGGATATGAAAATAAGAGGAGATGTATCTTCTGCAACACAGTCCAGCCTTTTGAAGACTGACCCACCACATGGCCAATTTTAAATAAGGTTAAATGATATCTTTAAAGAGAGCTTAAGATGAATTACATTGCCCTGCCCCCCAGGTGTGGTTCTGAGGTCGTCTCCAGGTGTCTGGCAGCAGAACATCTGCTGACGTATCTGGCTATGGCTTTCAGTTGGCCCAGAATTGAACTGAGACCCATCAATCCAAGAAGACATAGTTTGGAAATGGTTCTGTAATAAGATTGCAGGTAGAAATAGCTTTACGTATGCACAGTCTGAGCACGCATAAAATGTTTCTGGAAATATATATTTGAAAGAAACTTCAAGTGACTGAGAGTCTTCATAATCAATAGAACTCACACCGAGGATGCAGAAGTGGTTATTAAATTTGCATAAGCGAAGTGCATAGAGATTTATGGGACGAACGATAATACATTATGAATACGGAAAAAATTATCAGCATATACTGAAGCTTTTATGATCATTGCTGACCCATTGTGGAGGCCCTCCCATTTCACTCTTGCACTTTATTTCATGCAATTATTTTAAAGAAATTCTGAATTCATTTGGTGAAGAAGAAAGCGTACACATTTGCATAGAAAGATGAGATCTGCATAGAAAAGATAAGATTATAAAGGGAAAGCCCGGAGTGGCCAAGAGAGGCAGCTGGCAAATCCCAGGATCAGAAGGAAGTACTTGTTGTCAAGGAAGAAAAAGGAACAGGAAAGTCATTTGGTGGCTCAAAGGGCAGACAGACCTCAAGCAAGAATTTGTGGTTCTGTTCTGGGTGGGTCATCACAATGATGAAGGGATAGATACAGGTCTGTCCCCGGGGAATGGAGGAGAAATTAGATTGTAAGAAACTGCCAGTGTGGCCGTGGCCTCTGATGATAGGAAATCCCCTTAGAAGAGGCAGCAAGCTCCCGGAGAATCTGTCAGTGGAGGTTTTCAAATTAATGGGTAAAAATGTTAGATCAGTGAAATGTACAAAAATTATAATTTGTAAATAAAACCCAAGCCTAGCGGCATCCAGGTTGAAACTTTCTTTGGATTACTGGATTTTCTTGCATAGTATTCTAATAAACACAAAACTGAAAACATAGAAAATATCTATTATCAAAAAATACATTATTGGTCTTTTAGTCAGTTTGTTTGTCTTCACAGATTTACCGTATGAACCACCCAGGAGATCAGCCTGGACCGGTCATGGCCACCCCACGCCCCAGTCAAAAGGTATAACATTGACTCCTACTACCTTGAATGTGCATGTCACGAGGCAGGGGACAACGCTTGCTGGAGTAAATAATGATTTCTGTAGCTGATCTATGGCTTTTCACCACATAAAGAGTCCCATTAGCAACAAAGCACAACTGATCTTTAAAGGCCATAATCCTTTCTCTATTGGGGTTATACCTCTCCATAACAAAAAGAAATAACTGACATAATGTATCTCAACAAGTACCAAGGCCACCTCATAGGGGATGTGAGGACAGATTAAATCCTGGGGGATTTCCTACCCTTTGCCATGTTTAAAAGCATCCCTAGCTTGATTTCATTTTTCTAGTAGTGTCACTCTTCATTTTAGACTGTGATTCATTTTATTCCGTGTTATAAGCCATCTCAAAAAAATATATTTTTTTTTTTTTAGTTTTGGGAAAAGTGGGGTACAAATAAATTTTTAAAATAACTTAAAGTGCCCTCTTTTTGCTTCAGTGTTCGTATTTGGTTACGAGTGTTATGTAATTGAGGGAATGATGATAAGACAGCATCAAAGACTATATTAAATATATCAAATATGTCAAATATAGCTGATTCTCTTTTATTTTCGGATTTTTAGCAACTCAGCCATCTCCTTCCACGGTGCCCAAAACCGAAGACCAGCGTCCTCAGCTTGGTATGTTTCGGGATTGTCTCAATGTCTACTGGCGAAGCAACAGGGTTAGCAGCTTATTTCTCAAAAGTGTCATTTTCTGAACGAAATTAATGTTACTCTGCCTTCTTTATGACTGCTTCATAGATCAAATGGGGACCAAATTATCAGTCTAGTCGATTAGGATGACTTGAGGTTTTGTTAAAACGTTTCCAACATCTATACAAGGAATATGGAAAGAAACATCCCATTTGGACACAGGCTGCTTTTTTGGTGACCTATGAGCTCTTTTAATGTCACCTTACAGGCCACGTGCAGCAAAATCGGCCAAGTCCAATGCAAAATGCAGTGGCCGGTTGCCATTGCCCGTGCTCTGAGTGACAAGCATGGCACTGGGGCCGACCGAGGACTTAATACACATTTGTCCTATATATATCCTGGGATGGAAGGGGCATCTGAGCTTGGCCACCAACAGAAACTGCTCTCAGGTCCCATGTGACAACTAATACAGGAAGTGTTGCTAGTGACTTGGGCGTGGGGGACGTTTTCATTTCTGAAATCCGGAAACACAGGGGATCAGCACTGTGCCTGCAGGTACGTCATATCAGGTCACGACCATGTCTTTGGAATTTGACGCTTTTCTCTTTGCTGCAGACCCTTATCAGATTCTGGGACCCACGAGTAGCCGCCTTGCGAATCCAGGTGAGATACTGCTGATGATTTTGCTCTTGCAAAGTTACCTTTGGGGCGTGTGTGGTTGTTTTGAAAGATCAACTTGCAATGGTGAGAAATCCCTTCAACTGAACAAATTTCAGTTTTAGGTCTCGCTGGATTATTTGCCGAAATGGAAAAAAAAAAATGGGTTGGGTTATGAATTAAAATTCTAGCTTCAGCAAAAGGCATTAGTACCTGATCCAAGCTGTGTGAGTTTCCTGGGGTTGCTGTAACAAAGTGCCACGGGCCGGGGCCTTACACAACAAAGGTTTTCTTGTCTCCAAAGTTCTGGAGGACAGAAGCTCAAAATCAAGGTGTCAGGTGCCAGTAGAGTTAGTTTCTTCTGAGAGCCATGGAGGAAGGACCTGTTCCAGAAGGTGGCTTGTAGACGCCTACCTTCTTGCCTGTGTCTCTTCACGCACCTTCCCTCTGTGAGTCTGTGTGTGTGAACGATCATGTTGAATCAGCGTCCACCCTAATAACCTCACTTTCGTTCGACTACCTCCATAAAGACCCCTTATTTAAAGAAGGAAATAGTCCATATTCTCAAGTTCCAGGGAGCCATGACTCCAACATGTGAATTTGGGGAAGACACAATTCAACCCATCCACAAACAGATAAAATAACGTTTTGAAAAGGAGAACAGTAATTATAACCGTAAGACATCAAATTTAGCGCCATCTTCATTGAATGGTCTGTTTCTCAGCCGAGGTGCTGGAAGAGAGTGCAGATTCTTCATCGGCCCATTTGTCACCTGTACCTTGCCAAGGATTGCCACCTGTCATCCCATTCCAGTGCCCACCAAATCGTTTTATTTGTTTGTATTCAGATCTGAGCCAGCTGTGCTGACATCCACTTGAGAAATTCACAGCACATACTGCATATTCTCGAAAGTAAATTCAAACGGCAAGATGTCACAGGCATCTTGCGAATACAAGCTGGAATGTGTGTTTCCTAAACAGTGAGGCCAAAATAGGGTTGGAAATGGAAAAATTCAGATTCAATCAGGATTTCTCCCCGCAGGGACTCTGTACTTTGAGGACATGAAATACTGTTATTGAGTGTCTGCCATCTTTGGCGTTATATTTTGGTGCATGTTAACTAGTTCAGCGAATATTCTTTAAGCATCTGAGCCATGAGAAGGGTTTGTTTTGTTTACCCTGGGGCCTAGACCAGGCGCTCAATAATTATTTGTTGAATAAGTAAATGCAGGGAATAACAAGACACCACCCGTGACTCTCAAGTAGCTTACATTTTGGTGGACAAACGGAGGCAGGTAATTAGAACACTGTCTAAACTACGTAGACAGTTTCCTCTCTCTCACATGAGATCCACCTGGTGGCCACGCCTCCTGGGTCTGTGGTCCCTCCTCACACCTGTGGTCAGCTTTCCATGTGCAGCGGCCTCCATAGTCATTCGAAGAAAAGTGTTGACTGTGTTTTGAGACGATGATCATCAGTCCTGCTTCAGGAAGATTAGCCTGACAGCGACGTTCAGGACACATTAGACAGAGAAGCACAGAGGTTGAAATGCTCTGGGAACATCAATACGGTAGTGTGGGGTCACGCTCAGGCAGCTCCCACCTCAAGTAATGCCTGGCCAAGCGCTATGTCTGTGGTCCTGTGTCATAGCGGCCCCAGGAGGCCATGATCCTGCAGAAGAGGCATCAGTGGTCCTGAGAAATTAGGTAACTTTTCCTGGGCTACACAGCCAATAAGGAGGGAGGCCGGATATGAACCCTGCCTCTCTTTCTGCAGTCTGTTTTTCTTCACTTTCCCTAAACTGCCCCTGCATGAGCATGGGGGAAGAGGGAGGTCTTGGAGGATGGGGCCCATGGGAAAAGAAGGGAAGGCTCGCTGTTCATTTTAACAACTGTTCAGGTGCGTGGGCTGGGTCTGAGGGCAGGGATGAAGGGGAGGAAGGTGTCAGGTGTGCCAAACAAGACCAAACTGGCCTCTGCACTCACACAAGCTAGCTAATAAAATACATGTCCACACCGTGTTGTCACAGCTCAAAGGTGTGGCTTCGTTGGGCAGTGGAGCCGAAGAGAGTGGCTGGGCCCGAGGCAGAGAGTGGTTGTGCCCAGCAGCTGGGGATGCCCGCTGTGGGTGGAGGGACCTGGGGTAGAGCCCAAGGAGACTGTAAACCATTGCCAGCCTGCGAGAACATCTCAGTACCTAGTGAGTCAGCGACCCTCATGCCGTAAGGGAAGGACAGCCCTCTGCTACCGACACCCTCCTCGTGGGCTCGGGGAAAGTGGCAGATCCGCTGCTTATCTGAAGACACAGATTTACCTTACGTGGTGTGTCATGAATCAGGCCTTCTCCCCGTCCCTATTTAGGCCATGTGGATGTGTTTGCATGGTCTTCTCCATGATACCAGAATGTCTTGTCTTTCTATTCAGGAGACGGCTTCTTCCGTTTGATTCTATTATTCTGTTCTCTGATAAATAAACCATCGTTTAAAATTGCTGCCTCTGCTCTTTACACAAAGCCAATTCTTCTTCATCACTTTGAATGGAAAGGTGACAGCGTGCAGTGTGAACGTGGCGTCTAGACACCTCTATCCCCGATATCCACCTGGCCCTTCTCCTTCTGAGAAAAGTGTGTCCCTGTGTCATTATGTCGTGGATCCAATACAAGCGACGCAGCTCCTTTATGTCCGTCCTGTCAGAATGGCCGAGCACGTCGTGTGGCTCCTCAAATGAACCCAAATCACCTCTCCATGAAAGACCTTTCTCTGACGTTTGCAATGGCTCCCTTGACACTAACTGCATCGTCTTGTGTGGCCGGCATGGAAACACATCCTGCTTCCTGCAAAACCACAGCCCAGTTTTAGGGATATTTTGCTGTTTGTTAGAGGGTAGGCATGTCCAGTCTTCCCCTGGGAACCTACCAAGCTCCAGGCCCAGCGAGGGGACAACCTGGGAAGGACCCGAGAGGACTGTGGAGGTGTGTGTAGAACCAGGCCTGAACACGGCGGTTCGGGCAGTGACTCAGGGTCAAAGCCTGGAGCTGGGTTCCAACTGTCACTGGCCTTGGGCAAGGTTTGTCAACCTGCCTCTCTGAGCTCCAATTTTCTCATCTCTATGATGAGCGATCACATGATCCTTGTGTGGCAGGGGGCGGAGGGAGGGAGGCGGTAGGGACTAAATAAACACACGTCAAGTGTTGAGAACAGGGCCTGGCGCGTAGTAAGCTTCCAGCGACTACTGTCCAGCTCTGGGCCAGGCACGTACCCTGCTTTACACTCGGGGTTTCAGCCCAAACCAATCACGATAAGAGCGTTCACCTGCTGAGTTCATCCTCACAGTGACGCTGCAGGATCGTGAGCTGGGGGCGCCGCCCAGGGCACCATAAGTGGCAGGGCCAGGAGGCAGCCAAGGTAGTGCGAGTACCACAGTAGAGCTTCCAGCCACCGTATGCCCTGCCCTCCGACAAGTCCTGTCTGAGCCACACTCAGCCCGGCGGAGCCTTCCACCAGACACACGCCTGCTGCCTTGGCCGTCACTGCTGGAGGCGACAGGCAGTACACGCAGGTTTGACTGACTCCCCCCGGCCACTGTAGGAAGTGACCCCAAATGACCGCCACTGTGCTACTTGCTGGGCACCTCTCTCCTTTTTACTGCTCTGCCCCTGTGTCAGCCGGCACCACAGCATCTTGCCCTGGGACACGCCTCCCGCTTCACCCACAGCTGCCACGTCACGCCCATCTCTGCTTTTCTCTGTGGTTTATAAACCGTTTAGATGTTTTGCCCTTTTTTCTTGCTCAGTCTGTACCTCTCTGCTACCTTGTCTCTCTTCTCTTCCTGTGATCGCATTAGGAGACCACTTTCCTCTGAGAAATTCAAAGACTGCCTTTCATTCTCTGCCAGGCCTCGCCTCACTCCCCTTTGTCCCCCTGGGCTCTCCTGTAGGCAGGCAGCCCGCATTTTTGATCTCCCCCACTGCCCAACCTTAGACAAAACTGGGACCTAGCAAGCTGCTCCTTACCAATGCTGCGAGGTTGTCATCAAGGTAGAAAACTAGGTGCAAAGGGTTTTACTGAAGAAGGTGATTCGTGAGTAGAGCTGGCAACACTGGTCAGGCGGAAGATCCTGTCTTATAAGTTTCTTCTTGTGCCGGTCGGTTTGGCCAGTAAGCGACTCAGGCCACACTCGTAGGCTTCCAAAACCTTAGGTATTCTTGTCTTGGAACCCCTGGTCCCGTATTCTAAAATGCACCTTTATTGCACAATAAATGAAACTGTTTTGACAGTAAAACAAGAATTCAATAGATTGCTCTTAAAATTCTGTGGCTGTGAGTAAGTCATTTCATTTACCGTTGACTATAACCATGGTGCATCCTTGAGAATTCTTGCACAGTGAGAAAATCTTTATACTGAGAATGTGACAGATTTTGTGATGAATGTTAAGCTTTAACAATAAGCTTGACGTAACATTATATTTTTTAACAGTACACTTGAAAATGGATTTATTAAAACAGGTCCAAAGATGTCTTATTTGTCAAAACAAACTGGAAAAAACTCTACTTTGGTTTTTTTTTCTTTTAATAATTTTTTATTTTTCAAGTACAGTTGACATACAATATTATATTAGTTCCATGTAGTCAGCATAGTGATTAGACATTTATATACCTTACAAAGTGATTCTCCCCCTAAGTCTAATACCCCCTTACAATACATAGTTATTACAATATTATTGACTATATTCCCTATGCTGTACTTTACATCCCTGTGACTATTTTGTAACTGCTAATTTATACTACTTAATCTCTTCCCCTTTTTCACTCACCTCCAACTCCCCTCCCATCAAAATGTGTCTATGAGTTTGTTTCTGTTTTATTTTTTTGTTTTTTCTTTAGAGTTCGTGTGTAAGTGAAATCATATGGTATTTGTCTTTCTCCGTCTGACTTACACACACTCTGCCCTCCAGGGCCACCCATGTTGTTGCAGATGGCAAGATTTCATTGTATATGTGCCAACTCTTCTTTATCCATTCATCTATCAGTGGACACATGGGTCTTGTTTTCTTACCCATTCAGCCACCCTGTGTCTTTTGATTGGAGAATTTAATTCATTTACATGTAAAGTAATTATCGATAGGTCTATAGTTATTGCCATTTTATTATTTATATTTTTTATCATTTTTTTCCCCTCCTCCTCCATCTCTTTCTTCATTCAACATTTCTTGTGATTCTGGCTTGCCGGTGATGAACTCCTTTAGTTTTTCTCTGTCTGGGAGGTTGTTTACCTGTCCTTCGATTCTAGATGATAGCCTTGCTGGGTAGAGTAATCTTGGATGTAGTTTCTTGTTTTTTATCACTTTGAATATTTTCTGCCAATCCCTTCTGGCCTGAAAAATTTCTGTTGAGAAATCAGCTGATGTTTTATGGAAGCTCCCTGTGGGTAACTAACTAGCTGCCTTTCTCTTGCTGCTTTTAAGATTCTCTCTTTGTCTTTAAACTTTGGCATTTAAATTACGATGTGTCTCGGTGTGGGCTTCTTTGTGTTCATCTTGTTTGGGACTCTCTGCGCTTCCTAGACTTGAATGTCTATTTCCTTTGCCAGGTTAGGGAAGTTTTCTGTCATTATTTCTTCCAATAGATTCTCAATTCCTTGCTCTCTCTACTCTCCAGCACCCCTATACTGTGAATGCTGGTACGCTTGATATTGTCTCACAGGCCCCTTAGACTACCCTCATTTTGGGGGGGATCCTTTTTTCTTTTGTTGTTCTGATTGGATATTTCCTGCTACCTTCTCTTCCAAATCTTTTATTTGATCCTCTGCTTCAGCTGATCTACTGTCGATTCCACCGAATGTAGTCTTTATTTCGATTAATGCAGTCTTCATTTCTGACTGATTCTTTTTTATGGGTTCTATCTCCATGTTTGTGTTTCCTGTCACTTGGTCGAAGTTCTCGCTGAAAACATTGAGCATCCTTATAACCTGTGTTTTAAACTCTGCATCCGGGAGATTGCCTGTCTCCATTTTGTTTAGTTATTTTTCTGGAGCTTTGTTCTGTTCTTTCATGTGGGACGTGTTTCTTTGTCTGATCTTGGCTGCCTTCCTGTGTTTGTTTCTGTGTATTAGGTAGGGCTACTGTGTCTCCCAGTCTTGGTAGAGTGGCCTTATGTAGTAAGTGTCCTTTGGGGCCCAGTGGCATAGTCTACCTGGTTACCTGAGCTTCAGGTGTGTCCCTCGTGTGAGTTGTGTGTGCTCCCTGTTGTATTTGATCCTTGATTAATGTTGGCATGTCAATGGGAGGGACTGACCCTCAGCTAATTGGCCTGAGGACTGGCTGTGACTACAGTGCAGGAGCCTGCTGGAGGGTTCACCCCACAGACATAATGTTATATTTTATAAACATTAATTGATTTTACATTTACGATTTGTCCTCAGATTTAGAAGCTGATGGATTTTGTTTACAGATCTCTTATGCCCGAAGACGCTAGGACCGCTCAGAGGCCTGAGCCCTGTGTCTCACAGGCCAATGGATAAAACAGTCTAGTGAGAAATGTTCACTCATTCTTTGAGCTTTGAGTTTCCAGCCATGGATTTAGGTCCCTGACTTCTTAGTTCTTCAGAAGCAGGAGAGAGATGAGGCCACTTTTGTCCACTCTTTCTCTGTTACACACATTTATAAAGGAAATGGCCAAGGGACAAATTCCTAAAAGGCAATGCCATGGTTTGACGAAACACTGAGTATTATTTTGGCTGTTTAGGAAGGTCTATGTATTTATATGAAATCTGTGAAATTTCTCTATGGGAGGAAAGTGACAATGAATATTTTCAAACAATTCTATATGTTTATATTGAAGCATATATTTGACTGATAAATCAAAAATCCATGTTTTTCTCTATTCCCAGGTCATATGTGGAATTTTTTTCAAGTATTTATTCTTTGGTTACAATATATATACTAAAACCATATGGTTTTCTCATACCATTCTTTGTATTTTTTAAAATGCATATTAATGAAACGTTGGGGGCAACAAAAATTGATTGAGAACAGTTTGAATATGTAGTTCCGAGAAGCCGAGGCTCCCATCGTGATGAACTACAAGCTGTTAATACATTTCAAATGTGTTGCTAGACAGAAAATGATAATTTTCCAGAGCATATTCGGCAAAGGCTGACCTTTCTCACGATGCTATTGTATGGATGAATTCACAAACACACTCATTTCCATGTAGCCAACGTGGAAACGAGGATTCAGGAGTTAGACAATTTATCATTTATATACGAGGGAGCTAACGGTGAGGATTTAGTGAAAAACAAATTTATAATTGGTTTTTCCATTACATCAGTCCCCTGAGTAGTTGCAGTTAAGGTTACTTTAATCATTTTATCACATCTGTTGATTCTAACTGATAGTATAATAAAAGGCGATCTCTTTGGTAATGAGCCCGAGGACGTGCTGTCACTGAGATCCAGGTGGTAGGACCCTCCTGTTACCCGTTTTTAAAGCACCTGAGGTCTGTTGGACACAGTGTAGCCCCTCCTGGTACTCACTGTCCCCACTATTTACACGCTTCTCTCCTTGAGGGAGCCGCACGTCATTTTCGAGAGCTGTAACAGAGTGGCTGGATTTGCCTCTGAATTTAATAAAACATGAAAGCCACGTCTCCGTGCCTCTGATGGGATCAGGAAAATTCTGACGGTGCACGCCCAGTTCAACAAGCTCCCCTGGACCGTGTCGGGGTGTGTTCCGCCCCCCACGGGGCCTCGCAGCCCCTCATTGTTACACGTTTTCTTCTGGAAACTTCCAAACGCAGTTGGCATTATGACTCAGGGGCAAGACAGGGATTTCCCTGACGATGCGTTTGCCCAGATACTGGAAACGGGAGATCTGGTTTGAAAGAGAGCCAACTTTTTTCTAAACTTCCTCATTTGGAGTAGGTTAATTCTGTTCTAGGAAAAGTTTTGACAGGATCACCTTCTGAGTGCCAGCAAAATGTTATGTTAGAAATAACGGTGTTTACTTCCATTCTCTATTTTTTTCCATTAACTTTTTAGAAGTTCATTTCCTAAATCTGACTTTTATTATTTCGCTTGACCTAGCCAACATAAATGGTATTAAGTCATTGTTGCCATCGAAATAATGGCACACTTTGCCTCGCAAAATAGGAAAAATAAGCCCTTCCGTCCCCCCAAAACACAAAGGTGACCTGGCCATGCTTCTGAGGAAGTCAGAAACGGACGGAAGCAAATGCGCCCCATATGAATTCTTTGTATTTTGTAAAGGGATTGAGTCTCCGGATCAGCCTAGGAGGTACCAAGGATCATCACCTTAGGTCAGGTCCCCGAGATGCAGAGTTTGGGGTAACGGTGCTTGTGCACGTGGCCAGCTAAGGGTATGCTGTCGGGAGAGGGCACGAGGAAGCAGGACAGCCTGACCCCGAGGGCACAGCATCGCAGAGCTGGTACCTGCTTGAAGCAAGGGGGCCAGTCACTGGTACCCTCCGTCAGTCCGTCTGGCCATGGGCTACTTGGGGTGTGTGAGGCAGCTCCTGTCCAGCCAAGGGCGGTTCCCTGGAGAACCAGGGGGGAGGCTGAGGGACAAGAGCAGCCAGTGCCCCGGGCAGCTGAGGGGCAGGCGCTTAGGCTGGCAAAGGGGAGCTGAGCGAGACACCCACAGCACCCAGCTCTGTCAGTGAAGAAAGAGCGTGTTCTCACGGGCCCCCTTCTGTGTGCTTTCCTCCTCCCTAGGGAGCGGGCAGATCCAGCTGTGGCAGTTTCTCCTGGAGCTCCTGTCTGACAGCTCAAACTCCAGCTGCATCACCTGGGAAGGCACCAACGGGGAATTCAAGATGACGGATCCCGATGAGGTGGCCCGGCGTTGGGGGGAGCGGAAAAGCAAACCCAACATGAACTACGACAAACTCAGCCGCGCCCTCCGCTACTACTACGACAAAAACATCATGACCAAAGTCCACGGGAAGCGCTACGCCTACAAGTTCGACTTCCACGGCATCGCCCAAGCCCTCCAGCCCCACCCTCCGGAGTCGTCTCTCTACAAGTACCCCTCGGACCTCCCGTACATGGGCTCCTACCATGCCCACCCGCAGAAGATGAACTTTGTGGCTCCCCACCCTCCCGCCCTACCTGTGACATCGTCCAGTTTTTTCGCCGCCCCCAACCCGTACTGGAATTCACCCACCGGAGGGATCTACCCTAACACTAGGCTTCCGGCCAGCCACATGCCTTCCCATCTGGGCACTTACTACTAAAGACGCGAGAGAGGCCTTTCCCAACGACGTACAATCATCGACACATTGCCACAAACTCGATTGGAGAACAGAAATCAAAAGTGCCTCAAGGGAAATGGAAAAAAAATGTGCCTGGGGCTGGGGAAGGAAGCCAGGGAAGAGATCCAAAGACACTTAGCGGGAGGGAATTACTAAACTATTACTACAGACATAGAGAGGATGCTAAAAATGTAATGTATATGGACATATAATCTGTGGACCGACCTTGTAAAGGACATTGTAAGTAGGAGTATGAAGTCATAAGGACAGAGTGCCAAAGAAAGTGGTCTTAAGAAGTGTACACACTCTAGCGTTAGGGTTTGGGATGAAACTAAAGCAATACAGAAAACACACTCTTGACACCTAACATACTGTTTATCATGCCATTTTAAGGAAAACTACCTGTATTGAAAATTAGAAACATATCAAAAAAAAAAAAAAGAAAAAAAGAAAGACAAGAGGGTGTGCAACAGGCATTGATACGGAACTCATCGGCGTCTGCCGTTTTGTGGGAAATCCGAGCCATCCGTGTGATGCAGAACTGCCAGCTCTCTGAGGCCACGCAGATGACCCAAAGTTCCCGACCCCTCACAGTGGCACAGGAACCAGGAGCCGAATGGTGGGACTGAGAACGTGCGTAGAGAGTGAGCGAGAGGCTGTCGGCCAAGGGCCGGAGGAGGTAGAAGAGGAGGGAGCAGAGGAGGAGATGCGAGGAGGACCGGGCAGGAAGCTTCTCAGGCGGAGGAGGCCGGACTTCGGGCAGGATGGGAGCCGTGGGGGGGTCGCATCGCGGGGACCTGAGTGAGGCCGCACGTGGTCAGCATTTACGCCCAACCCGGCGTTACAGGGAAGGACACAACGGAGTGGAGGAAGGGGATGGGGTAGAATTCAGACACAAAAACATGCATCTCTTTTTTGTTTGTTTGTTTGTATGTCAAAAGAAAATTTTAACTGGAATTGTCCGATATTTAAAAGAAACGTTCAGGACTTTGTCATTTTGTGGGGGCCCTGTCCCCCACGGGGTCAGGTAAGAGATGGCCTTCTGGGCTGCCACGATCCGACGTCACCTCGGGGTGTTGTGGGTTCCGCGGGCTCCAGTGTTGCTTTTGAGTCGCGAACGCTGTGCGTTTGTCAGAATGAAGTATCCAAGTCCATGTGGTTTTTTCCCCCCCTTTTTATATAATAATTATATAACTTATGCATTTATACACTACGAGTTGATCTCGGCCAGCCAAAGATACACGACAAAAGAGACAATCAATGATACAATGTGGCCTTGAATTTTAACTCTGTATGCTTAATGTTTACAATATGAAGTTATTAGTTCTTAGAATGCAGAATGTATGTAATAAAATAAGCTTGGCCTAGCGTGGCAGATCAGATCTACACAGGAGTCTGCATTTGCACTTTTTTAGTGACTAAAGTTGCCTAATAGAAATCTGTGCTGAATGTGGTGGGTTTTGTGTTATCATTTTATTTTGTCCTGGAAGTTGTCCACGTGAGGGCCAAGCAGAAGGACGTCTGGTGCCCAAACAGCGCCGGCCCCTCGGGGTCCTCCCTGCCCCCTCTCCCTCATGCCGTCCGCTCCTGGAAGTCGCATACTGGGGCCTTCAGACTTATGCCCGGCATGGGGCGATGCCTCTGAAGCTGTGGTGGTAGTTGAGACATTCCAGGTTGGCACCCGGTCACACATCACCCTTCCTTCCTGCTGTACCCACACACCATGTCACATGGTGAGCAAGCTCAGTGCAGAGTGTATTATTGTAGGTACGTAAAGCATCGTGGACGGCTGCAGTTCCTCGCGTTAAAGACACGAGGGACTGAACCGTCCACTGGCCTGGTGTTTCGGAGGCTCTCACAGGTGCATGGTGGCCCTGACCTCCCACAGCAGGATAACGGGGGGGGGGTGCATGGTGTGGGCCTCGCCCGGCGAATTACCAGACACTTTATTTCTATGACCTAAAGTCAGTTTCCCCGACATTTTTTCTCTTCTGTGCATCACAAATGCTGCCACTCTTGGCCAAGGGGATGGCCATTCGAGAGGTGAGACACAAAGCCATGTGGGAGGGAGTGAACCTGGGCGGCGTCTCAGCCCGAGTCGGATTCTGCATCGGCCCACTTCATAGCCATTTGGGGGCTCGTTTTGCACTTTGTAATCCTTTTGCCATGATTCAGCGAGGTCGCCAAACCTCGGTGCTATGGGTATTTTGGCAGTGGTCTTCGAAGCCAGTAGGGTCTGAGTCCTGGAGCTTCGGACACTCTGCCTTACTCGGATTAAAGGAAGCCTCACCATCAGTCACTTTCCAGCAGGCTGGCAAAGGCCCACGGAGTGCCTCTCCCTCCTTAGGGGGAAAAAGTAAATTTTTTTAAAAAAAAGCATAAGAGCTGGCAGCTGGGGTGACCCACACTGTTTTCATGGAAAAGATGTCATTTTTATTTCGGAATGCGAAGTCAAGTCATGCCTCCGTTCTGCGTAAAAAAATACAAATGTACTCGGATAATCACTCAATTCCACTTTTTCAAGGCGGCGCCATGAGCAAAATAATAAAAACAAGATACGGTGATCGTATTCAAGCTGAACGGATGTTTCCAGTTGGGACCCCCTCACGCTGCATCCCGGCTGCTCGCGGGCTTTGTGACAAGCACGGTAACTTTGCATAACATGGTAACGCCCGGTCGTTCCCAGTAAATCGTCCTCGAATCACGGCTTCAGAGAGCGCTACCTCTCTGCTCCTGTCGGCCCGTTCTGAAGCGTGCACCAGTTCCCATTCCCAGTTCCATGGGGAACCCTTTCGTCACCCTGGTCTTCCCGTCCCTTGGTTTGCCCAATGTGTACTCGCGACCCCCACTCAGTCTCAGGCAAGATTGTAGTCTTGGGTGGCTCGGGATTTCAGCCTGGGAATACCCTGAATGGAGGACCCGGTGCCATTCTGCCTGGACACGAGCCCCACGGACACCACCAGATAGTGTGTTTCACACCAGGGTGTCTGTGGTCACTCATTACCCAGCAGTACATGACTGATACACACAGGGACCGGTTCACGGTGGTGGGGGCAGCGGCTCCGAGGGGCACAGCTCAGGACAACACGTCCAGAGTGGACTGGTTTCCCTAACGGTCGATTTTCACGTGGCCATAGGAAAGGCTTTGTGGGACGGAGATTTCAAGCTGGACTTTTCACACTTGGACACAGATCATGGTTTTTGTCCCCCCTGAGGTGGTTCTCAAACTTCAGCAGGCATCGGACTCACCCGTGAGGCTTGTCAGAGCCGGTGGCTGGGGCCACCCCCGCGTTTCTGCCTCTGGAGGTCTGGCAGGGTCTGAGAATTTACATCCCTAACGGGGTCTCAGGTGAGGCTGACGCTGCTGGTCTGGGGATGATGCTTTGAGGACAACTGCTCTATGACAGAGAGATCCTAGTTCTTTTTAATATTTGATTTCTAGATCCAACTTCCTTCTCCTTTGACGTGAAAACATTTTAACAAGATTTTTAAAACCAAGGTTAAGAAAAAGAACAACCTGACGTACCACTGAGTAATCCAAAGTATTTTT
Source organism: Eidolon dupreanum (assembly GCA_028627145.1). Taxonomy (NCBI): domain Eukaryota; kingdom Metazoa; phylum Chordata; class Mammalia; order Chiroptera; family Pteropodidae; genus Eidolon; species Eidolon dupreanum. Next base: position 2,622,436 of record CM053507.1, read on the forward strand.
TTGTTGTTGTTTCCTCTAATTAGTCATCCCAGAACTTCTGCTTGGGTGGCGTGACGAGACTCTAATTAAGCCAGATTTTTGGAAAACTACACTGTTCTCTTTCCACAGTTAAAGGTCCATTTGTGGCCCGAGGGGCGTCCATGTTCTTTCTATTTGCCATCACCTTCCCACTCCCGAGCGTCAGCAACCCGTGCTGTACCTGCCACCCGAGCTTCCCAGGTGGCAGATGCTGCCGCCGTGCGGAGAGGTGCCGTGTGGACCTGAATCAGCACTGACCCAGCGCCTCGCCATGAACACCCCGAGACGAGGCGAGGGCATCAGACGGGGAGCCAAAATGAAGTCTTAGCTGAGATTTGGGGGCGTGCAGGATTCCGCTGAGTACCCCGAAGGTGAGAAGAAGAGAGGACACATTTCCCGCCAGCACGAGCCACCAGAAAGGTAGCCACCTGGCCTCAGCGGGGCTGCCTATTGGCCGAACTCAAGGAAGAACTTTGTAGCAGTTGAGAAGCCCCAAGTGGAATAACCAGCCTTTGCCCGGGAGGTCCTGGATGTGAGCGTGCTCAGGTGTGGGCCACGTAGGTATTCACCAGGCGTTTAGCAGAATTTGGTAGATGGGCCGCTTGGCTGTTTAGGTCTTTTTCAGTTCTACGCAATTCGGGTTCTGCGGAAAGAGGAACCGACTCCTACTCGTACATGGACGGGCGAGGAAAGCGTCTGAAATGCGGGATGGCATGGAGGCTGACTCTTAGCTGGTGTCACTTCGTCTTAAGGGTCGGAGCATGTTTGGGAGTTAAACGTTACAGAAGCTCTGGGATCCCTCGCATGCCCTCGTCCGGCGCCTTTGTGTTTCCAGAGTGACTGGCGCCCGCTCTGCTTGGCGGTTAAGATGCATCATGTCTGTTTGACACCACAGGACCCAAGCCTTGGACTTTTGATGGGGCCACCGAACTTTCGCTGCGCCTTTTTTCACTTAGGAAGAAGACATCGCTCCCCCTCCTTATTGTCCCATGTTTCCATAAAAGCACACGTCTTGGGGGTTGTCGGTCACAGTCTGCTCAGCATCAGACATGGCTCAGCAGAAAGAGTGTCAGGTGGCCCCAGGGGGCCCCAACCCAGCCCCAGACTGACCACGTCCGCCTCCCAGCAGACATCGGAGACCAGGAGCCAAGGCTAGCTTCCCACTTCCAATGCCAACAAGGGATGGGGGTGGAGGTTAGAAGGAAAGGAAAGAATCCGGGCTGGAAGTTAAGAAGTCACTTCATAAGGTCTTGACCAGAAGGCCAAGAAGCTGGCAGAAGGGGCACAGGGCAGGGAGTGACCCACATTCTTCAAGAGGTGGCGATCCTCAGGAAGGTGGGAGAGAGAGCGAGAGCCACTGCTGGGAAGGCCCTCCCCAGGGAAATAGGCGCAGTAGGGAGTAATCGTTCCACCCTAAGAATAGGGGCTGTCTCAGGTTGGTCATTCGACAGCTCCTCTTAGAAGAAATCCCTGCTCTCGTCGCACTTTCTAAATCTGACATTCCGCGGCTCTCTGCGCCTCCCCTGTCGGCCTTCGTGTGGCACGGAGCCTTTCGAAGCAGGATTGTGTAGCCATCATTGGGTTTAAACCAGCACCGCCTGCCCCTTGCTCACGGTGAAGCCTCATTATTCCGGTTAAGACAAAAACACTCACCGAGATTCTCTATCCTTCACTCATTCAAGACCGAGCGCTTGTTAAGATCGTTTTATCCAAGTTCACGCTGCTGTTAGAACAGAAGAGACAGGATTTGACTAAGTCTGTATGATTCCAAAAGCTTCTATGCCTAGCCATGGTGCCATCCCAGCTCTTAGAGGAAGCTGAATTAAGAGTAGGACTCATGGGCTGGGCGACCGCACAGGACGGGCAAACAAATGATAGTCACACGATGGCAGGAAGCTGGATGAGGCAGGAAGAGGCCCGTAGGAGAGAAGGAAGGCTGAAGGAAGGCTGAACTGTCAGTCAGTGTGTGATGTCTAGTGTGGCGGGGAGGGGGGCAGGCGTACAGGGACAATGGCCAGCCAGAGACTGAACGATGATAATTTCTGGAGGTCTTACAATGAACCCACAGTAGAAACACCTGCGGAAGGACCCTGTCTGTCTTATAGAGCATCATGCACCAAGTAAATAAATTATGCAAAACCCAGTCAGTCAGATGAATCCAGGCTACAGAATATTCAGCCTCAGTCGAGTGAATGCTGTGTTTTGAGGTTAAACATCTCTGGAAACTATAGCATCCGATAATTGTCTTGGGGAGTCCCTCCCAGGGGGCTTTGACTGTTTATAGCTTGTGAACCCGTCAGAACTTTCTCTCTTTGTTGTCTAATTCTCCAGGCCCATTCTCACTTTTCTTCCCACCATGGGCCAGAATCCATAGCTGTGGTTTTTGGAAAGAATGTTACCATAATTATTAGAATTCAAGGTAAGTCGACAGGGAGCAAAAATATCTGCTCTCGTTCATTCAACAAGCATTTGTTCAATGTCTTTGGTGTCCTAGCACTGTGAGAAATGTGGAAAGGTGTCAGAGAGTTCTGGCCCTGAGGAGACTGTATCCAGAGAGAAAGGAAAACACACATTAAAGCCCCCAGTGTAAGACTGGACAGTATGCAACCTGCACGTGAGTATTTGGAAGAGGGAGAGGCCGTGCTAGGTGGGCTGATCAGGGGAGGCTTCTCGAAGGAGGTGGGATTTCAGGAGGGGGAGGGTTTTGATGGGTAGATTATGTCCCCGGCTGGGAGACGTTCTTTTCTTGAACAAACGCGTAGGATCAGAAGAAAGTTAATGTTCATTAAAAAAAAAAAAAAAAAACCAGAAAAAAACAAAACAAAAGAAATCAAACACCTTGTGATTTATAAACTAATGGAAGGTCAAATAGGATGTCTGTTCTCGGATGTGATGAAGCACAGCTGAGGTGTGAGACGTGGAGCATCTCGCTGGGATCTGACCGACCACATCTGGGGCTCTGACATGCAGTGGCCTGTGGTATGACGAAGGGTTAGGGCACCAGCGAGTCAAAGATGGACCCTACACACACTTTAAAATATAAGCCCTTCAAATGATAGACCGTTTAGGAAAATGTCTTGAGGACTTTTTTTTTTAATGACCTCTATCTCATCCTTGGCCAACGTTTCATTAAAAAATTGCTGAAAAGTACCAAAACATTGAGAGCTTATCTGAAGAGCTGACAAATGGGAGTAGTGAAAGAGTATTTGAGGCCGCCTCGCATTGCTGCGAGATATCGTAGAAAGTGAGAATAACAATGCAGGGCCCCGAGAGAACCCTCTCTATCTTGGAGATAGAAATTCAGTTACTCGTTCATTCAAAACAAAGATCTGATCTGCAATAACGATCAGATATGCAGTTGGTTCCAGGGGACACAAAACTAAATGAAACAGTGGAACAGTGTCCCTGTCTTCACGGACCTCAGAATCTTGTGGAATTCGTGTCTCCATTCGAAGATGACAAGCAGAGACTCCAACAGCGTAATACGCTTCTTAGAAGATGTAGCAAGTAAAAAGCAGACCCTGAACTTGAGCCCAGGGTTTTGATGCTGGCCAAGTGCATTTTAAACCACTCTATGCTGCCCCCCTCAGGGGTACTACCGGAAATTGATGCAGAAACAGCAAGAAGCAGGCAGCTAGCTGCTAGTACATTTACACAGGTGCTGACCTTTGTGCACTGTGAGGTATGTCTTTTTTTTTTCTTTTTTTGGTGCTATTACCTAATCTTAAGTTCCAGCATCTCATTCTATCACCCCAATGTCCAGGATGAAGTAGCTTGAATTGAGCTTCTAATGGTTCCTAAGGGGAAATTTGGGGGGGAAAGTGATAAGAAGAATGCTAAGACAGGAGGGAGGTTGGAAGAAGTCACCCCAAGAATGGGAAAAGATTAAGGCCTATGGGATTAACAAGCCATGGGGACCTACACCATTGTGGGTGTGTAGGCCCCAGGAAGTGACAGGAATTCAGGGGGGTGGCTGCATGGTGCGCCCAAGGAGCCGAAGCCCAGCCCTGAGGATTCCAGCCTCATCAGGGATGCCACTTGACACTGAAGCAAGAATCTGTGGGGTTTGGTGCAGTGAATAGTCAATAAAAGACCGGAAAGCAATTATTTCCAGGATCTAAGGATGGAGAGGAACCCACAGTGCTGATGACATTCAAAGATTCAAAGTTCTCACCAGCTCCTGATGGAGTCAATGTCATTTTGATTTTAAAACAAGAAGATTTTCTTGCACTAGATTCATATGCATTTACTAATATAGGTATCTCAGTTATTGATAAGACAAGTGGAACAAGAATAAAAGAAGAGATGCAAGAAGATTAACAAGCTTGACCTGTCTAAAGCCACACCACCCTAAACAAGCCTGATCCCATCTGATCTTGGAAGCTAAGCAGGGTCGGGCCTGGTTAGTACTTGGATGGGAGACCACCAAGGAAAACCAGGTGCTGTAAGCATACAAAAATTAAATAAAGAAATAAATAAATAAATAAAAATAAGGGATTGTAAACTGACAAGGTCCTTGCAATCTGTGAGGTCAACCAAGGGTTGCCTCACCCAAAAACAAAACAAAACAAAAACAGCAACTGAAAAATATAAATTCCTTTCAAACACATATGGATCATTTATAAAAATCACCATATATAAATATATAGTTTATTAGGCAAATATCAACACATTTAAAGGATTAAAATCATATAGTACCTTCTCTGACCCAGAGCAATTACGCTAGATGCCAATAAAAAAGTTAAGTTGGTAAATTACACTTAAGAAACATAATAGCATTTCAAAAAGGAAATTATAATGGAAGCTAGAAAATGTGACTTGATATAATGAAAATACATATCAACATTTGTGGGATGTAGCTAATGCAATATATAAAAATTTATAGTCTTAAAAGTTTATATTAAAATAGAAAATGGATAAAAAATAGTGAACTAAATATCCATTTTTAAAAGTAGAAGAACAGCAAAACAAATAAAACAGAAAGGAAAAAGTGGGATATTATAAATATATGGGTAAAAATTAATGGATTGAAAAACAGGCCTAAAATACAGAGAATGACAAAAGTTGGTTCTTTGAAAAGATTAATAAAATTGATAAATTTCTGGTAAATTGCTTTAAAAAGAAGACAAATAATTTTAACAATGAAAATGGGATACAACTATGGTTATTAGAGACTTTTAAAAGATTAGAAGATATTGTGCACCAATTAATGCCTATTAATTTGAAAGTTAGATTAAGTTGAAAAATATTTAGAGAGCATAAAACAGGCAACATATGACTCCAGAAGAAATAGAAATCCTGAATAGTCTTGTACCCCTTAAAGAAACTGAAGTAGTAGTCAAAAACCTTCCCAGAAAGAAATCTGTTAAGTTTGAAGGCTTCATCACTAAGATCAACCAAATATTCAAGATACAAATAGTTCCAAAATTACCCAAAATATTATGGGGAATATAAAAAGAAGACACACTTCCCCATTCAATTTGTAATGCTAACATAACCTGGATACCAAAAAACCAAGAAGAAAGTACAGAAAAGGGCCAAATACTCTTGAAAACAAACAAACAAAATGGCCAAATACAATGAATGTAAGAGGTAAAAATATTAACAAAATACTAGCTAACAGAATTCAGCCATGTATAAAAATAAAGCAAATGTCACATTTAAAGGTATAAAACTAAAAGCATTTTCTTTGATGTCAAGTACAAAGATGGCTACTACTACATTTCTATTCAGTATAATTCTGGAGATTCTCACCAGGACACTAAGACAAGAATACACACACACACACACACACACACACACACACACACACACACACACATATTAGTAAGAAACAAATATTTTATTATGTACAGAAAATATGGCTGTGCATATAGAAAACCCAAATTAATCCTTAGGCATATATTTTTTAATTTATAAGAGTTTTTAAAAAAATTGTTGGAATAAAAATTCAGCTGCATTTCTCCATAAAATACATACATTTAGAAAATCAAACTTAAAATTTTTTTTATTAAAATAGAGCATAAAGTAGGTAGTACCTAAGAATAAATCTCATAAAAATATGCACAATCTCTATAGGAAAATAACAAAATTTCATTGAAAGACATCAAAGAAGATAAATAAAAAAGAGATAAATCGTGTTCATGCTTGTTGATTCAGTATTATAAAAGATTCTATTATTTGCAATATGATCAGAAATGTACAGCAATTCCTACCAAAAACTCCCAACAGTTCTTTTTTTAAATTTTACAAGCTAATTCTAACATTTTTGCTGAAGGCCAGATTAGCCAAGATGCTCTTGAAGGAAACATAGCCTATGCTTTGTGTTTTTTGTCCTCCCAGATACTAAATTTTATTACGAAGTTATAGTCATTAAGAGTCACAGTATGAGATGGCTCAGGAAAAGACAACTAGAACAATGGAATGGAAGTCCATAAACTAATCCAAAATGTATGAATGAACGATGTAATCACAAGTGATCTTGCTCATCGGTGCAGAGAGAGGGACTGTTTAATAAATGACCCTGGAACGATTGGATATCTATGTTGCGGAAAAATACACTGCACTGCTACATAATCAGTAATAAAAATCAATCACACATGTTTAAGGACTAAATCTCAACATGCAAAAGTGAAAAGATTTCAAAGATACTACAGAAAAATATCTTGACGACCTTGAGGTACAAAGGAATTTTTTAAAACATGACACAAAACCTATAAACTGAAAGAAACGTTGACAATGTTTTCTCTATAAAAATTAAGAACTTTTTATTTAAAGGTCTCATTAGGGGGAAAAGACAAACTACACACTGAGAGAAGATACATATAACCCATCTAACCTGTGAAGCGCTAGTATCAGAATGGATAATTCTATTATAATCAATAAGAAAAAACAGTAGAGAAATACCTAAGAGAATCAGCTCACGTCTCAAGAGTGGAACATAATAGACAATAAATATAGGCACAGAGCTCAAGGTCCTGATAATCAAGGATGTGTAAACTAAAACCAAAATGACGTCCGCTGACTCCCACCGTGTTGGTCAACATTAAAAGTCCAGTCAAGAGTAGTGATGAGAGGACATATGCGGGAGCTCTTTGGCACTCACTGGAGAACAGATTAAAGTGTGTACCCAAAAGTCTGTCAGGGAAATTCCAAAGGAAGCCAGGAATCTCCCCCACAAGGCCACTAGGATACTTGAACCACAATGTTCCTACGAGATGCTTATAATAATAAAAACTGGAAACAACTCAAGAATCCATCAACAGTAGATTAGATAAGCCAATTTCGGTATATCCACATAATGAAAATATATACAGCAATGAATGACATTTATAAACTTAATATTGAGCCAAAGAAGCAAATAGCAGGAAAGTGTATACAATATGGTTTCATTTATTTAGATTTCGAAAGCAGGCAAAGACAAACAATCTGTTGTTTAGAGATCAAGCCATGCTGCTTAAATATATATATATATTTAAGCTGAGTATTTCAGAGTTGAGATAGTGACTATCTCAGGGGGAAGAAGACAGAAAAGTCAAGGAGGAATGATCGGGCTTTTTAAAGACCTGGCAATGTTCTAGATCCCATCGTTTATTTATTACGTATTTTCATTTTAAACACTCCTCCGTACATACGGTGTCTCTTCCAATGCAAATGTTTTCTAAATGACATGATAAAAAGCATGAGCGTGGAGCAAGCCGCAGCCTCACACTCATCGAGGGTGTGCTTGTGTTGGAGTGATGGTTAGCAGCCCTGGAAAATGTCACCCTGAATGCTCTCTGCAGAGGATGCTTCGTTTCCTCTTGGGAGGTGGCCCAGAGTTCACTCTCAGTACAATGGCTTTCGGTATCCCCCAGAAGGCTTTGCTTCCTCTGCCAAATGCTCCCTGTTGGTTAGCTATTGTTGATGAACATCTGTACAGCATTCTGTCTCTCTGATAAGTCCCCTGGGATTCTCCTCCTTTCAAGAGATAGAGCCTAACTACCCATCCTGGGAGGGGAGGCTGGGCTCGATGACTTGCTCCTAAAAAATGGAATGCAGTAGATGTAGAAGGGACAGCGTGTGACTTCCGAGATCAGATGATACAAGGCCCTGTGACTTTCTTCTTGCCCTATCTCTTGGATAACTCCTTCTGGGGACAGCCAGCCGCCATGCTACGAAGACACACAAGCAGAGGGCCATCGGGGGCACTGAAGCTTCCTACCAACAGCCAACCCTCCAGCCCCAGTTAAGCCTTTAGATGACCTTGTCCTTGGTCAACATTTTGACTGAGATCTCACGGCAGACCCTAGCCAGAACCACCTAACCACGCTGCTTCTAAATTCCTGACCCACAGAAATAAATGTTTGTTACTTAAGCCACTAAGTTTAGGGCAAATTTCTTACACAACGATAGATAACTTACACAAGGATAGATAACTGATACAACGACACGCTGCAGAATCTGCCTGATACCTTCCGATCACTTCTGAGACTTGGTCCCGGGCTACCCCCTCCCTCACACCACTGCAGGCACGCTGCTCCCCTTACTTATTGATCCTCCAAACCCATTTCCACCTCAGGGCCTTTGCACTGCTGTTCTCTCAGGACCCTGCTCAAATATCACTGCCTGCAGGTCCACCTGCTCAAAACCGGAGCCCCGCCCGACACTGCCCACATCCTGCTCCACTGTGTCTCCCCTCGTGCCCATCACCACCCTTGCATGGACTTGTGTCAGCGTTTGCTGTGTCCATCGCCAGAGGAAGGTTCACCCAGGATGAGGACTCTGTCCTGTTTGGAGCTGGACCCCCAGGGACCTACCTTGGTCTCTGCCCTCCTATCCTCCCGAGATTTTGCATCCTTCCTTCTCCTTTATTTCCACCAACCTTTTCTCCTCTCTAGTCGCTGTCCTGGTCCGTAGCCTGCGCCTGTCGGCAGTGACAGGAGGAAGCTGGTGCTGGAGACGACAGGTAGGAGAGCGAGGGCAGAGGACAGCTTGGAGGGCGTCCTAGTGGCTCAGCGGGCAAAGGTTCTTCAGGCGAGGCCAGAAGCCGCACACCTGGGGAGCAGGTGAGCATCCAGGGCGGGGCATCCTGGAAAGTAGTGGACTGGTGCTACAGCTCCAGGATGGACAAAATTCAAAACACAGCCCTGGGGGTGCTGCTTGGGGGGACGAGGGGCGCAGTGGAAGCTGCTCAGCCCACAGCTGTGCCTGGACTGTGGCTCAGTGCCAGGCGTCATCCAATGCCAGTTTTAGACGTGCCCACTCCCTGGCTTTATTCTCTCATTTAATTCATTTTTAAACTAATTTTTTAATAAGGAACATTTCTCATGATCCAAAAAAAAAAATTAACATATACATTAGTATACAGCGACAAGCCTCATTCCCACCCTGTCCTCCCCACTCCGAGGGGTCCCCTCTCAACATAGAACAACTTATTGTTCAATTCTTGCGTATCTTTTTATAGTTCTGAAAATGTATATGCAAGAAAACATGAATATCAACTCCTCCCTCCCTTGATGTTCTCTGTGAAGTATGGCAGAATGCATACCCCACGCACTGTATCTTGCTTTTCCCACTTAAGAATGTCCCATGGGGATGTCCACATCGGTTAGAGAAAGTTTCTGGATATAGTAGCGAAAAAACATATGCTGCGTGGTATTCTGGAATGTGCCACGACTTACTCAGCTTGTCTCCTCTTGAAGGAATACCCGGTCGTTTTCAACCCATCGATTATACAAATAATCTGCAGTGAGGAATCACCAACAGGAGAGAGTTCACAGAAGCCAGAGGTGGTAAATTGATTCGTATTTCAAAGGAACAGTTTAAAAATTTTTTAGAACAATGATTTTGACCGGAGATGCATATAAAATCACCTCGGAGAGTCCGAAAACTTCTAAACACTACTGAAATTTCAATTTCGCGTATCCAATGCGAGCCCCGGGAATCGGTCTTCTAAAAGTTTTTTAGATGCATGGGATGGGCAGCCAGGGCTGAGAACCATGAGTGTTGGGGTGTTTAAAAGTGCATGACAAGGAAAATAACATTTTTGGAGGCATTTTTAGGGGGAGAGAGGTGAGACTGGAGTGAGCTAACAGGTTTGGGGCGGCTGCTTGCTATCAGGGCCTTTAACAAGCTAAGCAGTTAAAGCTTTTTGTTGTCTTTTTGTTTTGAGTAAATTTTGCTCTGTTGTGTGTTAAGTGGTTCTGCCTCCCTCCGTCCCTTCAAGAGACAATAAATGTGGGCGTGGCTTCAGCTCGGGGCTTTGGGGTATACCGCCAGGAGCTACCCTCCCGAAAGGGGAAGCGCTTCTGTTCAGGTAAACGCGCAGAGTTGGCTTCCCGGGTCTCCGAGGATGCTGTTAGCATCCTCGTGTGCGTAGGTGGGGGGGCCGGCTAGGGCTCGGGGAGGTTAAATGGCCCGCCCAAGGTCACACAGCTCAGAAGGACGCGATTCACACCCAGGCCTGAAAGCGGAGGTTTCCTGCGGGGCGGGAGCGATTTCCTTCCCTGCAGCTGTCGCTCTTGGGGCGGGTGTGTGTGTGTGTGTGTGTGTGTGTGTGTGTGTGTGTGTGCTCGGGCGGGCTGCAGATTTGGCACTTTCTGTTTGTCACTTTCTAAGTCCTCTCTCTCCCTGGAGTCTTGTAACTTCCTTCACTTCAGCACCCCGCGGGGGTAAGCCATGCCCACCCTGCAGGGCCTGTGGTCGGTCAGCTCTGCTTTCTTTTCCCTCCCCGGGAGAGGGGCGAGGGGCGAGGGGCGAGGGGCCGTGGGCCTCCAGGCCTGGCGGCCCTCCCCAAAGGCCTCCGGGGTCAGTGGGTGGTCCTGCAGCCCCTGCCGGCCTCGGGCGGTGGAGGTGCGTGTGACCCGCCCCTGAGGACCTCCCCGCACCCCTGATAAGAGCCGCAGGCGAGAATGTGAATGTAAACCATCGACCGCCGCCGCCTCCCGCCGGAAGGCCCCCAGCTTGTCCCATTGTTCCCTCCGAGGGACGGCCCAGACCTGCGTCCTTATCTGAGGCTGGCAGAGAAGGACACTTTTTAAAAAAAAAAA
>CM053507.1:2633983-2650141 GCA_028627145.1 Eidolon dupreanum
GGTGACCATATTTTACAGATAAAAAAAAAAAACCGGGATTTATAACAGGTAATAAATTGTGCAAGGAAGTAATCTCACAGCTTATAAAAGGTAGGGCTTGGAATCTGTCATACACTGATATGTGTCCCCCCCCCCCCAAAAAAAAAATTCATATGTTGACGATCTAACCCCCAGTGTGACTTTATGTGGACATGCAGCCTTTGAGGATGTAATTAAGGTTTAATGAGACGCTATGATAGGATTGTGTCCTTATAAGAAGAGGAAGAGACAGTAGAGATCTTCGTCCATGGCACACGGACAGGAGTCCATGCGAGGGCACAGTGAGAAGAAGGCCACCTTCCACCAAAAAAGAGAGTCCCCCTCAGAAACCAACCAAAAGGCAGCTCAACCCGAACTTCCAGGCTCTGGAAACACGTAGATGTACATGTCTGTCGTTTAAGCCACCCAATCATTGATAGTTTGCTATAGCAGCCCGGGCAGACTCATACAAATCTGACTCCAAATCTATGCTCTTAACCATCCATCATGCTCTCCTGTCCTCCCATGGCATGATTTTATGCTTGATGGGATAGGTTTGCTGCTGACATCTAGCAGAGGACAGGTAGGGGACTCACTCGCCCCCAGAGAGAGACTCTAAGAGAAGTAGTGACCCCTTCTTCCCGTGTGCATGCCAGCTGTATTGTGTTAAATAAATGACAATGACAGGCGGAATGAATATACCCGAGCAGTAAGAGCCGCAGTCTTGTGGGAGGTTGGGTTCACGTATCGTCACAAGAATTCAGTACCACCAAGTATGTCACCGAGGCACCTCAGTGCTCTGCAGGTCCACGGGGACTTGTGCTGTCCCCTGCCTCCTGCGTCAGCTCCAAATGCTGTCACCCTGGCTTTCTCCCAATTCCATATCTCAGTGAGTGGCACCCCGACTTCTATGCCTGAGACCATCTCCCACGCGACCCTGCGACCAATATATAACTGAATTCTACCTTGTCTTTTAATCTCCTACTTATCTTCAAAACACATCCATTTATGCCCAGCTCCACTGCTGCCTCCCGACTTAGAATACGGAAATAGCGGTCCATCTGGTCGACCCACAGGATCGATTTGTGGAGTGAAGTGGGCAGCTTTGCAGCCAGAGAGCCTGGTTGGAATCCTAGTTATGTATTTTCTCTGTATTTTGGTTTCTTCATAGTTAACATGAGGATCACGATCGTACCTGTTTCATTGGGTGCCTACTTCATCTAAACCCTCGTAAGTGTGCCAGGCACATCGTAAATCAATCAATGCTGGCTGTCAATTAAAATGACCCACCCGGGCCTCCCTCCCACCTGTCCTCCCCTGTGCAGCCAGAACAATCATCTGGAATCTCTACACAAAGCCATTCCGTGGCTCTCCGCCGTGCTTAGGATAAATATGATGGTCTCGAACTCACCGGCCAGGAATTGCCCCACGTGGTCCTCACCCACCTCTGCAGCCCTTTTGCCACTCGCTCCCAGCTCCTCTGGGCCCCGCCCTCAGGCTGCCAGGTTCTGGGCTCACTGCTCCCCGCAACGCGGGGGCCCCCTGGCATCTACATGTCCTTGGATTTAGGAATCTCCCTCCCCCATTCTTTGTCGACGTAACTCCTACCCATCGCTTATCTCTCAGTTCGAGTGTCACTTTCTTCTGTAATTTCTCTTCCTTGGCTCATTTCCTCATGGGAGGTTTGTATTCATTTTGTTTTGTTTTGTTTTGTTTTGTTTTGTATGTGTGTGGGGGCTTTATTAGTCAATGTCCATGACCCCCATGTGATCACCACGAGGGACAAGCGTGACAACTGGCATGTAGTGGGCACTGATATTACTTATTGTGTGGCAGTTTAATGAGACAATGGGGTCCCCTCTGCCATCAGTTCTAGCCACTGACTTTCCCTGCCATGCCATCACCCTGCGAGACAGGGAACTGAAGAGCAGGCGGAAAGTGTTCCTTTCAGGCTACGGCCTTCGAGCTCCCACTGGCTTTCCAATCTTCGATTGGAAGGGAAAGAAATGGTCACTAGCTTCTGGAGTTTTATGGTTTCCTGTGCACATTCCTATGCATTATCTTAATAGACCCTCATGATGACTCAGCGCTCAGAGAGGACTATTATTTAATACCCCACTTGCCAGTGGGTAAGCAGAGGCCTTGAGAGGTCAATTAGATCAAGATCATGCAGCAGGGAGTGATGGAGCCGGGATGACAACCAGGCTCTGGGGACGTAATTTCCTCATGCCTTCCGCTGTGCTCCAGGGTCTGGCCGCGGCAGAAACCCAGACCAGGAAAGGCAATGACAGCACAGAGGAAGGCAGATCTCTCCCCATTCTCTTTGTCTCGGAGAATCCCATCTGTTCTATTTCCTAGTTGTGGGGAGCAGGCTCTGAGATGGAGTTTAGAGGACAGACGATTCAGGGATGGACCGCAGTGGGCGGGAGGAGAAGGAAGACAGGAGCAGGAAGAGAGAGAAGTTAAAAGTGGTGTAGAGGTGACAGCGTCGGCTGACACCTTGTGGAGTTCGGAAGCAAAACTGACCAAATGCTGGCCCTTTCTATTCCCTCCTTGATCTGTCATTGGGTCCCCCTGGTCAGACATCTCTCTGCATCGGAGGCCATCTGAGAAGGGCTGGGAGCTTTCCTGGCAGCTGGGGCAGCTCGTGCCTCATCGAGGAGAAATCTGGGCCGAGCGTCATTGTGTCTTCTACGCAAGTCCCACTTCCCTGCTTTCTCTGCCTGGTTTATGGTTCCGCCCTTTCTCTTATTTCTTCACTGATTAGCCTGGAAAGACTTGTCCTGAATGAGTCTCTAGCGACACGTGGCCTGCCGATCCAGGGGTGTCAGTGCATCCTAGCGTGTGGGATTCTTGATCACAGCCCCTGACATTAGGGTGGTTGTGGGACCTAAGGAATTAAAAGCAAAGAATAAAGCAAAAGAAACTCTCTTGTCCTTTCCCACTAGAGTTTTTATTTTCCAGCCCCATGGTTTCTATTCCTCTAAGGGTAGAAACAGAACGATTGCATTAGGCACATCCTGGCAAAAGACTCACATCCCACGGGCCTTGCTGTGGTGTGGCTCCAGTTTCTCCTATCGGGCAGGCAGCAGCCCCTTCCTGGACCGGAACGGACACAGAGGGATCGGTACCATGCTCAAGGAAGGCCACGGTGCCAACTCCTGGCAGAGCTGGGAGGAAAACATGGGTCTCCCAACACTCAGATTCTCTGATTCTCCTAGTTGTCAGGGAGAAGGTCAGCCCGAGGGCGAATATCCTTTCGTGCGATGGTTCCACTTGTGTGCAAAAGTCTAGATTCCTTTTATTGTCCAATTAGATTATTCAGGCTGGAAAACTTGAGATAATTTGCTTTCTCTTTGGGGTCAGAGGGGCATGAATCTAGTATTTGCCACATTGCTTCAGCAAACCTCAAGGGAGCCAGAGAGTGTAGACGCTGGTAGAAGGTGAGCTTGGTGGATAATTCGTGCTAATAATAATAATAATAAGTCATTGCCGTGACCATTGCTGTTCGCCTCTCTGGACAGACAGGCTCTCGTCGAGTGCAGCTTTACATCGGTTCTGATTTGACCCTGCTTACTCCCTCCTCTCCCGCACTCGCAGTCTGAAAGTTCGTCTATAAATCAGCGCCACGGTCTGTGGTTTCCAGACAACCTGAAGATTATTTCTGAAGGCTGATTTTAATTTCCCACAAGCTCACATCAGCTCAGCAACCTGCCAACGCCTGTGTCTTGGGGCTGCTCTTTTAGTCTCTTCCCTGTCTTTCCTGTCACTGGGCTCCTAATCTTGGCATCGGACTCTTAATGTGGGACCCGCACCGCTGGACACCACTCAACCAGAGTGACCTTGAATCAGACTCAGCATAAACACAGTCTCTCGTGAGTCGGGCGTCTGGGACAAGTGAACAAACGCTGGGCGGAAAACCCGGAACTGGGTATTGTTCAAGAGCTGTCACCTGCTCCTTGGTTTTCAGTGTCGCAGGGGCTGCTGGCTGGATTGTGAAGTGCGTGCTGGGTCCAGAACCACACAAAGGCCAACCTTTTATCAACACTCAACCGCCAAGTAAACACTTGATTCACTTACTTTTTCCTGGCTTCACTGCACTTAATAACAGAGGAAGTGTTCAGGGCAGGAGGGTGATGGCAGAGTCAGCAGAAATAGCTGTCCTCGTCTCGTCGTGGTCGTCCCGTGCTCGCCAGACTTTACACTCGCTGCTCGTCATTTTCATGGACGGAAAAGGGTATTTCTCACCCAAGTCGACTGTGGCCTTTTTCACGGAGTGGAGCTGCTGCATTTGACTCCACTAAAGCTGAGAAAGGGACCCGTTGGTTATTATGAAGTGACAAAAATGGAACGGAAGGGTGGATTCACAGTGCAGGTTAGCGAGACGGTCAGGTTAAAGGGGCCGGCTCCTTGAACTTCACGCGGTCACCGCCGTTCTCAGACCTCCTGACCCTCATCCCCCATGATGCCTTGGAGGCACCTAGGAAGTCAGCGTCTCCCGAGAAAATGCAAGGCCCAAACTCTGCGGTTAGAAACACGGCTCTAGGTGCCAATGACAATGTACCACGGCAGACGGCCTGGGCGCTTCACCGAGACTCGTTAGCCCTCAGTTGTGCTTCTACTGTATGATCGTTTTTGTAAAATGAGGAGGTCGAATCGGGGAAAGGGAAAAGGAATTGGGGGAGATGGTTTTGCAAGGGACGTTGACATCCTGCTAGCTCAGGGACTCCTGGCCGAGTTGCTCCATATATTCCTGATTCCACCTGGAGGTCACTTAGGGAAGTAAGATGGTGGAAGAGGTCCAACCCCCATCATACAAGCGGGTGAGAGGGAGCGAGGTGGTCGATGAGTGACCTCTTTATAATAAGGAGCCGACATTGTCTCTGAGACCAAGGACCTGACAACATCTGCTCTTGGAGATATTCTGAGGTTGGCTCGTTGGAAAGAGGGTAGGGGGCAAGTCAGGGAGAGAAACTGGAATGAATACAGCTTTGTCCTTTCGTGATCCTGCTAGAAACAGGACGTGGTGGATGTGGAATTTTCCAGTCCTTCTGGTCTACCCATCTATGATTACAAGGGGGTCATCTATGAGACACCCTGGAGAGCACCAGCACATGGGACCAAAGGCAGCACAGGTGAGCTGAAGCGGGTGATCTTCGTGTCTTGTCGGGGTGGTGCTGATGCCCTGCAGAGAAATCTTTGCAAGCTCCGAAAAGTTGGGGTGAAAGGGGGTGATCATCACTGGTGCCCTGTGTTTGATGGAGTCAAAAGCTCGGTAAATGTCCTTTCCAATCAGAGTGCGTGTTCAGTCCATCGACATTTGTTCAGCACTTATTAGGGGTCAGCAGTGATCTGGGCATTAGGAATGAAAGAGTGAATAAGAGATGGACGCCCTGCCTTCACCGAGCTAAAGAATAGTTCCATGACAGTAGCTACCTGAAGACATGGCTACCACAGAAAATAGGCATTTTCCTAAAACCCTACTGGCTTCAACGTTTTGGTGGAGAACATATAAGATCTGAGTGTGAGAATTCTCATGCTGAACTGACTGTGTAACTTCAAGGGTCCAGATACAAGGGTAAAGGCTCAACACCGAGAATGTCCATTTAAGCCTCTCGACCTCCCCGAGGCTGAGACTCGACTTTGCTATGGTAAGGGAACAGGGGCCCGTGGTCACTTCAGGGCCACCGCAGGCTCTACCAGGGGTGTGTTTGGAGCAGCAGTGACTTTTGATGACTTCACATCTCTGCCCTCACCTGGGGCTTGCTGCCTTTGGCCCTCGGTTGAGGCTCTGCCCTCAAGCATCCTCTGGATGAAGTTCTGATGGTCACGTGAGGCCCCTTTTCTTCAGAGGCAAAAACAAGATGGTTGGTGAGCTGGCAGAGTGGGCTGTCAGCCCACTGCAAGGATGTCGGCTGTGGCTCGAAGTCACCAGGTGTGGGCAAGGGAAACCCTTCTTTACGAAAACAGCTGAGGGGCCTCAAGGAAAAAGAACAGAGACTCGTGGTGGTGAATCTGCAACTCTGGGCAAAAAATAGACCTGGAAGGAAAGCAGAGGCATAACTTCCAGGAACCGGGTCTGCTGGGAAGAGCAGGCTGGGGACACGGGAACGGGAGCCAAGGACACTGCAGCCTCTGTGCCCTGGGTAGCCTCTCGGGGCTGGGCAGGATGGTGTGTGTGTGCAGTTACGGGGACTCTGTGTTCCCTATCCCTCTCTCGAAGAGGACAGTTATTGACAGCCTTACAGGCTCTTCAAAGGTTAACGGGTCAATACAGTGGAGTTCGGGATCCCCTGAGAACATCTAGAATGTGTAGCGGGCATGTTGGGGGGATGGTGATGCTTCGTTCTCATCCCAGGTGGAAGGACATTCATTCTATGGTCTCCCATTTGCCTTACTCTTATCTCTTATTTACTAAATTTTTGAAAACACGGGCAGGTGTGAGTGGTACCCTTTTTTCCCATTGATATTTATACTTCATATTCCCATACATCTTGAAAGAATGATGAAAAATCTATCCACCTCTGCATGTATTTATTTGCAAGTTAGTGTCTCAGCATTTTCATCTTAAGGTCAAAGAAGTCTATTTCTTGGTAATAAATAAGACATGCACAATATTCTATAAGATGAAATAAGATGGTGATTGACGGCAATTGAATAAGTGTTTTACGACTCGATAAAATAGGTTTTAACTATTTTATTGACTAAAACTGTAAAAGGAATCTCATAAAAATTTTATCTGCACATTTCGTATGATGTTATCTTGAAGAATTCGGCAGTCTCTGAAAGCATTCTCTTTACATGGAAAAGAACAAGTGACAGTGACCGAAACTGCTTAGGCTGTTCTCTATTCAGAATATCGCGATACACGTCCAAATGCATGGCTTCTGACAGTGAGCTCCACCGTTCACAGAAACATCCACCAGACAGGAAAAGACAGGAAGCCCTGTGGTTCGATGGGCCTCGTTTAGTCATAGAAATAGTGTTTTTGTACGGCGCCACGGATATATTCCAGCTGAGGGCAATGAGACACGGTAACATTTGAAGTGGGTACAAGACACTGGTTCTCACAGTGGGAAAAGGTGCTGTCTTAGTGCAGGTTCTTCGGAAACGGACTCAGAGGCCTGACCGTGGACGTTTGTCGGGCAGTGCTCTTGGGAGAGACACATGTGCGAGTGTGAAGAAGGCAGAACCAAGCGGAGGGAGAAACTGACCCTGGATGTGGCTCTGACTGGGGTCTCGGTTACCTTCCGGAGCTCCCCAGCTGGGGTGATCCTTCAGGGACGTCCCGAATGGCAGAGCAGGGGCTGGATGTAGGTGTCCTTGCAGAAGCCGGGTCTTGGTGACAGTCGTCCCCTGGGAGGAGGTATAAGATCAGGCAAGGTGGGCCCCTGTGGCCGGTGGGACTTCCCATGGAGGGCTACAGCTGTGAGGCACAGTTCAGGAGGCCAGAAGCCCAAGATCAAGGTGTCATCAGGGCTGGGTCATCTGAGGTCTCTCTTCTTGGCTCGTAGGTGGCCGTCTCTTCTGTGTCCTCACGTGGTCCTCCCTCTCTGTGTGTCTGTGTCCTAAGCTTCTCTAATAGGAACACCAGTCATATTAGAATGAGGCTCCTTTCAACTTAATCTCCTTTTTAATGACTATCTCCGAATGGAGCCCCATTCGCAGGCGCTGGTTAGAACATCAGCAGATGGATTTGAGGACGGGGGGGGGGGGGACAATCTAGCCCATAATGGGGTGACAGACGCTCTTTGCATGACTCTTGTCTTCATTCAGATTTCCTGCAGCAGGTCCTCTCGCAGTGTGACGTCGGGGTCGTCCAGTCACCCTGACCACGGAGGCTGTCGAAGGAAAAACTATCTGCCCCCTTGACCTTTAGAGTGGGAGGGGTGCATGGGAGGATCGAGTCGGTAAAGGGTTTAAAAACAGGGACCCATAACTAACTGCGACCTTGGGTGAGCCACCGCACCTTAGTTTCTCTACCTGTGAAGTGAGGGGCTTGGACTGGATGAGATCCAAGGCCTCTTTCAGTGTGAAGGAATTTATGCGGGAAGTGTGAGCCCCTGGCAGGCCCGACAGGCATGCGATGCAGGGTGACAAAGACGGGCGGTCTCCAGACCAGGAATTTGAGGCCCCCAGGAGCGGATCAGTCTGATTGGACGGTTTCTCTTCCTCTGGCTGTGCAAGCCGGTGTGTCTGGAACAGCTCGGCTTGGATCAGACAAAGTACAAGGCAGAGGCCGGCAGCCAGCGGCCAGGGGCGCTGTGTAATGAACCCGGTCCTCGGGGAAGGTTGTGTAGGACTCAGCAAGTCAGGCGGTGAGCGGAGGGAGAGGCCGTGTTTGGGTAAACCAAGATTCCCAGCTGTTGCGGGAGGGGCGGGTGTATTTGCTAATCTCCTTTCGTTCTTTCTCTTCCCTTCTCCTGAACCACCTCCATGGTGGACGGTTATCCCTGCCCTGGAAGCCATGAGTTACGGGGTCAGGCTCCGGGATTTACAAACTCAGGTCTGAAAGCCAGCTCGGCCAACCCTGGACAATGTGCTAGCGTTTTAAGCCGGGTCCCTCATCTGGGAAATGGTGCGATGATATTTCCTGGGAGTGTTTTGATGACCAAGTCACTTGATATATGCACGGCGTAGCGCCTAAAGTTAAGGTTCAGCATTGCGTACCCCCCGACATCTGTTCAAATCGGGAGGGCCTCGAGTGTCTTGTCCTCTAGTTCCTTCTGCTAGTCCCCTTCTGCTGCCGCAGATAAGGTCCCCCAACCAAGCGAACTTCCGTGTGAAACTGGCCAAGGGCCATTCTTGTTTATGCCCGAGTACTGGGCATCGTTCAGTTCCTCAGCCGAACCGTTCAAGCAAGCCAGTCACATCCCGATGCCCGCGGGAACCAGGGGTCGTCCTGCCCTCTTAGTACTATGAAGCCTGTACCCAGTGGTCTCAGCTTGTCCGCTCAGCTCCCGAGTGCAACCCCTGTGGCCCTGCGTGACGCGCTTGTCTCCCTTCCCTGGGCTGTGAGCGCATGTGACCAACAAACTGCTCTGTCTATCTCATCTGTCTGGGGTCAGATGTTGTGTGTTTGGTCATCCCCATGCTCTAGGGCGGGAACCCCTCCCATGGCATCTGGGTGAATAAGAGGCAGTCAGAGCCGTGTGTGACACTCAGAGACACTGTGAGACAAAACACGTTAGCTATGGCTATTATTATCAGTTTGGAGGAAGACAATCATTTGGTTTTCTTTCGGCAAACTTCGGTCGGTGTGTTTAACCTATAGCATTCATTTTAGGCTCTTCCGATTTCTGGTGTTTTCCTCCCTCCTTAGCTAATATACAAATATGCTGACGTTGTTCCTGTGGAGCAAAGGACAGCTCCGTGTTCGAGGACACTGAAAATCAAAGTCATGGAATCACAGGAGATCTGAGTGTCACGGCATGGGAGAGAAGGAAGTCAAGACGTGACAGGTTGGATGACTGGACCGGAGTCAGCCAGTTCTGTGTCAGAGCCTAGATATCAGGCTTCCTAATCCAGGCACTTCCCTTACACCACCGCCATGAAGGCTGATGAGGAGAAATACAGTCACAGAGGTTATTGCGAGTGAAGACGAGCATCATTGGGTAAACCAGTGTTTGCACCTTGAGCTGGCCATACAAGAAAACCAGTGGAGGAAGTAGGTTCTAACTGTCTAATTGTCAGAAGCGCCATGCCACCAATGGGAAGGAGGCTGTGGCCATTTGGCTTTGCTTCACATAAACTTTTTCTGGGGTCAAGGTTCCATTTTAAAGTCCTTTTTTAATTAAAATAGAATGGTATCTCAAGCCAGGATGTCAGACTTTACCAGTTCGGTGTTTCAAATTTTAGCAACCAGGGCCACCACATGCCCAGGTGAGAAAGAAATTCGCTCTCCCCCTAGCTGCTTATCTGTGTGTTTCTAGAAGGATGAGACCAGACTCAGCGATGTCCCCTGGAGGCTGGAGGGCTGCCACCTGGCTGCGAGCGGCTCAGAATGACCGCCACTGCACTGCTGGTGTATCTGTCCAAACCCGGGGCCATTTCCCCTTCTCGCTGCTGCCAATAGACGTGTTCAACTTGGCCGCGTTCCCCAGGTGTCTCCAGTGGCTGCTTTCTTGGGCTGCTGAAATGAAATACGGTGTCTGGCTGCTGAGACGCCACCGGCCTGAGAAGTTACGGCTGGGCCGAGCCTTCACCTCTGGCACTCGCCCTGCCTCTTGGTGCAGACCCCGCAGTGGGCTCAGCAAGGGTGGGCCACACCCAAACTGGATTGGACCCCAGCGTGACACTTTTATGGGCACTCATGCCCCCATTTCCTCAGGGTGCAATCCTGTCACCCGTATGGCCAGGATGACACAGTTTCTGGCATCGGCAACCTAACAGACTTAGAAATCCCTCTACCTTCTAGTCCTGCTACCTTCTCTGTCATGGTACATGCCCTCCCTGTCGTCATTATTATTTAATGATCAATAAAAGCGTTCGGCACACTGCTTACTATGTAGTGTCCACTGTCATAGATGCTGTGGAAATAGGAGGACAGAAGGACAATCCCAATCTGCAGGGAGGCAACATTTCCAGCATTATTTCTATTTCTTGTATTGAATTTAAATCAAGACCAGCTTCACCTGCTCACCATGCTTTTTGCAAAGGGAAGGGTTTGTCTTTCTCTTCTATCCATCCTATTCTACCCTATCCTCCCATGCAAACCCCCAGGATTGTACAGTGGCCATCATGGTGTATCACACTGGGCAAAGCGAGAGGTTGGCAGGTGGTAGTTACATCAGAGGTGGGTGCTGCCACTCCACCTGCCCAGGGAACCAGGACCCCTGTTTCGTGAAAATTCATTTCCTCTGTAGCATGTCAAATGTGGCTTGTAACTTACAGGAATGAATGACGAGGAAGTCTTCCGTGCTCACCTTGATATCTCAGTATGCATAGTTCTGGGTCCTAGAACTGCTTAAAAGTGTGAACTTTCACCCAAACTCACATTGTGTGTGCTTACAATTTTTGAACTTTTCCCATTGTTTGTTTTTTTCTCTAAATAAAAAACAAGTTTGACAAAAAACATTGTAAAATATTTCTCAGACTTCCAAGAAACTTCATTCAACATTCTGATAAATGGAATATAAAGAAGTTGAAATACGCACATCAAAGTTCCCTTAAAATAAGTGAAATTTCCTACAAATAAGAGAAAACGTACTTTGCAGATTCATAGTTTTGTTTGTTTTGTTTTGTTTTTTTAACCAAAAGCACTTGAAAAAAGTAGTTTGAGACACTCAGCAATTTCAAGCTGGCTGGGTTCACCCATCCCTAATTTCAAGGGAAATTAAATCCATGTGTTTCTCATTCATTTACACTCAGCTCACCAAAATACTATTCAGTAAGAGCAATAGAACGACCAGGAGGCTGTCCAGGCTGTGTTTTTTTTTTTTTTTAATTTTTTTTATTTTTCAACTGCAGTTGACATTCAATATTATACCAGCGTCCAGGCTGTTTTTAAGCTGCGTTGTCTTCATCTGGGAAGTGGGCTTGGCCAACATGCCCTTGGATCAGCTTCTCTGGTGGTTGACCTTCCCCTTGGAACCCACAAAGTCCTAATGGACTCAAAGCTCGCTGAGGTAGGCTCATAAATATGTGAGGACTCTGAGAGGTCAACGAGTCCGACCCCCTGCATCAAGGGAAACCTCCACTGAGAGCCCCGTCACACCAGTGTAGTTCCATCTTT
This sequence comes from Eidolon dupreanum, assembly GCA_028627145.1. NCBI lineage: Eukaryota > Metazoa > Chordata > Mammalia > Chiroptera > Pteropodidae > Eidolon > Eidolon dupreanum. Next base: position 2,645,736 of record CM053507.1, read on the forward strand.
ACTGCTCATGTGATCCTGTTATCGACAACACTTCCCTTCCGGAAATTCCTCCTGTGGTTGTCCCGGAAGGCTCGTGTGCTCTAGGGGACACTTAGTGCTTCACTCAGATCTCTTCGGAAACCTCTCGCCGGTTCCCCGTCGCTAGCTTCCCACTTCTGTGAGCTTTGCTGCTAGGGGCTCGCCCTGGGTCCCCAGAGCTATCCTACTCTCAGCCCAAGAGAGGAACCCTGTACTTGAAAAAACAATTACGTTCCTCAAAATGGGTTGTTTTTGATGATCAGTCTGGTGTGGACATGGAATAACACCACAGAGAAGTATATGAAACTGGAAGAGACTTCTTGTCACAGACCCTAGGAGGGAAGGCATGACACGCCATGCAGGGCGCCATGTGGGAGGAGCCGAGAGAGAGTAGGACCCCATGGGCAAGTGCCTTTATTGGTGTCCAGTGAGTACCCAAGCAAAAGGCATGAAGGGATTTCCTTGTTGCATTTGAATGTCATTAGGTCGCAGTCAGGGAAGGACAAGAAAGCAAAACTCCTGGCAGGGCCAGCCTCCTAAGCCAGGTACACCTGGTCACCTAGGTGCCGTGCTCACAGCCTGTTTGTGCGTTGTTGAAGCAACAGGAGAATAGGAAGTTTTAAAATTTTACCAGACCAGGTAGGAGTCTCCTTGGAGGGATGGGTGATGCGCCCAAGGTATCAGCTCTCTCTCTAGAGACCGGCTGGATGGAAACGTTGGGTGGGCCTACAGGAGGAAAGTCCAGAGTCCTCCCGGCCTCCTATTTCCCTCGCATCCATCCTGCTTGTAGTGGAAATGACTTTCCTCCGGTTGCAGGGATGTCTGACCAGTACTCCATTCTCCCGATGGCCGGAGATCAAAATGGCACCCAAAGTCCTCAGAAGCCCCAAGCATGGTTCTCTCACAGCGTGGCTCTCTGGCACGAGGAGAAACTAGTGTGAGGCTGGCTCTGCCTGACCACAACACAGCTCCTGGGAGAATGGAGGAGGGTGGTAAGGAACGCCGGTCACCGCCCTTGGTAAATAGCCCAAAGAGTGAACACTGCCAATGGGGGCCGGGTCAGTTGGCGAAGGATGACGTGCTTTCAAGGGAGCAGACAAAGAGCCAGCTGCCATCCTATGGATAAAGCCTGACACATGGCAAGCGCTGAACTGATATTTGACGTTGAAACAATACAGCCCTCTATAGAAGACGGCAGAGTGAGAAGATTCTGAGATGTGATCAGTTCTGACTTTTGCGCCAGGACCTGCCACCCTTAGGAGATAATTCTTCTGAAGAGAGGCCATGGAGCACAGTGGTTACTTGTGAGAGGCCTAAGGTTGACTCGCTTCTTCTGGATTATCGGCTGGATGAACTTGGGCCAGTCCCTTACATGTTCTGTGCTTTGGTTTGGACATTGGCTGTTAAAAGATAATAATGGTACTTGTCTTCGTATTGAGGATTACATGAGTGAATTCATGTGTAGCTGTGAGAATGTCTCCAACACTTAGCGTGTATTCAGTAAATGCCAGATGTTATTGTTATTAGCAGTCTCGCAGATTGAAAACACTGTATGGGAGGAAGCTGTGGGGTATGACGTGGCTCTGTGAGACCGAAAGAGGTGATACTAATCACACATGGGACCAAGGTTTATAGAATGCTCTTTGGCTATGTCTTATCTAGATTGAAGAGTCTTAGTCTTAGGCTCCTTTAAATGGGGAATTTGGACTCACAGTTTGGGTGCGACTTGGGAGCTTGTTACAAATGCAGAATCTGAGGACTCATCCCACATCTAACGAATCAGAATCTCCACTCTAATTAGCTCCCTAGTGATTAGCATGTATATTCATACTTTAATTCCATTTATGTGGTAAAATTCAGGTAACTGTATCTTTTTAAATTTTCCTGGTTGATATGTATGTGTTTGTGTGTGTGTATGTGTGTCTGTGTGTATGTTTAGTTTATTGAGGTGTAACTGGCATACCAAAAACTTGCACACATGTGATGTATACATCTTGATGAGTTTGGAGAGATGCGTATACTTGTGACATCATCACCACAATAGAAGCGCTGAACTTTTTTATCATTTCCAAAAATTTCCTTGTGACCTGTTGCTATTTTTTTTCATAAGACCTCTTAACATAAGATCTACTGTTTAAACATTTTAAAGTGCACAACACTGTAATGTTAGCTATAAGTAATGTGTCATGGAGCTGATCTCTAGCACTTGATTTTGAGCTAATTATAGACCTACAAACCATCATCACGATAAAAATTCAGAACCGTTTCATCTCTCCCAAGTTAATGCCCTTTTGTAGTTCACTTCTCCCTTCACCCCGACCCCTGGCAATCACTGATTAGCTTACTGTTACTGCAGATTATTTGGAATATTTTAGAATTTCCCATTGATGGAACCACAGTATGTTTTCTTTTTTTGGTCTGGCTTCTTTTGCTCACCATAATGACTTGAGATTCATCTGCATTGTTGTCTTCATCAGTAGATTATTAATTTTTACTATATTCTATTATATGAGTAGATCACATTTTGTTTATCCTTTCACCTAATGAACATTAGGTTGTTAACAAATTTTCTGACTATTAGATATAAAGCTTCTGTGAACAATGACACATAAGTCTTTGAGTGGATAAATGTTTTCATTTCACTTGGGGAATGCCCGAGAATGGAATGGCTGGGTCTCCACTTGCCCGAACATTAGACATTGACATTTGAAAATCTGATAATCCTCTGGGGTTGTTAACTTTTTAAAGCCCTTTCTCTCTCTCTCTCTTTTTTCCTCTCTCTAATTTATATTCAAGCTCACTTACTCTTCCCTCTTTCACTTCCATTCTGCTCTTCAACCCATCTAGTAAATTTTTTATTCCAGATATTTTCTTTTCTTCAGTTCCAAATTTTCGCCTTGATTCTTATTTATATATTCTCTATCTCTGTTGAGGTTAAAATTTTTTTTTTTCATTCATTGCCATTGTATTTGCTCTACCTTATTGAGCATAGTTTTAACAACTGTCATCTTAGGGTTCACCTCTGTTATTCATCCTTTCTCTTGAGAATAGGTCACATACTCCTGGTTCTTATGTCTCTTAATTTTGAATCGTATCCTGAACATTGTCAAAGACATGTTGTAGGGACTCTGATTTCTGTTCTCATTAAGTGTGCTAATGTTTTTCTTTTGGCAGGCAATCAACTTGCTTAGAGTTAAACTTCAAACTGATCTCACCTGTGGTTATGCAGTAGCTTGTTCTCAGTTTGGACTTTGCAGTCCACCCCATGCGTGTCTGGTTCAGTGGTCACTCATGGACTTTGCTGGAGTTCATGCACAGAAATAAGGATTCACATTCCGTGCTTCCTTGTTTCTTAGATTTTCTCTGCCCTCCGGTAGCCCCAGTTGCCCTGGGCACCTTCTCTTTCTTCCTGAGCCAAAAAAATGGTGACATTGTACTGGGATTTTAGTTGACCTATGACAGACCGCTACTGCAATTACTCTTAGGGCAAGGCTGAAAAGATGGGATCGTCCCCCATACTTGTACCTGCTTATGAATTTCAACTCATCTCAGGAACTTCACTGCTTTTATTCCCTCTGTAGAGTCCTTGAGTCTAAGTATTTTTTCCAGGGCGCATACCTGTTCTCTGAGGTAGGGTAAGTTTGTTACCACAAACAGAACTATGGTTTGTGTGTTTTCTATTTCATTGATTTCTGTTTTGTTTTAGTATTTTCTTCCTTCTATTTATTTTGGTTTCAATTTACTTTTATTTTCCTAACTTTTTGAGTCTGGAGCTCAAACCGCTGATTTTAGATCTAGCTTCTTCTCTAAAATAAACACCTGAAACCATAAATTTTCCTTTGTGAACTCTTACTGTTCCTATCTTTATTTAAAATTTTGATAGTTTGTCCATCATAAGGTTCTTGGGGGCATTAATTATGATTTTAAAAAATATTGCTTCAAAATATTGTCTTGATTACCGAGTTTTTGAGCACTCCTGACATTTTACACCTGGGGCAAATGTCTCATTATCTCACCTCACCCTACCTTAGTCTTATCAGAAAAACCAGTGTTCCACCGCTTACCTAAGTGAGCCAGGGCCTGGGAACAGCCCAGGTCTAAGGTTTGCCCTAGAGATACAGCTGGGCAATTGTGGAATATTATCCAGAGTTTGGGAAGCTCCGTCATGATGTCAGGAAACCCTCCTCAGGTGGGCGTTATGGATCACAAGGAGTCAACAAAGTGCCCAGGATGCCTCATCAGGGAGATCAAAGGCATTGTCAAGAAAGCCAGTCATCCAAGGCCCTCAGCAGACCTAGCGGGAGTCAGCCAGGGACTTCTCAGAGATAGTATTGAAGTATAACCAAGGGCCACAAGGCTGCAAAGAAGAGGAGGCACTTAGGGAATTG
>CM053507.1:2650641-2671522 GCA_028627145.1 Eidolon dupreanum
AAAGATTTCTGAGAACAGAATTGTGGCTGCCAGGATGCTGTGTTTCCAGCCCAGAACCAAGAGCTGCTGTGACAAATTCCCATCTTCACAGCCCTGAGGCCATGATGTGGTGAAGGCAAAGCCGTATGTCTTGGACATGGATAGCTCAGTTCTCGGCCAAGGTCACCCCACAAGGGCAAGCATATGCTTGAGATAATGGAGCAGAAAATAATATGTGTCTGAGAAATTTCGTGCAAATTAAAATTAATAAAACGTGTCCTGCCGATAAGTCTCATTACTCTGTTCCAGATTACTGTGCACTTTCTGGAAAATTTCTTTTTTGTCCAAACAGCATCCTCAAATTTGACTTCCTACTATATAACCAGTCTTTTTTATTCCCAGTTGTCACATTCTCACTCGAAGAACAGAGTCTTGCCACCACTGAGAATGTTGCAATAAATGAGCCAAGATTTCAAAAGAAACACTGGTGGAAAGTCTGGAGCTGTGGCAGCCACTTTGTGTGTGTGTGGAAGGAGCTTCAAAGACAATGGCTGTCCTTGGGTGCAAATCTCTGCCATGTGGATTTTCAATAGTTATGTTGCTTTACAGTCACACCCCTACTGGTGCCTTTAAAGTTTATATAATTTTGTGTTTTCTGTCTTTTAACCCATCAAAGTAAAAGAGCAATGGAATGTAAGGGACTTTGGGAAGAAATAAGGGGCTGAAAGGATGTTGTTAAAAAATGACTTGATCTTTAATCATTGACTAAAATGAAATGATGAATCGAGCATTAAGGCAAAAAAAAAAAAAAAAGAGAGAGAGAGAGATAAGACGGAGATGTCATTTCTTTGATTGGAAAGGAAGCAAAATGCAGTCCGTTAGACACTGATGGGAACTAACAATCGGAACGGCTATTCTGAATAAGCACCTCTGAGCACTCTAGGGCACAACGATGACGCCAGCACCATTCTAACGAAATAAAAAAGGACCCAAGACCATACAAGTAGCTTTATTGTATTTGCGATTGCTGACATGGTGTGATTGGGCTCAGTGGTGACGGCATACGCATATCAGTTAGTGTGAGATTTCCAACACACACCAAATGGTAGTTCAACCTTGAGAAACATGAGTCACTATTATGCTAAGGCAAACTCAAGGATGAGGCGAGTTTAAAACTCAGAGGAAAGCAAGGACACTTATCTTGTGGCACGGTACGGTGATCAGATGTAGAGCTGTATATGGCGTCTGTATGGTGAGGGCCTGAGGTGTGATGGAGACTTCGGTCAGTGCACGCTGCCAGGATTTACAAGTAGTAGGACTGTTTGCTTGTAAAATCTGCATGTGATTTGAGATTTTGATCTCCACAGCATCCCGTGAATTTCATTAAGTGGTATTTTGGAGTGGGTCCTTCTGGAATCGAAATGTCTGTTTACCAAAGCATTCTTTGTGTAATTTACAATTCCATGACACCTTACAGAAATAATTCTTCAAAAATAGATCCAAGTGAGCTGTTATCCTGCCTTCTTCCCCCGACTACTATGTCATACTCTGTCAGCACACAAACACAGCTTCCTCTTGTGATCTGGAAGTTTGTTTTTATAAAAAGTCCCTGATACAGTCATACTTCCTGCAGTGATTTGTTTTAATACAACATCCTTAATCTTAAGATTTGATTGAGGATGAAAAAAATATAGTTAAATTACAGTGAATAGAAAAAAACATTAATTTGAACTTCCCTCCAGTCACCTTCTTGGAAGCTCTTTACTTTTTCCATAATATTAAGGACACTTGCAATAATAACGATAATAATCATAATAAGATAAGAGGTCACATTTCTTAACATTTCTTAGCTCAGAGTCAACAACTTCTGTTTTTGTTGTTGTTGTTGTTGTTGTTGTTGTTGTTGTTGTTGTTTTAGGTAATAGGTGCTCTGTAATCAATTGTGATTAGCTCCCTTGGAGTCTAATTTTGAGTAGGTTCTACCTTTAACTTGAATATTTTTGAGGGGTGAAACTGGATATCTGAAGGAGATAAGAAGGCTTGGACACTATATAAAATTTGACTTTGAATAAAGATGAGGCCATCGTTTAAGTACTACGTCATGAAGTGGGAGCTGTTGAAGACAATGCTGGGTAATGGACTTTTAGGTTCACGCCTTCTGGAGTCACTCTTTCATGGCTTTGCCCATCCAGCGCCGGTTAGAAATACAAAACTCTCCACCTGATTCTCCAACGGGATGGGAAAGGGGGGTTCTGTCATCATCTGGAGGGAGGCTTTGAGCCCGTCATTCTAGGCTTCTCCGTGACAGACAGGCTCTAGAGCATGTTGCTCCACACAGCACAGAATGTATCAAAGACCCCCTGTGGTGGGCTGAAATTTACTTTTCCTAATTGGCCAACCCAGGCAAATATCTTCATGGAGGACCCACCCCCTTTCTCTGCTACCGGTTGTATGAAAACCAAAGCTTTCAAATGAAGGGACATCTGTTGGTTGCTCTTCTCGACAGCGGCATGGTTTGAGATTATGCGAATGCCCTCTGTAAGGCTGGCAGGATTAGCAAATAAATACATAGTTAATTTTGAAGTTTTTTTCTAATTGCCTATGCAGTTTTGTAATTTATCGATAAGAACGAATACAGGACACTTAGGGCATCTTAATAAAGTTCATACAGAATGCAGGATGAAAATCACTAAATACAGGACATTGCCTGCATACACACAGCATGCTGGCATCCCCACTCTGGGGTTATAGTCAGAGTCATATGACCTTTACATACCTACATGACATCTTTAGCTTTTATACTTTCGTATAAATGATGTCTTTTAATTTCCACAATCAATTCTTATAATTTTATTAGAAATTACCTATCAACTCTAATCAGCTTTTTCTCAGTCTTCTATTTTTACATGCCAGTAATATACCAACTGAAAAATTAAAATTTTTTTCCTCGATTTTTTTGGCATTTAATGTCCACAAGTTACTGGTTTGGATTATTTTTAACTCACAGGACGATCTGAGTTGGTGGAATAGAGCAAAGATGAAAAACAGCCCACTGAGCACATTAGAAGAAGACCGAGTGCCACAGGAGAGCCGACAGAGGATGAGGATGAAATGAAATGGCCAAAGTTTTATTTCTGCCTCATGTTTCCTTTTCATTAAGCATTTAGTAGAAAAACTTTGGGGAAAAGTTGGACTGAATCCATCAGTGTCTCTTAAAGGCTAGGATGACTGGTTCTCCTGAGAAGAAGAAGTCATTTTCCACTGGGAGAAGTCCCTGTATGGGAAAGTCTAGTTGAGCAATTATTAGCTTTTATTTTTCACACTTTTCTCACTACCTTCCTTGCTCTGAAGACAAAGATTTTGTTTTAGATTCTTTTCAAAGAGAAAAATCACAATAACATGACGACAATAAAAAAATGAAATTTACTAACAAATTCCAATGCCTCAAGAAGTTAAGTAACTGCTTTATTTTTTAAAATCCCGATTCAGTTCTGATCATACCATTTTACTGCAAATTCTAACTCTGGAGATTCTTGATTCTGCTCTGAGAGTAGAATCCACTCATTGCTGTCCAAAGGTCCAAGGATTGGTTGGCAGCTTATTCTGATTAAAGATAAACTGAAATTCACAAAGGGAAAAATGTATGTAATTAATCCATTGGAAGTGAAATGTTAAGACTTCAAGTGTAAGTCTTCCCAGCAGAAGAAGATTAAGGGCATCTTGCACCAATTCAGAGTCTAATGCTAGAATTCGAGTGAACCCTACAGAACGTAGAAATCAAGACTTAAAATGCTAATACCTTTCATTAAAAAAAAAAAAAATCCCATCCCAGAAAGCTATGATAAAATAATCTGCATTCAAAACAAGTTATTTCAAATGCTTAACAGGCAAAGAAAAGTCTAGTGAGAATGAAAGCCAAAAAAAAAAAAATTAAAGAAAAATAACTACTTAGGAAAAAAAAAGAATGAAAGCCAAAATCGCAAGACTGGGAGTCTTCGTTATGCTACGTGCGCCCATAGTGACTAATGCGGAGCCCAGCCTGAGGACGAGGGTGATCCTTTACTGAGTTACCAATGCAGAGGCCTTGTGCCTTCTTTGCCTTTCTTTTCTATTTTCTCCCCCTCCCGACGACATATGAGTACTGAGAATTCAAGCAAAGGAGAAAGAGTCATACTGGATGGACTAGAAGTGTCACATTTTTATATTCTTTAATTTACATTTTGGTGAGAGCAAAATCATAGTCAATTAAAACAGAAAATTTAATTCAAAGAGAAAGCAAATAAAATAGCAGTTTAAATTTATCTATCTGGTCTGCTCATTCATGGCATTTTTTCACTTTTAACCAGTTATTTTCAATTTCCAGAGTCTTCTCTCGGTGCTGTGATGTCCCCGGGAGTGGGGAAAGGAACCAGTGTGTGACTCCACCCCCAGCCCACCGGTGGCTCACTGTGGGGGTCAATGACTGACTGAGTTTTCGCTGTGCTTCTGGGGCCATCGGCTACTAGGTACCAAAAGATAAAGGGACGAAGAAATATAAATTAGTAGTTACAAAACAGTCACAGGGGTGTGGAACACAGCATAGGGAATGTAGTCAGTATTATTGCAATGGCTGTGTGTGGTGCCAGCCAGGCACTAGAGTAATTGGGGGCATTGCTTCATAAATTATATAAATGTTCAGCCATTGTACTGCATATCTGAAAGTAATATAAAATAATAATAATAGTAAAAAAGAAGTAAAGAAAGGGGGAAAAAAAAGACATGGCTTTGTGTTTCTCAAATGAAACATGGCATTTCTGAATGGTCTCACTGAGAAGTCCTGGTGCTTGGGAAATGTTTCAAAATGCAAAAGCCTTTTTGGGTCAAAATGACAACATTAGTGTGGCTCCTTAGTTGGGTGTCGAGAATGAATCTGTTTCAGTCAGAAGACTGTCCAGATAGAATCGGTTTGCCACCTGAATCCTTTGCAGCATGTTAACATGAGAGCATTTTGAATAAGAAATAAAAGTGTGCCTGGAAAATGCTGTTTCTAACCAGCCACACACCTTTAGAACTATTAACTGAATATTATGCTATAACATGATTTATTGACGTATACAAATGTTGGCTTTTAAGACAGTGCATATTTATTTTGCACGTGACGTGGAAGATCAGATGATCAAGTTTTCCAAATCTGGCTGAAATCGATGTGCTAAGTGAACACAAAAAACTTGTCGAGCTTATGCTACATCATTGTACCATATACAATATAAGTATGCAAGATTCCTACTCTCAATCGCATTCAGTTTAAGACTGCTGTAAATACTGTGTGAGAAGAATTTAACAGTGCAACAGAAAAACTGTAAACGTGCCTGTGGCATTATTTTCCTGTCGATTGTATGACAATATACAATTAAAAAACACATAATAACTAAAAGAGCTACTATCTATACTGACGTCGTTTTTAAGAGAATGAAGATCTAAAACAACGTGCCATGTAATGATCAGAAAAAAAAAAAAATCCTGAATATTTAAAGACAAAATCCTCTTGTGCATTGAGATTGCTCTTTAAATCTTTACAATTTTACCTACATTATTCTTACTCCTGCATTGGATGTTTGCTTTCAGATCAGAGGTTTTGGCCACATTTTCTGTTTGATGGAATAATATTTGAAAATGTACATCAGGAAATGACCAGATTTGCTGTAATCCACATCATTATTTCACTGATAATCTGAATCCAGACGACTTTCACCATTTTCTCTGAGTCTCAATGTTTCCAATTTTATAGAACAAAATCAAACTGAGCATATTCGTGGAGGACTTGCTCTCTTAATTGCAAATGTCTTTCATTGATAATTTCCACAATTGTGTTTGAATAGCCAGGGCGTGTGTGCCTGTGTGTGTACATGTGCAGTACATGTACCTATTCGTACACGTATGTGGGCTCACGTGTATTTCCATGTAGCGCCTATACAACTATACTCACGTCCTTCTTGAGTGAATAAGCAAGTCCATGCTGGTTTGAATGAAATATGAATTCACTTTTTGCACATTTAGCCAATCCTAGCCCATTTATTCTCTGCCTAAATTCTGCCAAAGGCAAAATATTACCTCTATAACACTGAGCTGCACAAGATTTATTTGAATACTGAGGGCGTTCTTCACATGTTATCAGATTATTAACTTTTGTTCACGCTTCTAGGAGTCATCTGTGTACTAATTACTTATCCTCAGCAACTCTTGTTCCTCATATCCTCATTGACCATCTAGATTACAACATCTGAGAGTATTTCTGATTGTTAGGCAGCTTAATTTTTCTCCTCTGCTAACCATAATCAACAAGCAAGTACTTATCATGAGTGAGACAACCATTCCTCTCAAGAGTTTTATTTTGCCCTCAGAATGTCAAGAGGCAGTTTCATTGTGGACAAGCTATTTTAATAGATAAAGAATGAAATGACTGAAAGGAATATTGATCTTTAACAACGAACCAAAGAAAGGACAGGTCTGGATATCACGTGGACGTGGGCCCCACAGGCTCCCATGGCTACAGAAAATTACTTTGAAAACACTGCGCAGAGAGAAGATTTTGAAACTCGCATTTGTCCATGAACCTTTCAGAGGTCTGGTTAAGATCTAGATTTTGATTCTTTAAGTTCGGGAAGGGCCTGTGATTCTGTATCGCTAACAAGCTCCTGGAGCGGGCTGAGGCTGCTGGTCTGTGGACCACATTTTCAATAAAAGGAGCTGGTCCATTCCAACAACAACAACAACAACAAATTAGTGTGAACAACAGCATCGGCCCCGTTTGCATATGTTTTCACAGCTGTTAATTCCTGATTTGATCGATTTCATCCTATACAATTAAATACACTGAAGAAAGGTAAAAATGGAATTATTGTATTTGTAAGTAAAGAGTCCTCCTGCTTCTTTTTCTGTATTTCTAGCTAGCTTTGTTATATAGAACATTTTCTCTGCTTGGGGGAAAAAAAAGTGTTTTAAAGCAATGGTATAAGTGAATATCACATTTCAAGTCCCGGCATAATATCTTCGATACTCATATCGAATAATTACCTTATGTAATAGCTGATATCCTTGTACAGAAATGCATTTCCTTCCAATACCAGCATTGCTAAAAATGTGTCCCTCCAGCAGGACATTTTTGCAATTGCCCTCCACCAAGTTCTTTGAAATGTAGCCCCCTTTTTGGAACATCCAAGAGTCCACTTCGGAAGAAGCATCGAACAAAGGAGCCCTCTCGAACGGGGAGATTCTTGTGTAGCCACCAGATCAAAGGAAAAGATGGATTCTGTGCGTCTGTGCCGTCTTTTAGAGAGATGCCACGCGTTTTTGTTTTCGAAGCCGCCTTTTTACGCTTGGAGGGAGCTCCGATGTGGAATCAGCCCGTGGAGTCGAGCCGAGGCGATGCCATCACCATCAGACATTGCTCTGCTGGAGCAAAAGTGTTCTCAGCTCTCTTTCCCTCTGGTCCTCCTGCCTGTACTTCTCCTCCAGTTTCTGCTTCTCGGAATCTGTGCAGTAACACGAGCAGTCTGAGGTCTTCCGGATCTGTTCGAACTGACTGAAATCTGCCACGTACTTTCCGTTTTTGGAGAGAGAAACCACAGGCACAAACTCAAACCCCCAGTGGATCTCCTCGGGGCTGTAGGACGTGCGGCTCTGGCAGACGGCGCTGGTGGACTCCACGGTGGCGTTGAGAAGGACCACCAGCTCGAAGTCCTTCTCTTTCAGGTTCTGGGGTGTGAGATCTCTCAGGGGGCTCGTCTCGTCCAGCACGTGGTAGAAGGTCATGGGCAGGATGAGGAAAGGGCTGTCCGAGGAGGAGTCCACGTGGAACTTGACGGTGGCCTGGTTGAGGAGGATCCGCTCCCCCTCCTTGGTGACGTGGGTCTGGAGAAGCTTGCCAGACAGCTGGCACTGAATCAGGAGACTCTTCCTCATGTTGGCCACCTGGATCACCAAGCACAGCTTCCCGTTCTGCTTGGTGATGACCGCGCAGTGGCTGAACTTGATGGTCTCGGCCCGCTTTTTGGGTCTGGCGATTTTGGCCAGGAAGGTGCCCGTGATGAAGATCTCGATCAAGGTCGTGATGACCAGCTGAGCGACCAATAGGAAAATGGCATGGGGGCATTCCTCGGTGATGGAGCGGACGCCGTAGCCAATGGTCGTCTGAGACTCCAGGGAAAAGAGAAATGCCCCCGTGAGGGAGTCCACCTTCATGATGCAGGGGGTGTGATTCGACACGGGCTCGCTCAGGTCTAAATCCCCGTGGATAAACGCGATGGCGTAGTAGATGACCCCGAAGAGGAACCAGGTCATCACAAAGGTGGCCGCAAACAGGGTGAGTTTGTATCTCCACTTCATGTCAATCACGGTGGTCCACAAGTCTTGAAGGTAGAGCAAGTATATGCCGTCCACTTTGTCAATTCTCACGTTGCTGTGTCCGCTCTTGGACATGACGCGGGGCCTGCTGGCCTTGAGTCCGGCGCCGGCTGGGTGCTTCACCAAGGGAGCGCTGGACATGCTAACGTGAATGGGGTCCATCGTCAGGCTCTTGGGGCCACCTAAGGGACCGACAGAGAGACGTTTTACTGCTGGCATGCGTGGTAGGACGTCCAGAAAACAGAAATGGGATAATCATGCGAAATTAATATGAATGTGGGCCGACGTGTACAGGAAAGGAGACTCCTAAGGGCAAGACAGGCTGACACGTGCTTGAGGGGGTAAGTGGGGTGAAGCGGGGAGCACAGAGCCTGGAGACCAGCAAACTGGGGCTAAATGCTGACTCTCCAACTTACTTGCTGTGTGACCCAGGACAAATCACCCCTCGGATCTTAGTTTCCTAATCTGCAAAATAGGCGTAAAGCCTACTCCTCAGGGTGTTTGTGACGGTTAAGTGACGTAATGGCTATAAAGTGCCCAAACCGAGCCTCACGGTCAAAAACAATGCCAATCTTTATAATATCGCACTTGTGCGCATCAACCCTGCAGAGTATAATGGATATTTGTGTGTATATTCAGCTACCATGGATTTATAATTACAGGAAATTTTAAAATAAGTTGACTGAACATAGGGTCAGTACTGATATAACTAAAATTTACCATCCGTAAGATATTTTTTAATATAGGGATGGAGAACACTAATACAAATTGTTAAAATTTGGGTAGCGTGAAATTTTTTTAAAACTTACTTTTTGCATGACATCACCTATAATAGCAATTTATTCCCCTCCTCCCTCCCCCCAGTCCAATCGATAATTTAGAATCTGTGACCTCTCCTAGTTCTCGATTAGAATGGAAAAGACTAAGTTATCAAAAAAAAAAAAAAAAAAACCACATAGTAAATAATTATGCTCAATTAATGGCTTAATCGATATACTAGTTATTCTTAGAAGTGCTATCAATACATATTAGGTACGACTTTAGGTATGGCACAAAAAAACCTGCCTTATTTCTTGAGAACTAAATAGAACCAACATAGGAATCTATTTTAAAGAGTTAATGAACAAGTCACTCAGTACAAGCATTCAGCAGCACAACAAAGCTGACCTACCTAGAAGTTCAAGGCTCCCGTGCTGAGCCCTGCCGTTGCAGACGGGAACAAGCCGGGCATGAGGCCATGCAGCATCTTATAGTACCTGCCTGGTGACCGAGCTAAATCACCCTCCGTTCCTTGAAAAAGATGGTGTGAGTGATTAGGGGGAACTCTACCTGTTTGGCATGTTTTTTCCAGCTCATTGGTTTTTTAAGAATAAAAAAAAAAATTCCTCCCATATAAAAAGGAACTAGTATGCAGGGGTCTGTGATTCATGTGATAGTCTTTGCTGTTAGAGCAGTATTACTACAGTCGAAGTTTTGGAAATAATTTTCTGGGCAAATCCCTTCAAGGAAGGGAAGTCATATCCTTCCCAGGCTGACACTCAGCGAGGATGCAGCAGGTCCGCTGGGCTCTCTAATTTCCCTGTTACATTATCAAGAGTGTGTCATTTACTGAGCGTCACGTGAAACGATTTTTTTTTCCCCCCCTTGGAAAGGAAAGTCACTTTTCCATTTTCATTGCGAAGGAGGGCCGTATGTGATTCGGAATTTACTTCACTCGTTGAAGCCTATTCCACTTATTTGGGGATCAATTTAAAAGCAAAGTCCAAAGTATGACTGATGAGCATGGTTATATCAGACCCTCAGCAGCGCTTCTCAGTGACCGAGAGGAAAACGACCATGATGAAAGTCTGGGAACAAAACGCCATGCTGGCATGGCCGAGGGCACGGCCGAGCTCAGAACGTGAGTGCTGCTGAAGACAAAAGACAAGTAACTGCATGCACTTAAGGCGGGGGGTGGGGGAAACTGTTAGGGGAAATTGCACGCCATTCAATCTACTGAAATAAAAACAGAGGCTTAAGATTTTGGGTGTGAGTGATACACAAATGTCCTACGGGCATAAGCAAAGCTACAAGCTCAGCCGTCCACCGGCTTTGGAAAGCTTGGCCCTGTTTATATGAAGGCAGTGCCACGAAGCTTCTGTTTTAGCCTCTCAAGGGGCAATGGGCCAGGCTTGGGATGAGCTGGATCGTTTTCCTTTTGCTGCTCAAAGTGCCTTTGCTGTATTTCTGCACATCTAGTGTTTGGGTTAATGACACCCATGCAACTCTTGCCAGAGGCCGGTGGTCAGAAATGGGATAAAGCCCTAGAGCCTGGGGTCTTAGGTTTAGCATCTCCCTGCGGAGAAGAAAAGCCAGTGGACAACCCTCAAAGGGCGAACACCTTCTCCCTCCCTCTCAATGCCCGACGCCCTCAGAACTGTTTACTACCTGGTCACTTACTCAGCGGGTCGGAAACCGTCTTCTCCAAGGCAGGTGGGTTGTCCTCGCTCCCCTTCACCCACCTGGCTACCTGGGATCCTGCTACGGCCTGAAAGAAAGGGGGACAGTGGAGTTTACAGGGATTTACCAAGAAACCGACGCAGTGAAACTGGTCCTTCACAATTTCCCCAAGGGCCAAGGCCCCAGCATCTACCTTCCCATCCCTGGTCGTCTGGCCTGGTGCCAGAATAGAATAAAGGATCCAGGAGTGCTTTAAGAATTAAATTGAAACCGCAATCACAGCCCTCACTAGAATTCCCACCCTCTGCAGGGAGCTCAGTAGTAAAACACCCTGGAACTGGAGCTAACTCACCCCCACTGGGGCCCACTATCAACCGACAGCAAACAGGGAGGCAGGAAGGGGAAGTGCAGAGGAAGTAAACAGTGAGAATTGGAAGGGAAGAGTCTAGAATATTTTTACCGCCTGTGGAAATGCATTATTATTGTTGAGTCATAGAACATTAGCGTTAAAAAAGACTGTCAAAGCCCAGGCATTTGACGCACGTTTTTCAAACGGAGAGACTGAGGCCTGAGAGGTTGGAGCCACTTGTCTTCATGATACGGATGGATCATGGCAGGGAAAAAAAAAAAAAAAAAAAACAGGTCTCGAGGCTTTAGAAGCTCGGGCAGAGTTGTTAAACCTTAAACCTCCAAAGTTTAATGTAATCTGTTCTAAATTCGAGGTTCTTTTACATTCTGCTTTTCCAAATTATTTCTTCTTAGGCCACACACACACACACACACACACACACACACACATTTTTATCTGTCTTACACAAAGAAGCACACATACAATTCATACTTTCTTTCTTATCCACCAATTATTGAAAATAATTACAATAATTGCTCTTTTATCATTTAAGTAGCCCCAATTGTCAAGCTGCACAGCCGCTTATACCCTTGGTTTTTGCACTGCGTTTGTGTGTTTGGCGAACGACCTCTTCATCATCCCTCTGTTAGGATCCAACATCCCTCTTACCTGTATGCTCGCTTTGTCATTTACCCTTTGTCACATGCTCTTAATTTATAGTGTTTTATTCCTCAACAGACTTCTTTGATGAAATGTACTTCACTGTTGATACACACTCTTATTTCATATAATTCTTTCACATAGTGTTATGTTACTGTCTTAGATTTTTTTTTGACCCCTTAGTGATTCAGCAATCGACGTGGCTTCACTTCCAAATTGTTAAGGAACAACAATTTCTCAAAAGCTAAGGATGGAAGAATGATAACAGGTATTCTCTTCTATTTTCCCTTCTCCTGATCCCACAAATAAGCAATATTCTGCAGAAAACATTAGTAGTTTTCTTTAGTCTCTGGAAATTGTATTTATTTTTCCAGTTTTCATTATATTATTCCAGCATGTGGGTTGGGATTATAATTCTTAGAACTGCGATATCTTTATTGAAGTGAAGTCCTTAAAATTACTACATGGAGAGGTCGATATTACTCTCTCTCGCCAACAAAATACACATGGCATGAAGGCATCTCACGCTTATGCCGTGCAGCATTTGTTGTCTGGAGATAAAGGAGAGAAAGACGCATTTCTGAAATGGAACTACACAGCGGGCACATTGGAAAAGGTCCTTAGTGGTATGAAGAACTACATCTTCGGCACTGGGGACAAAATGACGAGAATGGAAAAAATGGAAAGCGAGTTCTCATCACCATCCTCGGGATTCTGTCAGAGAAAGTGGCTCTTATAAGAGCAGATGAGCAAAGAAATCAACCACCATGAGCGGGAACATACTGCCCTGTCAGGGAAAAAATCAAGCCGGAAATGACCATAAATGGCCATAATGGCTGACCAATTAGAAGAAATAGATATGCCAATAATAGGCACAAATATAGAGAGAATAGAGTCAGAATAGAGCCAGAAGTGGTCCAAAGTGGGAGCGATGCTGGTGAATAACAACAATGGCAATAGCAAAATAATAAAATAAACATTCAAATAAGCAATCATAATAGAGTTCCAGATCAATAGCAGTGATCACTGTTGTAAACAGGCAACACTACGGTGCCACGTGGCACTTTCCAAATGAGGGTGAACTTCGTTTGCCCTCACACCAGTCGTGAGAGGCAGGTACCAGCATTACCCCCATGAGGAGGTAACTGTGGCACAGGCAGGTAAAGCGACCCACCCAAATCCCCAAGAGCTGGCCTGTGACAGCGACGCCCCTGTGGAGTTCCGGAGCCCACATTCTCCACCACCCTGACGAACAAGCCCAAGCTGTTGCTCATCAGAACCCCCTGGAAAGCCCGGGCAGTCTCTGATTCAGTCGGTCTGGGGTGGGGCCCAAGAGGTCGCATGCCTCACAGGTTCTCAGGTGACGCTGCTGTTCCAAATACACGTGCTGACTGAGAACCAGGGCGCGATGGCTTCCGGGCTGAAAGACATCAGCATCTGTCCACCCTTGAGCAAGACCCCGATCTCCTCATTTTCTCTTAGCATTCTAGAATAACACTAGCATGCACAGGCATCGAAAAGATCTGTTTATTCCTTTTCAGAATGTCCCCTCTTCACCATCCTTGTGGATGAATGCCAAGTACCCAGCGGACCAAGGCTAAGTATTAATTCTTTTAAAGCATTAACAAAATATTTCCTTTTCTATTCCCAGTTAGTGCAACACGGAGCCCTTCTAAAGACTTAGAGCTCCGTTGAGTCAAATTTTGGAAGTGTTCCATTTGCCTGTTCTGGGAAAACTTCATTCTGTGTACTGTGGTGGCTAATGAAGTATTTGTACCTGCAGGAAAAAAAAAAAAAAAAAACTAATAAAAAAAAAAAAAGTTAGGGAGGCAACAGATTCCCAGATGTGGGGTTTCTCAATCAGGCTTCAAGTGAAGTCATTCTATGTACTTCAAAGGAGGCGGTGAGGTATGAAGAAATGGAATCCACCTCAAACCATAACTTTAGATTTCCAAACCAAAGTTAGAATTTGAGAAGATCTGACTTCACAGCTCTAGCAAACAGCTTTCTGCTTATATGTATCTATATAAAAAAAAGTTGCTCAATGAGCTTTCTGACAAAACAATTTTTTGATGATCTCTTTCTTTGCTATCGATCCCAAATACTTGGATTAAATTTTACTTTAAGGATAGACAGGTTTAAATATTAAGTAGGAAAAAAATGCTTGACAAGAATGTACTTGGGGTTCACTGAACTTAAAAGGCTTAAAAAGCATGGAAAATAAAGTCAGTGAGGCTTAGCTATCCTTTCTTTGGATCCTGTGACTGTGGCCACACATGCACCTGCTCTGAGACCTTTGATCTTGGCCTTGGCCTCCCTGCTCTTCAAAGCAGTCTAGGACCTGCTTCGATGGCTGGTCTTAACTGCTCTTAATCTACATAGACTGAAGATATGGGTAGCCTTGCCCAGGTGGCCTCAGAGATGAACATATCCATTGAAAGAGAACAAGGTGGGTAACGTTGGCTCTCATAAGATCCCAGAGGGTGGCACCTTTGGTTCTTACTTGCTAGGGAAATTACTCTTTCCTTCTGCAAACCTATTCTTCCCCTCGGCCTATCGAAGACCAAGGCTGGCTGGAAGGAATGGCAGCTTCCGGGAGGCTGTGGAATGGTCATTCTTCTCCAGGAGAGTCATAATGATCTGAGGGGACACTCTAGTTGATTATTTGCAGACTAGGTTTCTCTATCTTAACAGCCTATGTTTTGAAGCTGTAAACTTGCAATTTAATTGGTAGAGCAGTGGTAACTTCTGTTGTGGTGGCTGATCGTTGCTTCCTGTTATTGGCTGCCACTGTCTGCTGGGCCCATCCATAAAGTCTTCCCCTGGGCTTGTCCCTGACGGGAGTGTGTTTTCACCCTCTTGTGTCAGGTGCGGTCATGTGACTGTTCTGGCCAATGAGTGTGAACCACAGTGACTCACTACACACCTGAACAGAGGTGTAAGACTCACGGCTGAATCTTGGGTAAGGCTCAGATTGGGCTATTCCTTCGTCTGGGCACTGGGAAGAGAGAGACCCTTGGAGCCAAGCTACGGCTCACCCAAAGCTGACTTGTAACACCGGTGAGAAAAAAAAACTCCTTTTTGCCATAAGCCGTGGAATTCTTGGAATTGTTTGCTAGTGAGGCAACACCTAGCAAAAGCCTGACCACAGACACACCCTTTCTTCATGTTTTTGTACCTCGGGATTGTATTTAAAGGAAACATGTAAAGTCTTCACATATCCCTAATGTGAACTCTGAATGTTCAACTATGACTAAATACGGGATAGAAAAAAAAAAACAAAATTCAAATGAACGAGTTTCCAATAGGAAGACAGAGTTGCCTGACCTGTAAGGACCACAGAGAAAATAAATAAAAAAGCTGACAAATTCTTCTCATGAAATTACTTCTAAATCAATACATACATTTATCTCGATAAGATAAATTTTCAGGACAAGATATAAGGGCTCAGGCACTATCACGCGAATGTTCTGCGGAGCAAGAAGACCTTGGTGAAGGATGCGGTGACCTTGATCTATAATGACAGACACACTGGGCAGTGCTGGGGGCCATTGTTATTATATCATTGGTAGTTTTTATTTCAAAAGGGGGGTGCGTAAAAGGGACTAGACACCTTTTAAAGCAGTTGTAGATAGTATTCTATTTAATCCTTCTCTTTATCTTGCATAGAACACATCCTCTCGGTTTTCTAAATGAAGAAACGAAGTTTGGAGAGATTAGATAATTCACACATGTTGGTAAAGTCAGTACATGGAGGGTCACACTGGCAAACCACATCTTTCTGTTTGAGTCCAGAGTCCATGCTTCTCACCTCTAAACCACTTGGTCTCTAAGTTCAGGAAACATTCAGATGCCCTAGAGGTCTTGAAAGGCACACGGACGGGTCCCACCCCAGAGCTTCTGATTTGGTAGGTCTGTAATGGAGCCTGATAGGTTCTGACAGGTTCCCAGGTGATGTTGACACTGCCGCTCTTGAGACCACATGTCGAGAATGGGATCTACACTCTTGACCACCTAATAATATACAAAATATATAGGAGATCCACGAGCCCATAATTTGGGTTGTCTAACAGTCCAGGCTCATCGCCTTCAGAGGCATGAGCCCTCTGGTGTGAGGGAAACAGAGTCGTTGGGGTTAAATAGGCATATGATGGCTGCCGGATGGAGTTTTCAGTTAGCCAGGAGACGTGCCCCAGGGGATAGAAATACAGGCATACTGTCTTGGGGAAAAACGAGAATTTCTGGGAAAAAGGAAAGCAATTGTTTAAAAATTGTTCTGAGGTTTCTAATAGGGTGGTGGGTATCCCCTGAGACGGTCAGAGGCCTGAGGGGAGAGCCTGGACACCCGGGCTGAGAGAGTTGAGGCTGGGGGTGCCTCAGTAGCCTTGCGCTCAGCCTTCCCCCCAGGTGTGCGGTACAGGTGCTTCCCAAATAAAGTGACTCGTGGTCAGATGCTTCGGGGAAGCTTTACCTGCCAAACTTCTAAACACCCCACTGTCTGCGCCGACTGGAGAATCATACCACGCATTGGTATATCACAGGTCTGAGAAGTCCTACAGTGAAGATGCTGGCTTAACTATATCTGGCATTTATCTGACAATTCGGAAATACTTAGAAGAGTACAAATCTGGTCTAAGCTCTGCACTTCACGTCTGGGGAAAAGGGGATCAGAAAGAGAGCACTTTGTTCAAGGTCACTGAGCTAATGGCAATGTTAGGGCTAAAGGCAAGGCTCTGTGCTTCTTAGTTCATTCTGTGGGCAGATATTACTTCTCTTTGTCATGCACTATCTTGCTCTGAGCTATTCATCGCACTGCACACTGAATGGGGAGACCCCTCCCCCAACCGCAGCATCAGCATCACTGGGGAGCTCATTAGAAATGCTAGTTCTTGAATCCCACACTTGAGCTCCTGAATCAGAATCTCTGCATTATTGCCCAAGGCCCCGTGTCTTAAAAAGAACCTGATTTCCCAAGGGATTATGCAGCTAGTTTGCTAGTGATGGATGGTTCGGTGGAATGGCAAGGCCTTTCTTTCGCCCTGTTACACACAGGAAAGGCAGCGAGCGCCCTTAAAAAATAAACCCTGCATTTCGCTTTGCATGGGAGACTCGAATGCTCCCATTCGCCTCCGCGGTCAAACATTTAGCCTTTTTTCCTGTGTTTCCATTCCATTATTATTGTTTTGAATTCCGTAAGTACTAAAAAGTCCTTTTCCGTCTCTAAATGTGGTTTGCATAGTTTTACCCTTTCCTCCTCACTGCAGATTCTTTTATTTATTTATTTATTTTTTTATTCTATACAACACGGACCTTTCCCCAGCCATCAAGGACACGTTTAAACAGATACTAGGTTCAACAGGAGACTTATTTTCCATTTTCCATGGCAAAGAATCCGAGCCCTGGAATAAGTCAGAGGTATCATTTGCTGAATATTTTTGTAAAGACAGTTTAATTTCAGGCCCTTTATTTGCAAGAGAGTTGGCTAACCCAAATAAAACATAATACATCTGTCTGTTGTTACGAGTGACCAACTTCAGCTGAACGTTATTACTTAATAACAGCGAACTTTCCTATAGAGTAAGAATGTGCCTCAGCCAAAGAGCAAATGGAAATTCCCTTTGGTTTACCACCCCCGGCTTCTCTGTGCTCCAACATGTAAAGAACTTGGGTAATTAGCGCCGTCTCCCCCCTAATGACAGCATAGCTTGGACATGCATTGTTGAAATATGACTGACAAAACAAGAAAATTTATGTCCGAGGGGGGGAAAAGCACACAGCGACTTGTATCGCGTTACCCACGGCCACCGGTTCTCTCTTCGGGGAAGAGATTTTTTTTTTTCTTTTTTTTTTCTTTTTCTTTTTTAACTAGCTCATGGAATCTTGTCTGGCTTAGTTCAAACGTAGCAGAGAGAAGATGGCTCAAAAGTCCCATTTAGATAAGGAGAAAGAAACAAAGAGCGTTTGGGCTTGTCTGACCCTGACCGGGACTGAGTCAGAAGGAAGGCATCTGCTTTTGCACATGGTACTCATAGAAAAGTATTTTATTGAGCGTATTCTACGTGATGAAACTTCAAACTGGTCTTAGTTGGAACATTAAAAGAGGAAGAGAGAAAAAATGGGAAGCAAGCGAGCACATTCGTTTTCTGTCCCCCACGTCTCTGTACTTGAAAGTTGCTCAAGACAACATCACTCCTTTTTTTTTACAAGGCATCATTATATAATTTGCAACGTCTCAAATGGAATTTTCCCCTAAATAAATCTCCTGCTCACTAAGACATGGAATCGGCCACCCTAAACCATTCACATCTTTCTTTGTCTCATATTCATAATATTTTCTCCTATGATGACAGCATAGACATATAGAAATAGTATCACAATGTAAACATACATACCGACCTCAGGCAGGCTTGTTTTTCTGGCTTCATGCTGACTATTTTTTCTTCTGTTCAAAAATAAATTTGGAACTGTTGGTCTCTATCGATTGATGGTTAATAGACTTTGGTGTGATTCACCTGGATACGAGGGTGGAATTCTTTTCCTTGGTGATGTCTATGCTCATTATTATCATGATTGGAATCTCATCCCAGGCAAAGGAAATTATGATTTTTGCTTGATTTGGAACCAAGTTATTTAACAATGGGAAGAGTGTCAAAAGGTTTTGAAATTCAGTTTCACCATCAGTCTAAACTTTGACCACATTTCTCTGATACAGAAACTAGATATCCCACTATCTCAGGGGAATGCAGTTAATACAGAAATTCTTGGATTGTGGTCAACTTACTTTAAAGATTGGCAATATTTGAGTTGTCTGCTTGTCCCAAAGCTGAAAACTAGATGCTTGTGATCGTTGAGTTGATAATAAGAACATTTCAAACTTCAAAATACCTTCACATTCAATCAAAATCTGAGACCTTTGGAAGAACTAATATCCATCAGTGAACAGTGTAAGAAAACACATGCAGTTAACTAGCTGGAGGACTCTTGGCCCAATTTTGGTGTTTTTTGGATTGCCAGGTAAAATACAAGATGCCCAGTTAAAACTTAATTTCAGATGGACAACAATGAATTGTTTAGTATAAGTATGTCCCCTGTGGTATTAGATATATACTTATACTAAAACTTATTCATTGTTTGTCTGAAACCTATATATATATATATATATATATATATATATATATATATATATGTACTATGTAGATAAAGTACAAAGCAGTCTTATATTTCTATTTGCTAAATCTGGCATCCCTAGGGAAAAGCAAATTTATGCTCAAGAGTACAGATGACATTCTTAGTAGAATGGCAACCCAGATGTTCCCAGTTCTGTGAACCCTGAGAACACAGGTAGCCTTTGTGGATGGATGACAGTGCATCCTTTTCATGCTCCGCCCACCAGAGGTGTCAGGTAGTCTAGTAGGCTAGTTTCATCTTACTACTGCAGCTTGGGGGTTATTAATCATTTTCGTGTTACGGCCCTTTTTGGTGGACTGGTAAGGTGTCTGACTGCCTTCTTGGAATGTGTTTAAATAGATAAAAATAAAAGAACTAGGATTCCAAAAGACCCCGATAATATTAAAATGCACTCATGATTTTTAAAAACCCAAACTGTGCTTCTTTTTCAAGCATTAATTAATAAGAGCCAACATTTTGAAGGTGTCATGAGCAGAAATGTTAAAGACCTCTCAAAAAGTGTAATATTCAAATACTGTGATTTCTACTACGACAAAGTCATAGTGTGTTACGTTTTACTCACAGATGATTGAGGGAAACTCTTTCTCTTTCTTCCCCATCACGAATCCTCCTGAGTTCTACCCCTCATCTCTTCAGCCTCCATGCACCTGGGTTTAGACCCTACTGTGAAGGAGGCTTCTCCATGTGACTTCATTCTGACAATGTCACAGAAGTCCGGCCAACATATCGAACCCTACTTGATCGATTTCCACATAAATGCTCTCTTGACATCTTCAACAATCAGCCTTCCTGACACTGTTTCTTCGGTAAGAATAGTCAGGACACTTAGCAATTAGAATCACAGCGAACCTCCTGTCCTAGAAGACATTGCCACGTGCACTGGTGTTAGCAGTGACCATCGCATTGGTGCTGATGTAATTGGAACAGTGACAGTGGGGAGACCCTCCAACACCCCAACTCTGGAAATAATGGGAGTTTCTTCTTACATGGAAACAAAGGAAGAAATAACAGCTCAGATATACCCGTAATTCCCTGTCTTCACAGCTTTACACGCCGTGTTTCTCAGAACTGTGAAGCTGGATTTTTACTGTTAATACAATATTCGGTCACATGCAACTTTATGTTACCATGGTTTCATTATAATCCTTACCAGGAAAGAGAGAAAGCTTACTCAGCTACAGAGTAGGAATTCAGACGATACACCCCTTCGTAAATCCTCCAACGGCCTCGGCTGCTGACAGGATAAATCCTGAAGTCCTTTGCAAGGCTAAAACCTCTTTTAAGCCCTGGCTCTCACTCCCTCTTCAGCTTTGCTCCCTTCAGGGTATGGCCTGGCTGCCTTTTCTGCGAACGCTCCACACCTGGGAGCACGCCATTCCTTCCTGAAGGTTCTCCTCTCCTCTGCTTGGTTAACTCCCACCTGCCCTTCAGAAGTCGGGTTGAATATTACCTCCTCTGCACTTAAAAAAAACAATCAAACGCTTCTTCAGAGGCAGCGTAGTGTAAAGGTTAAGAGTACAGGGTCCTGTTTCTCTTCATAGGAGCTGTGTGACTGCAGACAAGTGACTTAACCCCTCTGAGACTCAGTTTCCTCATCCGCAGAATAGCGACGATAATAATTCCTGTACGTGATAGGATTGTGTGAGGTTAAAATGCAGAAAGTGACATAAAAGTCTGCCCACTCATGCTCCTTACTGTATCAGTTAACTACCAACGTTATACGTTTACAATGAACAAAACACACGAAATAGGCCTTAGCAAAAAAATTACGTTTGCCACAGATGACAGCAGAGGGTTAATAATGAGATTATCCCAAGTCCTTGTGAATCGATGAGAACCTTCTTCCTCTGAACAACAAAGTTTATAAATATACAATCAAAAAGA
>CM053507.1:2672022-2721546 GCA_028627145.1 Eidolon dupreanum
TCTGGTCCCCATCACAAATGCAAGGGGGTGCTTGCACTAACTTCTCCGAAACCTCTTTAAGCTTTAACTTCCTGTTAAGTGACATTGCAAGTAACAGCACAGAGACTAGACTCCAAATCTGAGCACATTTAAGCAGGTGGCGCAGTTTTACAGAACACCCGTCTCTGGCAATGCCGGACTTCAATTTGCCACTAGGAGGACTTGGAAAGGTGAAAGCTCCATCAGCTTTTGCTGCTTCTTGGCGCCCAGAACTTGGCTCCGTATATGGGAGCAGCACCGTCACTCAGAAACGTCCTTGGTTCTGAGGGCAATCGCGTTATAAACAAATCTGCTACGTTAAAAAATTTTTACAAAGCAGATGGCATATATGGAATGATACGTGACCCAGGTGGACATAGTTATGCCCTTAAATCGTAACAAGTTTATAAACCTTTTCAGCCTGGTACTATAAAACAAAACAAGGGGAAGTCAAGTTTTGTCTTGGTCCCGTCATAAATACATGAGAAATATGAGCTATCGAGTCATGAGAAGACGTGGCGGAAACCGAAATGCATATCTCTAAGTGAAAGAAGTCCATCTGAAAAGGCTGCTCGCTATAGGATTCCAGCTACATGATATTGGAAAAGGCTACTAGGGAGATAGAAAAAGAACAGTGGTTGTGAGGGGTTGGGGGTGAGGAGAGAGAGATGACTAGGAAAGCACACAGGATTTTTAGGGCAGTGTAATCACTCTATGTGACAGTCTAATACTGGATACATGTCATTACGCATTTGTCCAGATCTTAGGAGTACGATACCCAGAGTGAACCCCAAAGTAAGCCATGGACTCTGGGTAGCATTTGCCCTTGGTAAAAAATATGTTATTCTGGTGAGTGATGTTGACAACGGGGAAGGCGATGCCTGTGTGGGGGAGGGGAGGGTTATGGGAATCCTCATATATTCCTATAGATTTTGTTGTAAAACTGCTCTAAAAATAAAGTATTGAGAAATAATATATATGCATATATATGATTTTTATGTATATTAAGACTTTATATGGTAGGGGGAGAATACAGCTGCTCCGGTCAAATTTGCAGATTGTTGTCATATTTCCTTGCTTTTGACAAAATGGGATGAATCATCACATAATCGTTTCATATTATGCCGCCATGCTCAACTTTGTCTTGAGCATTTTGCTGACGGAAGCAGCATGACATAGTGGAAAGGTCTAGGGCTGGAGCCAGACACACAGGCTGGGGTTCAAATCTCCGGTCTCCTGGTTAGGGCCACAGCGGGCGAGTGACTTAAAGCCTGGAAGCCAGTGTCGGGGCCGACCTAATTCACTCTGATGATCAAGTCAGATGCCTTATGAGAGGTAATAGGACGGGTGAGTTTGGACACGTGATTTTGTCTCCCTGATTTTCAGATAAAGCATGCCTTGCATTATTAGGCTGAGATCACAGACGGTGAGCCGAATGCACCCGACTCAGGGTGCAAGGCAGGACTCAGCAAAGGGTAGCTGGTCCTTGCTCAGCCAACAGCGACCCGCCCTCAGCCATCCAGCAGCTCATCATCGGATTGGGGAAAGAGGCAGCACCTGCACCACACGAATGCTCACGTCAGGATGCCACACGTGGTAGGTTCTCAGATACACAGACACATGCGAGGCTTGGTTCAGCCCAGAGAAACGATACTCAGGAAGCGAGGAAGTGGTCAGGGCCGTGGGGAAGGGAAAGCCAAGCTAACGGGCCTCAAAGGGCCTTGAGGGTGGATAATGAGACTCTGAAAGGAAGAAAAAAAAATGGTAGCTTTCAAGAAGGAGACCACACAGGCAAAAGCAACGAGGTGGAGACAGATCCGGGACGGAACAGGGGCCTTGGTGGGGGAAGGGAAAGGATTTGATGGGTAACCGAGGTCAAGCGATGGAGAATGTTGGCGACCAGCCGGTTCTGACAGGTAGCTCCAGGAAGCCTCGTGGAGGCTGACACTGTCGGGGTTCCTTCGATCCAGTTAAGACCGCTGCTAATTATAAACATCCCCGAGTCTCGGGGACACCTGGTGTTCCCTTCATGCCAAACTTCCTCTCTGTCCTTCTTCTCTGATTTCAGAGGCCATTGTGGTTTCTTTCCATACCAGCCTGTGCAATATGTAGTCAATTTATAGTTTACGGGGATTTCTCACACACCCGTATATGTTTCCACTGAAGTCTGTACTTTTTCCTAGACCCACCCAAATTCCAGGGCATGGTTCACTTGAATGCCAAGTTTGTAGTCTTTCTCTTTGTCACTCCCCTCTTCCTATAAAACCTCGGAGAAGTGACCATTTTTATGCTTCTATATATTTTTAACAGAAAAGAATGATCTGCAAAAAGTAATTACAAGGGTAATTTCTGATTCAATTAACTGTGAGAACAATAGTCATTTCTAGAAGCAAACCCAGTAAAACTAGTTCTGCCAAATCTAAACTCTTATTCAACAAAGTTTGAGTAAGCTATAGGGGAATAATCCCCTTTATAAGTTAAAGAAAAATTTTAAAAGCTGCTTTAAGATTTTTGAAAGGGTGGTAACCTAGATTCTGGAATTCTGAGTTTCTTAATAAAGTAAGTTTTGTTTTTTGGGGGTTTTTGTTTGTTTGTTTGTTTTTAAGTAAACTGTATGAAAAGGGATTTAGGTCCTTATAGAGAAAAGTAGGATCATTTTCAGTCATTTTGAAAATTTCTGTTCCCTATTTATTCATACAAGACAGAAGTGACTTCCAAAGAGATTTCACAAAATCAACTCATTTAACTTGTCCTCGTGGGCAGGAATTCCTCCACGTTTACAGGCGGGAAACCAGGAGGAAGATGCCTCACAGGGTATATCACCCAGCCTGTGAGCGAGGCTCCAACCCGGGGCTTTCACTTCTAAGTCTAACTTTTTTTTTTTCCTCTTTTCACCAGCTGCCTTAAGGAGAAGCCTGCGTTCACCTTGGGGTGGGGGAGGTGGTGAGGATCCAGAAGGCTGGGGGCCCAGAATGAAGAGAGAAAAAACCAGTCTTCACTGGTTTTTATCCCACATGCCTCACAATGTGCTAAGACTCTGAGGCTCAGGATATCGGTGTACCTCACCCAAGGGTGCCGTGGCTAGGAGTTTGCACACCTGGAAATGTTAAATTTCAAAATTACCTACCAGGGGCTTTTTATCACTACCTTCTCATCTTCCCTTCTCCCCTCCCCTCTCCTCCCCGCCCCAATCAGGCTTCAAGCTTTTATCAGATATTTATTTTCTCTTATCCAGAAGTTTCCAAAATATTAATGACTTGACACTGGTAAGAAAATTAAGGCTGCAATTTTTTTTTACCCCGCCTCCCTATTTTTCAAAACTACTTAACGACATCACTTTAGTTCTGCTGAAGTTTTACTTAATCACAGTACAGCACCGAGAAATCTCCCACTCCCCACCTCAGGCCCTTGAAAATCCAGAAGACGGTCTCAGCAAACACACTTGAAGCAGCAGTTCAAAGCCAGCAGCAATGAATCGTTCTGAGGGAACTGGCATCGCTTGCTCATTCTCTCTCCATCGTGTGACGGACTATCTCTGTCGGATCCTGTTTGTATTCCAAAGGTCGCCAACTTTCTGAAAGAGTAAACTTGAAAAGTCTTGCTTTAATCATTGCAGTAATTAGCACATTTGGACGCTGCATTATCTTTCCTTCTTTGTTGGAAACACGTTCAAGAGTGAGCTCGTAGTTTATCCGGAGCTACACAAATGGCCGAGCACGGAACTTGTAAAAATCCAGGTATGCATCCAGGTCTGAGGGGTCCGAGTTCTAGAATTTTCCTTCGGGAACACAGGTCCACACCCTCTACTGCTGAGTGCGAGCTTTTAAGATCACGGTAGCTGCTCATTTATGGAATGACTTGGCTGTCTGTCTCCAGGAGGGAAGGAACGGGTTAGCCACAGTTTGAAAAGGAAATGGAGTGAAAGGGACATTTGCCATGACGGGCTTAGAAGTAGCCTTGCTCCACGTTTCTGGGGACTGATTTGCCAGCCAAACAGTATTCTCTCAATTCCTCCGACTCTTCCTTGGGCGTGTGGGTTGGGAGGGGGCCATCAAGCCCCCTTCATCCTCTTTTGTTGTTGTTGTTGTTGTTGGTACCTTCAGTCTTTCTGCTGCTTTTTTTCCT
The DNA here is from genome assembly GCA_028627145.1 of Eidolon dupreanum. Taxonomy (NCBI): domain Eukaryota; kingdom Metazoa; phylum Chordata; class Mammalia; order Chiroptera; family Pteropodidae; genus Eidolon; species Eidolon dupreanum. The sequence goes on from CM053507.1 coordinate 2,676,166, forward strand.
TCAGCTCCCAAACATGCTTCTCCCCTTCTCCGGTGCCTGAGTCACGAGTGGTACTTGTGACCCTGTTGTCTTCGGAATACTCCCACTGCTGGTTGCTCCTGCATCAGAAGACTCTTTGGTCTTTGATCTGCTCTCTGGTGATTTGTTTTCCTTCTGTGTGGCGACGTCTCTCCCCTCCAGCGTCCCCCACACTCGCATCCCACAAGGCCTCCCACTCAGCCTCTTCCGCTTCTCTTAGCTCTCTCTCTTGCCATCCTCCGCTTTACCTCCAAGGGCCACTCCCGGTCCCACTGGTTCACCTGTTGCTCCTCGAAGGTCTAACTTCTGTTTCCAACATCCCCTGGGACCTCTCTCCTGGAGGACTGCTTAGAACTGACTTTTCCCAAACTGAACTCATAGGATTTTCCCTAAACCCCATCACTTCCCTAAAATCCGGCCTCCCAATGATGGCATCCTCATTCTCCCACCTGTCTACCTGCAGCTCCTTCGGTCCTGCCCAACCTGGTGCCAAGCGAGCAAGACCTTCTTAACGCATCTTGCTCAAGGTGGCCCCATGCCTTCCTGCTGCCTCTGCTCTGCTTCTGGTCTTCATTCCTTTTACCCAGCCCCTGAAAATAAACATCCCACATGGCCACTTGGCCGTCACTGCCAGATTGATCTTCTAAAATGCCTCATGACCCAAAACAACCAAATCTTCAGGGATTCCTCACCGCTTACAAGCTGAACCCTGAACAGTCTCCCCAACCAGCCTTCCCTTGAGTCTCATCTCCTACAGTGCAGTACTTAAGGGGGTGACCTCTGGAGACCGGAGACCTCGCTTCGATGGCCAGCTTCACCCCTTCTGAAGTCTGTGACTGGAAGTGAGTTCCCGAGCCTCTGAGCCCTGCCTTCCTCTCCTCTAAAACAAGGTTGATAATAAAGCCTACGAGACGGACGGCCGCCGTGAGGATTAAGATGTACCTAGAATGGTACCTCAGCGAGCCCTCGGCAGTGTCAGCCACCAGCATCACCATCACCGTCACCACTCTCCCGCTGCTTCCCACAGCAGACTCCACCCCTTCGCACACCGCAGTTCTGGCCTCTGATGGCTTCTCCCCGCCATGCCAACTTTCGAAGTCCCATTCACTCCTCGGGCACTCTCAAATGCCCACTGCCTGTCCCACCTGTCCCAAATGGATCTGGTCTTGCCCCCTTTGACTGTCCCCAGCCCTTTGTTTACGCCTCATGTAACCGTCTTTGTGTTCTGCCTGACACCACGGCCATTCTTACACTAGAGTATTATTATTATTATTATTATTATTAACTATTTCTCCACTTCTATTCCCTCCCATACCTCCCAATAGCACACTAGAGTTTCCTTGAGATCAAGGAACGGTCTTCTTCATTCGTATATTCTCGAGATTATTGACGATTAGAACCTAATTACCCAAATCCTGATGGGAGTTGATTTAAAAATTCATTAAACATACATTTCTACCAACTAGGGGGCTAGTAAGTCAGAGACCGTTTCTTCAAATATTGAAAACCAAACCAAGTGCCGTTCTAAAAGCAGAGTTTAAAGAACATCCCCAGGACATTGGACTAGACAAGTTCCTACTCAGAATTATAAAACTCACGTTTTAGTGTGCGCACCCTCGTGAGGCCTCAAACTCAGAAACACCATCCACCGGCTTCGGTGGCTCCCGGTCGGAATGAAACGCACTGGACTGTGATTGCAGAAAAGTAGCTCTTATGAGTGTCGTCCTATCATATTTCATCTTTAAAATGGGCAAATCTCAGAAAATTCTCTCACACTTAAAATTTAAAGCACGTTGAGAGCCAAATACCCTGGTTGCCACAGGTATGCAAGCACAGACCATGTCTAAACACAGCGTTGGTGGGAGGCTGGACTAACACGAACCCCCTGGTCTCCTGGATCGGCCACACCATGGGTCAGATCACCCTCTTCGACTGCAGGACGGTTGCAAAGTCTTCCTCTTCTTTCTCTCTCGTTTTCTTCCCAGAACTGATCTTTTGGTCCACGCTCCCACACCGAACCCTGCCAGCTTTGCGTTCACTTTTCTGTTTTATTTCAATTTTCATGTTTCCAAAATACTCTGCGTGCTTCCTGTTTTCCCTCTATGGGGTTTACACAACCTCTATATTGTAGGTATGTGGTGCCCTGTTTCTTCTCACTCATCAAACTCTGTCCCCCATCCCAATCACCCCACGAAAGCAATTCTAACAGCCAGTTCATCACTTCGTAATGTTTACCAAACGAGAAGATGCACCAGTTAGGAGTTTTCGGATATATGCATTCTCAAAACACTTCAGATGAAAAGTTCTGCGTTGTATGTTTGCAGGACGGGATGGATATAGGTCATGGTTTAACCGAAGATGTAGGCATAGCCAAAATTGATGCCTCTGTGTTAATGCATGTCAATTCAATGGGCATTGCCTATAGAATTATTTGGGCCAAGTTCTGGGAACACAGAGAAAGAATCAGGCAGAATCTTAATGGTCACTGAGCTTGCGCCCAATAGGAGACAGACACAAGTAGACAGGCCATCATGAAGTGAGGTCAGGTGGGATGAAGTGGCTATATCTGGGCTGGGGAAGGGTGTTTACAGAAGGTCCTCGGCCCGAGCCTGGCAGGTCAATGGTGGTTCCCTGGTGCTGGCGGTAGGTCTGAGGCTAAGTCAATGGAGAAAGTTTATAACCTCATTTATGGACAATTAGATAATACATACAGTCATGAAAAGAAAAAATGAAAGGATGCTGAGAGGCAGAATGGACATCGTCTTTCAAAAAAAACTATAAAATATGGTGCATATAACACTAGATTCAATGAGTACCTAACTGATTCGCAGGTTCAAACACGAAGTGTATTTAAAACCTACATTTAATTCCGAAGTCACAAACGAGATTCTGCCACTGTGGGTGTGTGTTCGTTTCATTAGTGGTTTTTAAAAATAGATAAAAATTATAGAAGTAAATGATTTTTATCAAATAACCTCTGTAGGCTTACCCTTATTTTTTCTTTTCCATATACTTTTAATTCACGTTGTGTTTGTGTGAGGGTTTGTGTGTCTTTGAAAACTTATCTAAATCCCTTTCATAATAGGATGGATATAAAGAAACAAAGAAACAAAAAGCACATAAATTTGGGGAGCTAACTCTCTGTGGCCACTTTTCAATCTCAAAGCCTGGCCGGTCACCCACAGGGGCAGCTCAGATGTCAAAGGTACAACTCACAGCCAAGTGGGGCATGAACATCGTAACACGTTCTTTCTTGGAGCACATGACCCCTCGCCACCCCACACCAATCACTGTCTGCAAAAGTGTCCCCAGTGGAGTTGCATGAAACGTTAGAGGAGCGAATAATAGTTGCAAGGAGATAGGACGAGGTGGAAGATAGCTCCGTAGACCGACACGGTTAGACAACTTGGAATTCAAAGGTAGAGGCTGTCTTTGCTACAGGCGTTCTCAAAGCTTTGAATACGGTGATGATCACGTGACATTCTGAGGGGGAACTACAGACTCCCATGCATTTCCCCAGCCTGTCTGAGTACATATCGGCCTGTTTCTCTCAGAGCAAGAATAGCCCAGAACCCTCCTCAGGACTCCTTGCTTGCCAGCAGAACCTTCCAGAATGATGAGGCTTTGCTGTCAATCTTGATTACGCTGATTCAGGACACTCCTCCTGCCTACTGGCTGGGGGAATTGCTCTTCCCCAAGACCCCTGAAACAGGAAGTATCAGGCCAGCATCCAAGGTGCAGCCCCCATTTCCCTAGAAATTGAGTCATAGAGGCACTGGAGTGGACCCTTTACTTCCCCTTACCTCCCCAAGGCAGCTTTGACCTGTCTGGGAGAAGCCAGCCATTTTTCTGCCCACAGGGGTGGGGGTAGTTGGGTAGTGATGCCGGAAGCTAGAACCCTGAGTATGTCTTGATCAGATGATCACAGCACTCCTGTTTCCAAAATCAAGTCATGTGACATAACCCCTTTGCTAAAGAGTGACAGTAACATCAATGTCACTATCATGGCATTTTTTAAAACACCGTTTAGAAGGCAATTTGGGGGGACACCTGATCTTTAATTAGGTGAAAACTATAGATTTGAAATTAATGAAACAAGACAAGGTGTTGAAAATAAAGCACCATGGTGACATCATTGACATCGAAATATTCTTTCTATATCTACAAAATCGGATTTATTAATGTTTTGGTTAAGTACACCCCCATGCTGCCTTTGTCACTTGCATATGTGTGTCTGTAGGTGATGCAGCTCACAATCTTTCTATATAAATTCTTTCAATGGACTTTTGAAAATATAAAGGAGGCAGGGCAGGTTCTCATTCCTTAGTATTTAGAGAATTCTAGACAAAGGAGCCAGGTGCTCGGGGCTGACGTATTTTCTTTAACTCCTAGCAGGTATGTGAGGATGGTGTTGTTAGGGAGAGTACAGATGACGCCAAATCTCATGATGTTGCAGAGCAAAATTAACTTTAAACGAGTTCTTCAGGGGTAGGATTAGGCACAAAGACTAACTCAGGAAGTAAGGAAGCCAGACTCGGGGAGCCGACCTTGTGTTCTTTGGCACACGGGACCAGGAGGGAGTGAGATATCAATCTGCAAATATTTGAAGATGCAAACGCCGTGGACGCAGAGTGTTATTTGGCCTGGCAGACACAGGCTTAGCGAGCATTCCCACTGAGAAGTGACACTGTGGACTGCTGTCAGAAACAGCATGAACAGAAACCGACGAAAGAAGAGGCTGTTTCTTGCTAGACACACAGATCTTTCACTGGGGTGAACCCTCAAGTTAAAAGAAAAATGTGTTTATGATGCCTTTCGTATCATTCTAAGTTCTAGGCTCGTGATCAGCATGGCGCCCCTCAGGTTTTACCTTGGGGTTTTTCAGAGAAAAAGTGACCACTGGTTTTGGTAGCCACAGACCCAGCTGTGGGAAAAAACAGAAACAGCCTCTATCCTTGGGCCTAGTGATGACCTAAAACTTCAGCCACACCCAGCAAGGATCTCACAGCAGCCAGTGAAATGAGGAATGTTCCAGACACTACCCGGATCAATTTTCCATATATCACTGGTCATTAGATATGTACAAGCCTGATTATTTAGTATTTCACCTATCGTTTCTCAGAGTTACTTAGAGGGCAGTGAGCAGCTAAAATTTATATAAATTAATTCAACTATTCCTTCGAGAAGTTTTGGGCCTTTATGATATGTGACACAGAGTGGCCTTATCATGAAGTTACTGAAACCCAAGTGTCAGGGCTCCCCACTCACACCAGCCTTCCCCACAGCCTTTTCCCTCATTTGATAGTCGTAAATTCCCACTTGTTTTTCTTGAAGAGGGCCTCCAAATCATGTGAACTTGAAGCTCCATAGAATCTCGATCAGCCTCTGGTCCCGGCACTGGAGAAAACACACAAGAATTTCAGCCAGGGCACCTTCACCTGGAACAGGGTGTGGATCGAAAGCCAAAGCCAGCCACCCGGGTCCTCCTAACACCCTGAGAATCGGATCCAGGACTGTAATGTCTCTCCTCTGAGCCACCCCCGTGTATTCCGATGGCCCCACTTGACTCTAAAGATTGGTGTGACCTGTAATCCCAGGGACACGGTCAGACCCAGGATGTCACTTTTGTGAACTCAGAACCCTGGCTGAGGGTTTGAGTAGCCAGTGCAGCTTTGTGGCTGTCACCCAGTCCCCATAGAGGGAGTCGCTGGCTTCGTTTTATGTGATGTCTACGGGGCTACGCTGCTCTGCATGTGACCTTCAGAGTCATGGAGAAGGACAAAACGAAACTGTGCTTATTCCGTTGCTAATTCTTTCCAACATTTCCTCTAGATCCTCAGTCCTGAGGGAGCACAGACACGCTCTTCCGCTTAATTGCTTCCTGTGACGTGTGTTTTCAAGACACGAAAAATCAACACCTTGTCTTTGTTCTTGTGAGTTTTCCGATGCCGGACACATGATCGGGCACCCTTCATTCTCCTTTGTATCATGATAAAAAAAATCTGGAATTCGTGCTACAGAATTTCAGGTTCTGGAATTAGGCTGCACGCGAACTTCGGATCGCGGTGACCCTGGGGTTCTTGGTGACCCTGGGGTTCTTGGTCTCTTCGCCAGTGAAGGCAGGTGCTCGTCGAGTGCGACACAGACTCCTCACGAGCTATGACCGTTCTTTATGAAACGAGCAGAAACGTTTGTTTTGCTAAAAGCCCTGGGAGTCTGTTAAGAGTTTGTGGACTTAGGTGCATTGCCCTGAGTGGAGGTGACCGCCCCGTTGTCTGCATTAACACAGAGAGCATTTTACAGACGGGACGAGACACCCTCTGCTAGATTCTACTTTCCTGCTTCGTCTCTTAGCCGGAAGGTCTACTTGCTCATTTTTTCCCTTTCATCTCAACCACATAACACCTAGGAAGTAACACTTCTTTCTCAGAAGCTTGTTGTTCAGATCGTATGTTCTTTTCTCTCCCTCTGTGCCCTCTGTTGCTCCTTTCAAGGTGAGAGGCAGGTTTCCCTTTGTCCCTGTCATTGGGGGAAGGTTTGACGCTGTGAAGCTGCTCACTTCTGGCCACACAGCTCCTTTACCTGTCTATAAACCGGCACCACCAGGAAGCTACCTGAGCAGCATCAAAGAGCCAGGTGTATTGGGTGACATCTGTCCCCTTCACGGCATGGCATCCTTGGGGGCACAGAACAGGTGAACCAACCTTAGTTCAATTTGCTCCTCTGCTGTCTCAGTACCCCATCCCACCACACACATGCCCCTCCAATGACACCAAAAGCCACACTCCCCAGGTGGACCTCTGAGCTGAAGGTGAAGGGCAGGAGAGACCAAGGGTGGATCATAACCTCTGCCTCACATGGCTCTTGCATTTATCCACCAATAAGCAACTAACTGTTCTTTGCAAGCATAGAAGCTAACGTTAACCCTTGCCATAGCTTCCCTACTGTTTTTGGAGTAGAGCGTGTTTTACTTCAAAGAAGAATTAAAACAACACATTTGGAGACACCGATTTACTTCAGTGGGAAGGGTTTGAATTGTCGTGGGGGGAAAAGACAGTAGCTGAATTACTTATAAATTAAATACCAAAGGAAATGATCGAGGGTGTTCTATGCCTTAAACAGCCCTTCCCTGGGGCTAGTCGTAGGTAGCTCCCCGAGGCTTACGGCTCATTTTGTGGCTCATTATGTTGGGTTTGAGGTTCTAATGGGTCCACTAGGCAAACAGAGTCTACAAACAACTCTGGCCCCTGAAGCGATGTGTGAGAGGGAGCCAGGAGCTGCTCCATCTCCAACACGTGAGACAGGGTACGCAGGAAGTGATATTTCATGTACTTGACACTTACTAAGCCCAGAAAAAGGTCACCTCTATTTGGTGCCTAAAACCACACACTGGTAGTTTTTCTCACCGAGCAGGTAGGTCATTGTCATCCAGGTATACTGTCACACACACCCCACACAAGAACGACAGCCTTTTCCACATGGCCTCCATAGGCGAGTGTGCCGAGCCCCGTGCAAAGAGCCAGCAGACCTGCTTTGGTTGGCTCTCCAGGAAGTCTGGGGTCTCACTCTCTCTCTCTTTCCCCCCACACCGGGCTGTCTGCACTGGTTGTAAGTGTGAAGAGAGGAAATTGGGGAAATAACACTTTCTATAAAATGACCACAACTGTTGGTAGAAGCAAGGAGTGGGAAGAGGGCGGGAGGAATTTTTTGAAAATATGTTTTCCTTAAGCAACCAGGATCACAAAATTCAGCTAAGCTTATTTCTAGAAAAACCCCAAACTGCTATGCGTTTGTTTAACTCATGTCAGCTCTGTTATTGGATGAGCATTTCTGAGATATGTAACTGGCCATTGTGTTAAACTCGTCTACTTTCCAACCTTTCGTGAAGACTTGTCGTGTGACCTCTGGGTCGCTACTCCCTGCGTGGCCATTTATTATATTCATAGTATGGGAAGTAGAAAAACAGCAAAAAAAAAAAAAAAAAAAAAAAAAAAAAAAATCCAGGGAAAGAACAGCGTAGGGGGAACTGTGTGTGAGGTAAGTGCTTTCTTGTTCAACTGGAAGTCTCTTGATATTTAGTTTTCATAAAATGATGGCATTTAAACATGCAATATATTAAATTATATATTTCTCTTAATTCTTAGGACAATTTTAGAGAGTATTTATCCCCTAAGGCTATTGTTGATCGTTACATATTTGTTTAAACACTTACAAGAGGAGACAAAATGGGGTTAACAGTGATTATGTGTGTGTGAGAGAGAGAGAGAGTGTGTGATTTTCAGGTTTCAAAAAAAGAACTGTAAGAATCACTTGTCATATTTTTTTTTTCCAAGGGGAAAAAAAAATAAGATATTTTCCGATAAGAAGAAATAAATCTAAGCGTTCGACTTGAGCGTGACAAACTTTGGTCTTTAATTTTCCCAAGTTAAATATTGCATTTGTTGTAACTTTCTGAACCTGTGACTGAAAGTAATTGGGAGGTCAAGAAATATCCACCGAACAACAAATTCTCATTTCCTTCAGACAGCTAAATGCGGAAGTGCAGAGGAGGAAAAAAAAAAAAAAAAACTAGCTTCACAGGAGCTAGGTGAAACGTGGAAATTTCACCCAGTATAACATTTATTAGCTGAGAATAGTCTAAACGCACATGAAATTATAAACGGATTATAAGACACATTATCCATGGGTCATGAACAAGGTTCATAATGTTTTCAAAGTCAGAATTGTTTACATTCCTTATACCTACCACGGAAAACTTACATAACTTTTTCTCAGAAGGATAGGTAACATTTTAAAATATTCCAGTGAGGTTTCGCCTTACGGCAGCCTCAACTGATTTCTCTCCCGACAAAGGAAAATAACTGCTGGAGAAAGACCCCGCGAACTATATAATTGCTGAAAATCAATAACAAACTCGCCCCGACAGACAACGTGAGAGAAAACAACACTTGCAAAGAGAAGTCGGAACAATTCCTCTCCCTTGATCTAGATCACTTACACCCTCAGCAAACAGGACAACATCTGGATATTGTTTCACAGGCAAGAATAAAGCACTTTTTTTTTGCCCCATCATTAAGTAAAAACCCGTTCTCCACATGTAAACGGCACTTGTAAATTCCCCCAGATAAGCCTGGACGTCTTGAATGATTTAAGCAACGTTTAAAAGAATCACAACTTTTTCATTACCTTTAGAAGTAAGAGTGTTTCAGAAGTATCTCCAACACGCTGCCTGCCCGGTGTTGACACAAGCCCAGACCTCTTACCTGCAAATACGGGTGACGGCAGACTCCTGGCTCGATGTGGGGGTCTGACAAGGCACAGGAGTGATCAGTCCATGCAGATCGCCTTGGGAGAGATAGGTGTTTAGTTTCCCTCAAAATGAAGAAAACTCTCAAACTCTCTCGCTGTTCACTGTCAGTCAAAAACAAGTTGGTACAAGTTTGAGTAGGATTTACCTGAAGGAACTGAAGAGAGAAAGAAAGAGATTGGAAGAGACTGGGCAGAGGGAGGGAGGGCAAGGGAAAGGAGGGAGGGAGGGAAGGGGGAAGAGAGAGAGAGAGAGAATGAATCTGGGAGAGGAGTCCTTGAGGTCAGCAATGTGTCTTCAGGAAATCTACAGACCAGCAAAGAATTCTAATGGACATGCAGTTCTGAACACTTCAAACACCTGTGTAAAGGAAGGCTCATGCCCTTTTAAAGAACGCCAGTTAATCTTTGAAGAAACCTCAGCCATTCTTATCAAACCTTTTTTAAGTTCCCTTTGCCTAAATAAACTCTAAATAAATAACCAGATTATCTTCTCTAGCCAGCTCTTTTTCCCGTATCCTCCCTTCCTCTCTCCTCTCTCCCCACTCCACGTGAATATTAATAAAAATCCCCGCCTCCAGGGAAAATCAGAACAAACCCATCCAGATAATACATATATCAAATATATATAAACAAAATGTCACACACTTGGAAACTCGGTGTCTTTAGCTCAGTCCCCTTACGGTCATGTTGATTTTTCCTATAGGCTCTATTTTTCTTGATCGAAAAAATGTCGAGAAGTTGGATCGACACGGGAGAAGCTGCGTTCTTCTGGATTGTGGAAATTGGAATTGGGGATCCACACTGGAATCTGGTTGCCAGCATTTGTGCACAAGGTCTGGCACCTTTATGCAAAAGGGTCAGAATTCCACCCTAAAGCAGAAAGAAGGCTAAGGGGACGCCTCCCAGGCTCTGGCGACACAGGCAGTGAGCCTCTGTCTGGAATGCAGTTGTGTGTCCTTCCTTTGCCAAGCTGTTTCTTGCCGTCATCATGCCAAGGGAGGCTGGTCCAAGCCGGCGTGGGTCACCGGCGTCCCTATGGCCAGAGTGCGTGGAGACCCTGGTAAGTTCTAAAACAGAGGATGGCCTCCCCACAGGCACTTTCTGCACCGGCCCAAAGGCGATGATTCCAAAGGGAGCGACAGCTCAAGGTCACGAAGCATCGGAGGAGACACTCACGTGTCCCCTGCACAGGGCCAGGTGGATGCAGCTGCTCTAAATTGGGGGGAACAAGGGGTGACTTGATTTATTTCTGTCCCCTTCCTCCGAGTTCTGGGCAGCCCCTCTACTTCACCCTGGGTGCCGCTGCTGCTGTTCTGGGGGCTTGACCTAAATGTGGGGAGGGGGAGGTGAGGTTTCATTCTGCCCTTGCGAGGAAAGTCCGAGACCTCCCCATTGCTCCTGCCCACTCCCTTGACTCAAAGCCCTGACATAAGGCATTCCTTTCTCCTGTTTCTTAGCAGGCATGATGCACCAATGTCCTTCCATGTCACCCTTCTCTTTCCTGTGAAGCAAGGGTTTCCTCTTCAGCCTGGGACTCTGTGCTGATCCCTCTGAGACAGTGGCCTCCAGAGGCTCGGGGCTTGAGAGGATGAAGAAACCACACAAGGTTCAAGCTTCTTAAAGCCGGTGGTCTCACTCCCAAACTGTAGAACCCGATAGACCTCACAGGAGGGTATTATAAAAGTCCCACGCAAAACGGTGCACACAGAGGTGGCGAATAAAAGAGAAACCCAGGATTCAAGACCTGATCATACCCTTGAATATGCACAGGCTGTCCCCTCCGCCCATATACCCTCCCTCAGGTCTTCATCCTCCTGGTCCGTCATTGCTGTTCAGGTCTTGGGGACATCATTTTTAAGGCCCTTGTCTCATATGGTCGCCATCCAACCTGTACCTCGATATCCCCTCTACTTTGAATGCCACTCAGCCCTGTCTAAATGGTCCCAGCTCTTTATCAATCGCACCTGTCTTGTTTACTATGCGCCCCTCGAGGGACGCCTGACATGTCATAGTCCCTCTCGAGAAAATACTTGTCAAGTAGACTGATAAATGGTTATAAATGAAAGGCATGATTTGTTACAGTTGAACTTTAATTTATCTTCTTAGTTTTAATGAACATTTTCAGTCTCACCTTTAATTAGTAAACTAACACTTGAATACTCTTTCTTCGTTTATAAAGCTCTTGCAGAAATGTTATTATTTGACTCTCAGGCCCAAAAGGCATGATGAGTTGCATTTTAAGGGTGAGAAAGTGAAAACCAGAAAGGGTACGTGATCTGCTCAAAGTCACAGAGCTAGAAGGATGTGGGTCGAGGTTCAAAACAGCTCTTCTCACTCTCGGACCATGCATTTTTCATTAGGCTACGTTTTTCTCCAATTAGTCTATTGCGGACATACATATGCATGTATAGATTCCTTTGAGTATCAGGTAATCAGAGTCTAATGCTCTGGCAAGTTTTATTTCTTGCAAGACTCTGCGTCGTGGAGCTCATACTCATTCATAACAGACTTAAAAGCGATGAAAGACGAAAAGGAGTCCAAAGGAGTAGGAATCCATGAAATCATTTAAATGTTAAGCCAATATTTTCCATTTGGGTGATGTTTACCTATTTTTACTCTCTTTCATTTGGGGGATATTCAAGAATTAGATCGCGTGGCTGCCGATCCGACAGAGTTCGCGAAAGGAAGTGAGGCATTATTTATAAATGATGATTAAAGTGTTGAGAGGAGGTGGGAAAGTTCTAACATAAAAGCATCTACGAGATTTCTGTCCCTGAAGACAGACTTTATTTTGCATGTTCTGATAATTGAATGGTCTGAGTATTTCTGGAAGTTTCCGGGGCTAATCAGGGAAGTAGGACAAACGATTTATCTTGACAGAAAACATTTTGTGTTGCTCAGTCTCCCTCCCACCCAGTGAGTAAAATTTGCATCACAACCTGGTACTAAGGAGTAAGGTCTGAAATCTGCTGTATAAAATTACAACAAATAACAGTTAATCATTTTGTAACTGGAGATGGTCAATGTTATTGATCTTCTAACCTAAAATAAAAACCAATCATGAATGACTATTCAATAAGTCACCTTTCTCTCTTCTTTCTTTCTTTCTTTCTTTTCTTTCTTTCTTTCTTTCTTTCTTTCTTTCTTTCTTTCTTTCTTTCTTTCTTTCTTCTTTCTTACTTCCTTCCTTTCTTCCCAATTAATTGAAAGCAAAATTTTTCATGTGTCAAATTTCAATAGAATACACATCTAAAGTCTGGACTCTTATGCAAAGGTCTAAAAAGATGTCTGAAAACTGGGCAGAAAAGATGATAAGAACCAGCTTTTTCTAGAGAGCCATTTCCTAAAAATAATTTCCAAAAAAGAAAAATAAATGCTATAGTGCTTCCAAATCTCATCTTGGCTTGAATTGAGACAAAAAAAAAAAAAAAACTTTGAAGTGTGATGAGAGGAAAAAAAATACATTTTTACCTTTGACTAGATCTACTTAAGGTGGATTAGATATAAAACCATCAGGGGTGGGGGTTATGTCAGTTTTTAAAACATCATCAAATCCTCCTGTGACCCCATCAGCTTAAAGAGTCCTCCACAGGCCAGGAGGGATTTGGTCCTTTACCTCCAGTTTCGTCTCAAAGTCCCTGCCTCAGAGGCATGTAAAATGCCCCCCTTGGCATACAGGTGAGCCTCGGAGAATGAAGGACATCCATGTCAACCCTTTCCAGACCCCTCAGGCCGGAGGCGGGGATCTCCCTGACTTTGGCCTTCCCAGAGAGAAGCTTTTCTTAGGAAGCCACAAAGTTGAAATCTTGTCTTAAGAGTAGGTGTTCTAGAAACAGATGTTGAGACAGAAATTCATGGACAATTTATTCAAGAAGTGCTTGTGGGAAGAAGCCTAAGGAAAGTGGGGGAAGCCAGTCAGGGGAGGAGTAAGTCAAGGAAGAGTGTGATCTTAGGCCAAGGCCACATCCCTGCCTGATTCTGGAGAGAGTTCTGGAAGGAAAGTAGCGTCTTGGGTAAGGGAGCAGGGCTTTCCTGCTCCTGTCCCAGTTAGCCGGGCTCAGGCTCCCACAGTAACTGCTTCCTGTTCTCAGTTTGCCTCAACTCAGAACTCAGAAGCCACTTAACTTTTTTTTTCCTAACCGAAGATTCAGGCAGGTAGTGAAAGATAAGTGTGTGGCTCTCTTCGGTTGAAAACAGCATCCTGACCACGTGCCAAGTTTTAGGGCGTTATTGAAGGGGAAGAATGTGGCCGTGTTGTGTTCTGTGAAAGACCTTTGACATTTCGAAACTATCAACAACAAAAAATTTTGACAGAGTTTAAGAAGCCAGCTTCTCAAGTCATAGAGTTTAGCATGGAACACATAAGGCCAAGTAAAGGTCGCCTCATGAAGCCAACAGAAAAGCTGGCCTTGTGGGTCAGCTGGCTTTTAAAAGTCTCCTAGACCTGTGACAACACCAGTTACTCCTGCTTGGTTGTAAGCAGATCTCTAGCAAAGAAAAGGTGAATGGCCCTGTCTGAATTCCTTAAAAGTTTACATGTCCTTGAATTTTTTTTCATCTACTGGTTTTTGAACCGGGTCCCATAGGACAACCCGTCTTCCAGTCCCTAGGCTGGCCGATCATCTGCCTGTGATCACTAGTTACCTGTGTCCCCCTGCCCCGTGGGCTCCTAGCAGAGAAGCACACAACTTCCAGTCTCCCACCAGGGCAGAGGGCGTGGAGGGGGTGGTCTCCATCTTCCCACAACCAATCCCCACAAAAGCAATTCTACCTCAGGAAAACAGTGAAGCTGTTTTGGGACTTCCTCGCATTCTTTAAGAAGACAGCACAAAAATTATCCAAAAAGGCAAAATTTAGTCGTTGGAAGCATTTCCTCCAAGCTATTCCCTTCCAGGGTGACCAACCAACCTGGTTTACCATGACTGCCTCAGTTTTAGCACTGAAAATCTGACATCTGACCCCCATCCAGTCTCAGACAAACCACGGTGGTCAGTCATCTCAGTCCCCTACATGTCCTCAGCTCTCTTGTGGTCAGCTGTCAAGATTTAACACTTTAAAAAAAAATTTTCTAAGTGTTCGTACTGGCACAGCATCCTAATTTGTCAGCAGCAATTGGACACTCGCCAGCGCACACATAAAATCCAATTTGGTCAAATGGGAAAACGTAGACTTAAAACGTTAGACGCAGGACCTGCCCAGCACCTCACGTGGAGGCGGGCCCCCCTCCTTCCAGCCTCCCCTGCAGTTAGTGGGTGCTGCTGGGTCCTCACCCACAGCGTGGCCTGGGAGCTGGCACGTCGCAAAGTACCCCCGACACTAACCGGATGGTGATCCGGTTTCCTCTTGCCTCATTCAAGTTGGACTTTATTGTTTGTGCAACCTTATATCATACGCTAAACACACACTAAGCGAACTGCTCTGTGGTAATGCCTATCAGAGACTGGTATATAATAAAGACTATTTTTCACAGTTGACAGCGTGGGCTGGTAAATACGAAAGCCAACATCTGAAGGGGACAGCTACCATCCCCACGTCATCGCAACCAGAATGACCCTGCTGTCTTTTCCAAGCCCAGCCGAATCATTTACCTGGCAATGTGTTACCTGCTCACCTGCATTAACTCACCTCTTCTCGTTCTGTCTTCTTGTTGTTGTCAGTTCTGCATCAACCGAACAGGGAGCCTACCTCCATCAGATGGCCAAACAGTAGACTGAATTTGAGTCCAAGCTCCAAGAATTACATTTATTTTATTTTTTCTTTCTGAAGGGCCTCTGCAATTATTTTATTTATGTATTATTTTGTATTATTTATGTAATCCCTTCTATTTTTTCCAGCTTCATGGAGGAAGAATTGGCATACATCACTGCACGAGTTTAAGGCGCACAGCCTGAGGGCTTGAATTACATGTGCTGTGAAACAATGACCCTAATAGGTTCAGCTAACATCCATATTCTCATGTAGGTACTGGAAAAAGGGAAGGAGGGCGGAAGAAAGAAGAAAAGGAAAAAAGGAAAAAAAAAAATCTTGTGCTGAGAACTGTGAAGGTTTACTTTCTACACAATCTTTCTGTATATCATAAAAGGCCACGTTTAGGATATTTAAAATAGAATAGTACATAAAATGCTATCATCTCTCTGAATAATTTCAATGATCAATTGGAGAAAACAAAAGTAGTGGTATTATTATGCTGTACCTCTCTCATTTGTTGCTTTCCGAATCGCTTCTCTGTGAATTTATTTAGTTTCTATCTCTGATAACCACAAAGAAAAATGTCACTAAAACCCTGATTCTGCAATGACTACCCTCATTTTCCACATGACAGGAGAGTCTAGGAGAATTTTCAACACTCCTCTTAGATATGTATTATTAGCAGAACTGGGGAAATGAGTAGGTTTTTTACTTTGGAATATTCCCCTTTGCAAAATTGTAACTTTTTGCCAAATATTCTAGTTAGTGTGGAAAAACTGAGCAATTCAAATTGGCCAAATTATGTAAAGTAAAAGATCCCAGCCAAGTTGTCACAAAGGGCTTCATGCTGAAGACGTATTGGCACTATAGAAAGAGGGTGTTGGGCACCCCGTCAATTCCTTATCGCCTTAACCTGCTGGAGAAGCTGCAAGGGTACGCAAATTCATTAAACAACAACAACAACAAAAAAATGGTACCACAATTCACAAGAGCCAAGATATGGAAGCAACCTAAATGCCCATCAACAGACAATTGGATAAAGAAATTATGGTTCATATATACAATGGAATATTACTCAGCCATTAAAAAAAATGAAATCCTACCATTTACAACAGCATAGATGAACCTAGAGGCCATTATGCTGAGTGAAATAACTCAGAGAAAGGTAAATACCATATGATTTCACTTATATGCAGAATCTAAGAAACAAAAAGAACAAACTAATCAAAAACAGACTCACAAATATAGTGAAAAATTTGGTGATGGACGGAGGGGAAGGGGGTTGGGGGGCTGGGAGAATGGGACAAAGGGTTAAAGAAGTACAGATTAGTAGTTGATAGATGGTCAGGGGGGTGGGGAGCATGGCATAGGGAATGTAGTCAGCGTTAATATGATGGCTAAGTAGAGGGCCAGGGGAGGGAGCAAATGGGGGGATCGTTTTATGAACTATATAGATGTCTAACCAATGTACTGTATACTTGAAACTAATTTAAATAAACAATATTTTTTAAAAATTGGCTCAAAGGGAAAGCTGTCTGAGGACATCCTTGCTCTCTCATTGTACTTCCCCTTGTTGGGTACACTTGTAGAGACTGTCGAATCAGCAGAACAAAAAGATGATAAAGAATGTCAATAAAAGGGCATTTTTCTTATTGTTCTTCTCTTGGATAGCCCAACCTAAGAGAAGAAGCTGGAGAAACACGAGGCAAGTTTGGGCTCCTGAAGCCAAAGTCCTGTAGCCCTCAACTTCCTTGACGTCTGACAGCAGCTGCACGGACTGGAGATGGGGTGACCGGATTTTATTTACTCATCCTCAGGAACCACCCCGGGGTTCTTTCACCTTCATGCAGTTATTTCTGATCATGTCCTAGAAAGGATTTTCTGTCTCTGTCATTTGTTCTTTTCCACTAGCTTTGGTTTGCCATTGTGGTCACCCTCAGCCAGAGCGAGTGTAGACTTATGACTCGCTCTTCTAACCGCTGTCATTGGAGAACTCCTGCTCATAGCTGAGAACTTGCCTGAACTCACTTCCCTTCTGATATCTGTGTGCTTAACAGGCAACTGTGATTGCAAAGGAAAACACATTCTGGTCTATGAGTTAGTGATTAACAGTTACGACAGTGTGGAGCACGCACACCAATAAGGGTATTGGCTTTATCAGCTTAGACTCACGCCAATCTCTCGGGCAAACATTGTTAGTTTTTATTTTTCAAATTGCTTAATGGTGTACCTTATCTTACTATTTTACAGTGTAGAGACCCACAGAAAAAGTGAACCTAAAATGTAACCCTTGCCTCAAAACAATGAGTCATTTTATTATTTCTTTCTAGTAAGGAGGACAGTATAATTGGGGATGGGTGGGGGGAGCATATGGTTAGTCCCAGATAGGTGTGGATTTAATTCTAGAATAGCTGTGTACCACCAGCTGCATGACCTGGGAAAGACAGCTGTCTTCTCTGAGCTGATTTTCGCACTAATGAACTGAAGAAGAGAAATTTACCTGTTAGGGTCCTTATGCAGTTGAGGTGAGGAGAAGCATGGGAAATGTCCAGTCCCACAGGGCTTAAGAGGGCAGTAGGGAGTGGATTCCACAGTGAAGAGAGCCAGTGTCAAGATACTCTTCCTGCCCGTGGTACTTGGCCAGTGTGACAGAATACTCACTTGTTTTGCCTGAACTCGCATCCAAGAATGGTCACGTGCAAATCTCTGTTCTAATACCTAGATTCTCCTCTCTTCCTCTGCGTCTGAATTGTGGGACAGGTAAGCTGAGTACACCAGGTCCTTCAAATCTCCTGTGTTTTCATGGATTCTTATACAGAGACCCCGAACTGGCTTAAAAAGCTTTAAATGATTTGCATTCCTTCCAAGGACGACAGGGTAGAGACTAGAGTTCTGTGAGTCTTACTCTATTTCTTCTATCGCGAACCACTTGAGTAGTCAAATAGTTTAGATTACATGAATAAATAGAATTTAATTAGATTGTTCCTAGGAAACTGAGTTTAATGTGCCGATTTTCCTGAAGTGCCTTGCGTCGCAGTGATAAGCTGCAAGGTCAATGCCACTTAAGGAAGCGTTGTTTCTAGCCTCTTCCGGGTTAACAGTAGTCCTAGTAACTGAGTATGAAAATCTATCTCCTGTCTTCATTTTAGAACCTGAAATATTATTCGACGCGTTACTCAGACACCCCTTCTGTTCCTCGTTTGCTGACGAAGTGTTTACACTAGCCGGCACTGAATCGAGGACATGATACATCTACTCTGCTGACGTGTGTAAGTGTAGAGGTGCAAAGGCGAGGGGCAAGTGGCGTACAGGGAAAACTTCCACCCGCATTGCAGAAATCTCTCCGGCAGGGTCATCACGGGCCCGGTTTGGAAGTCATGACATTTGTCAGTTCACTGAGTCCTAGAGATGGAATTTTAGTTAAGAGGGAAGCCTGCGTCATCGAGATTCTTCCTGGCGTTTGTTAGGTGTTGGGTTTCATCCTGAGATCGCAATGAGGGGGTGGCGGGTAACGAACAGCTTCTTCCCGCAGCTCTACGTGCTAAAGCACGTGTGCGTGTTGATGAGGGACGCGAGGAAACACAGAACCTAGGCACAAACGAACACGAAGGACAACAGTAGTGCCTGTCTTCCACCAGAAGGCCAACTGTACACGTGGCCACGAAGAGCGTGAAAGAGATGCCTTTATTACCATCATTTATTTTCCAGTTTTATTCCATAACTTTGCCTTTTTCTTGAAATTGAAGATAACATCTACCTTTAAAAGTCTCCTGTCAGAAGGGCTAAGTTCAGGTTTGGTTCTCAAACAAGCTGCTTGTGAACAGACGTTAGGTTTGTGGAGTAGATACACGTCCCTTTAACACATGTGCACACGCCATGCTGGCCAGGTAGCAAGAACTGTCCCAACGCAGAGCAGCACAAAACGCCATTTACCTCCTAAAGATTATGTTGAAGTTCTGCTTGCTTTGTGATCTATTTTCTATTTATGTTCTTTAATTAAAATAGAGCGCTGAAGAGATTCATTCTTTGCCTAAATGCTTAACCCTGATTGTCACCAAGATTTCAAAAGCACTCTCTCCAGGTCACCAGACCTCATCTCTTGACCCCCATCAGATAATGAGGGCCATGGGAATATCCTCACTCACACATGAACTGCTGTGAATCCAAAGGAAATCAAGGTCAGCCCTGGAATTTTTTAGTTTTGGACTGCATTCCGCAGCAAGTTTCCTCCAAACGTTTGTCTTCGTTGCATGTCGACAGTAACCAACAGCCCTGGATCTGATTGAACTTGGCAATACAAGGTAACTCTAGTGAGCTCAGTGCTTCGAGAAAAATCAGGATTGTATTAGTGGGCTCGATTCTTATACTTGAGCCATTATCCCATACAACAAGGAAGCAAGACTCCAGCCCAAACACACAATTCATTTTAGTTCTAATAATAGCAACTGCCATTCGTTGAAGGTTACCATGGGTCAGGGATTTGATCTAGGTATTTTATGTCCACCACCTCGTTTAATTATTATTAATTATGAAATTGACTATCGTATTAACAAATAGGTGTCTGTGAGATAGTGATGATTCTTCTCACTTTCTAAGTGAGCAAACTGAGTTTCAGATTAAGTCCAAGTTCAACTAGCTAGTGATCTGAGGCACAGAGTTTCAAATCTTAGTTTCACTTCAAAGTCTACACACTGAATTACTGTATTTACAGCCACCTAAGTGTTAATCGAAGTATGGACCACACTGTGACAAAGGCTGAAACAGCCAAAAATGAACCCATTAGACCGGGCCCTGCTTGACTTTCAGCTATCGATGCGTTGCATCATTTAAAAAATATATGAATGGAATTATTTAGAAGGTGACCTCACAGTCTGGTTTTGGATGCAGCTTTATGAGAAGGATCCGGGAGATGGGATTGTGAGGCAGCTAGTGGCCTTCCATAATTCCGTCCAGTAGTATTTTTTAGCCTAGTGACAATAATAAAGTAGAGTAATGTCCCCCAACCCCGACTATACATTAAAAAGGCCTAGAGAGACTTTTTAAATGGCTAAGTGATTCTGAAGTGTTTGGTCTGGGGAGGAGCTTAGACATCAACGTTGTGGTGAGAGGGCGTGAAACAGAACCAGGAGGGACACCCAGATTTCGAGTCAGGGTCTCCAGCCCCTCGCCTCTTCCCACTGCCTCCCTCTCTGCCATCCCTGTGACGATGGTGCCCATAGAAACCTTCTGTGGTCACAGCAGGGCCGTGGCTTTCTCTGCAAGTCATAGATGAGCCACCAACCCCCAAAAGAGCATCTTAGACCCACTGGTCTTCCACATCCAGGGTTCTCTTAGCTGGCTCTTTGGTCTGCTCCCTGTCCACAACTCCGGTTACTTTGATGACCTCTTACTAAGGAGAAAAGAAGCTGTTCTAGGTCCCTAGTACCTACCTACTGGTTCTCGCTAGTTCTGTAGAATAAACACCTTAAAAGGTACAACAAGACGCACCTCCCCTGTCTCATCAGCTACAGGGCTGTTCCCCTTAGGGCTGGAAACAAAAGGGCCAAAAAAAAAAATGTTCTCTTTTACCCACTTCCCTAAGTCATTTCGAACTCAAGGCTGTGCAGAAACTGGGGTGCAACCGGAGACAAAGATCTTTCTGGTTGGGACTTAGTTCTGCCTAGAGGAGGCAGCTGGGGACCAGAGGGCACTGGGTGGCCCCTCCTGCCAGGGGCGTCAACAGTTCTCTCAAAGACACTCTCCCACCCACTCTGGTTTGGACAGAGGCAGCGGCAGGCGAGATGGAAGAAAGTCGGCTTGGCAACCACCAGGCAAGGAAAGACAGCAGCTCTCTATTGGGTCCGAAGGCGCCGTGCAGGTTGGGTTTCCGCGCCACACCTGAGATGTGGCTCCTCTCTGTTTCCTTTGTATTTTTAGAGTCTCAGCTAAGGGACCAAAGTCCGCTGCTTTGTCTTCGCTTGTACAGAGTGTGTATACAAGGATTACTCGGTATTAGGCCTGGGGGGAGTGGAGGAGGAACGCGCTGGTCTACATTACTTGCCGATCCCGCCTCCAAACACCTTTAATCTGGTGTAGTCCTTTCTTCCCCGCGTCCAGACTCTAGCAGGTGAGAAACTGGTTCAACCACAAAGTGCATAGCGAGCCAGCACTGGAAGCTTCGTCTCAGGTTCAGCTTATGTAAACGAGAAGGTCACAAAGATGGGATATTCGTTAAGAATCAAAAAAGGAAGAAAAAAGAAAAGGCAGTGTCTTGGTGCCTTAAACTTGGTGAATGTTGAGTAACCAAAATGATCAAGCCAGAGGGTGCGGGGTCCAGGAGGGAAAAAAATCGTAGGGATTCAACTCTCTGCCTCTCCACTAGGGTCAGCGACCTCAGCCCTGTCACGGAACTTTCTTGTCTGTGTAATTATTGAGATTTGGGCTAAATCTCAAGTGTGTCAAGCTTTATATAATCTAAAGGTGAAATAAAGGAGGATTCAAGCTTGGGAGTCGCTTAGCAAGTCTCTATTCTGGTAACAAAGGGACAACAATAAAAACGCAACTATAATTAGTTGAATGCCAAAACATGGCTTATGTCTAATTCAGAAACACAATAGGACCAAACAGTTCGTTTTTAAGAACGGTTATTTTATGGCAATAACATATGCTCTAGCACACGGGGCGGAAAACTACGGGCCACTGGCCAAATATGGCCCACCACCTGTTTTGGTAAATAGAATTTTACTGCAACACAGCCATAACCATTTGTTTACAAGTTGTTTATGGCTGATTTCCTGCTAAATGGTAGATGTGTATAGTCATGAAAAAGAAGCATGGCTCACAACGCTGAAAATATTTACTATCTAGTCTTTGTCAGGTAGTTTGCCAACACTTGATCCAGCAGATCAGATAGATAACATGAATTATTTGAAAAAAAAATTTCTAATCACAGTGAGTAGAGGAAGTCCCGGCCGGGGGATGGGGTGGGTGGGGACAGGTTCTTTTCAATAAGCAATTATTGAGCACCAACTAACTGCAAAGCTTATCCTGTGAATATCAGAGAAGAAAGTGATGCATATTTCATAATCCTGCCCTTAAGAAGATTATAGTCCAGTAGGAAAAGTCAGAAAGAAAATAAATAATTCTAAAAATTTATATGTTGAAAAACCATCCAAAATCTTAACTTTCTAAAAATGTAGCCCAAATCTCAATTACACAGACAAGAAAGTTCAATGACAGGGCTGAGGTCACTGACCCAAGTGGAGAGGCAGAGAGTTGAATCCCTACCATTTGTCTCCTCCTGGACCCCGCACCCTTTGGCGTGATAATTTCAGTTACCCAGCATGCACCAGGTTTAATCAAGCATCTACCATGGGCCAGGAGCTCTGGGCTATGGAGGC
Source organism: Eidolon dupreanum (assembly GCA_028627145.1). Classification (NCBI taxonomy): domain Eukaryota; kingdom Metazoa; phylum Chordata; class Mammalia; order Chiroptera; family Pteropodidae; genus Eidolon; species Eidolon dupreanum. Next base: position 2,698,560 of record CM053507.1, read on the forward strand.
GCCAGTGAACACCCAGTCAAGCTTCTAAGTCAACACCTTGTTCACCTTGAACTTCTGAGTCAGCAGATGTATGTGTAATTTGTCAGGTGAGGAGGAGTGCTGGAGAAAAGAAAGCAGACCAAGAAGGTGTCACCGATGAGGCTACTTTTGGACAGAGACCTGTAGGGATGGAGGAGCTAGCCGAGGAGACAGCAAGAGCTCAGGAGGGGAGGAGCTGGAGGAGAGAAGGTGCTGAGCATGTGGTAAGAGAGCTGTGGGGGGTCAGGGCTCAGGGGAAGGAATCGCGTAGGGGTTCACAGACCATCGTAAGAACTTGAAACGAGGCCACATGGGGCATTTAAAATGGTCCAAATGTTGGAGAAAGCCTTCTGCCTTCAAACTCCTTGCCCTGGGGTTTTGTCAGGTTTCGCCTCAAAGGGTTTATCCGTGGGTATGCGGGAGCCGGGTGAGGAAGGGGGTCTCTTCCCCGTGCAGCCCCATATGAAGTCCCGGCACTAAGGTCATTGTCCCTGTGGCAGTAGCAAACATCAGAGAAGCAGCAGTGGGGGCAACGTGTTTTTAGCAGCAACTTCGAGTCAACCTGGGAAGCACGTGAGCACCGCAGTGCTGAGTCCCTGATGACATTTCCTGTCTGGGTAAATGACGGAGACAGCGTGAAAAAGGCACCCTTCGAGTCTCGTCGGCACGAAACGAATGACCACGCGGTAGAGGTGACAGAGCCCAGAAGGAGACACGTGGCTCCCGGTATTCACGCTCTTATTAAGGACAAGCCCCCTCCGTGGGCAGAAGAAAGCGGTTTATCACGCACCAGCCCTGAGTCTCTGGGGACAAACGGACCTCAGAGAGTAAGCCACTCGCGAAAAGCGCAGGCTGAAACACGACATAACCCAAGAAGGGTGGCAATCCTGTATCGTGTCAGCAGCACACCTTACAGAAATACACTTGGGTGGCTGCCCCAACCCCACGCAGTCGTGACTTTGCTATTCATGGTGAAGAACCTGCATCCGGGATAGCGAGCCCCTTCGTACAAGATAAAAACTCCACGGAGCTGCCGGGTCTCCGTCCCCCACTGGCCCACGGGGAGGTGTCCTGCGGGCATCATCACGTTGGCCGTGTTTGAGCTCCAGCACCCCCACCTTTGGTGAGCCACCTGGAGCAAAATCAATGCCCCACCCCACAGGAAGGGGACCCGGAGGCCTCGCAGCTGGGGAGATTGCAAGCCTGAAAATCCTCCGCGACGAAAACACGCCTCGCCGAGCGCAAACCAGACACTTGGCGCCCGCTGCCCCTGACGCAGAGCTCCCGGACCAGCAGGAAAACCACAGCAAAGGGCCCGCGATGCCGCTAGAACGCATTCCGCGGGCTGCCCGAGGCTATTTTTATTTTACAATAAGGTACAATGTGTTCCATGATGCTCTCGGCCCTGAACTTTTTAAAATTATATTTGCATATTTGTTAAACTCAGTAAATCGCAGAGACTCCGTCACCGATTAGTACAAATGAACTCAATGGGCGGGTGTTCCATTAACGCTGAAGGCTGGTCCCACCTGTGGACGGCGGAAGGCTTTTCTGAGAGATGAGCATTTTGAGAAACTAAGCCCCAGGAAAACAGTTTTACAGACTAAACCCCTGCATTTAACCTTTTTTTTTTCTCTCTCTCTCTCTTAAGAGAAGTCAGTTGTGGGAGCAATGTTTGGTCAAGTGTTATTTGGTCAAGAAACGTACTAAATCTTTGCAATAGCGCCTTCCAAGAAATTTACCCATAAGAAAATAAATGTTCCTGTTTTAACTCAGACTCCATAAAAATTAAAATTGTTTTGGAAGAAAGAATGGCTTCCCTGAAACCTAATGGATATTCAACAACTCAGATGCATTTTGGGAACGACTTTCCATTCACCTCCAAAAGGAAAACAGACAACCCGAGTAAGATGACTCAAAAGGCCCAGACAGCGCAGTAAGACTCACGCTCAAGAAAAACTTCCTTGCTAATGCTTAACTTGTTATCGTAACCACTTTTGCTTTTTCAGAACTTCCTAGCTACTTTTTAACCAGTTTCAGCCAGGAAAAGTGGACAAAGTGCATCAAACCAGCCAATCGGGCGCCCTAAGGAAAGCTTAGACGTGATGAACTTTGAGGATTAACCTGCTGTTTCTATTCTTTGCAGACTCTGGAAAACCTAGAGGTTAAGAGAGGGTTAGCCATCTGCAGTGCCACGGTGGGAGGCGGCGTTTCTTGATGGCTGTTAAATAAAAAAGGAGTGTTGTGGAGGGGGCAGTAATCACCGTAATAAAGCAGACTTTATCATGGTGGTCCTTGAAGAATGAAGGGTGGGGGGAGGAGGTAGAAATGATCAGTAAATTTAAGAAATAAATCTAACTATTCACAACAAAGAGAAACAATAGGGAGGTAGCCCGAGAATCAGCTCCGTCCGGCCCCGCGGCAGCACAAACGCTCACATGTGTACATTTACACCTCATAAGCAAACACAAATAAACCGAGATTCTTGTTCTAATTTTTCACCATCAGTTTTGCTGACAAGGTCAGGAGACTTGAGCCAAACATCTGCATCAAATGATAAAGTCACGGCAAAAATGTCTTTTTTCCACTGCAGGGCGGCCACTCCGAAGCTGACACATGGAACTGCTTTCTGCTTTCACTTAGAGGGGAGATGAGAGGCCAAGCCGTGCTCCCCGAGCTTGGAGCGGTAGCCCTGTCTGCCCCTGGTAACCCTAACTGGTACGTGAAGATAAGGTTGGGGGTGCTGGCCTCTTTCATATCTTTGGTTTGCTCGTCAGCCTGCAGAGAGCTTGCCCGTCCATGCTGTACCTCATTGGTCGTTTAACTATTATTTCTATTTAGCTTTTATAGGGCACCAAAAATGTGCTTGGCGTTCAGTACCTTTTCTGCCTTCCCAGCTACAATGGAAATTATTTTTTTAAGCCCTTCGAAAGAAGAAGGAAAAAAAAAAAAACAGGGAGAAAGGGAAAAAATCAAAATAAATCAGGCCCCAAGAAGAGTTTTTCCCAAACTCATGTGTTCAGATTCTCTGCTGGGGGTCCGCTGGGTCACCCATGCGTTTTCTAGGGAAGCGGGGTGCCTTTGCCGAGTGCCCTCGGTGGCCACAACATTTGAGGTCTTTTCTGATGGTGGCATTGTGACCTTGGGCTTGTCAGATAGTAACCTTGTGAGAACTGAGCAATGGTTATAAAGATCGACGTTGTAATGTAAAAGTCAACTCAAAGAGATTTCTTTCTGGTCGAACTTTCATATTAAGTATGAACTTGCCTCCAGGAACATCTGGCCCCCTGGAAAATTGAAACCCAAAACAACAACAACAAAAAACTGGTTCTGAATACTTCTCCATCAGCTCCATGTGGACGGGCCTTTTCTCCCTCCTGTAACAGGCAAGAAACACAGCTTCAGCTCCCACGGTTCCGTGGAAAACGGCCCGTTTCTATGCATTGACCTTCATCCGCAAACACCTGATGCTCGCTGTCCTTGTCACCAGCCGACTGGGGCGGTTTGAACTTACTCACCTCCTTGTGACTTGCCTCCCAGCTACAAGGTCATTCTAACTGGGGAGCAGCCTCTGAGCACTTTGTGAGGAAAGAACAGGTCAAAGAAGTGGAGAGAAGATTCGGACATGTCTTATCGTATAGGTTTGTTTTTTCCCCGGCAAACCCCGGATGATGGAGTGCTGGAAAATGCTTCTATCTAATTATTCGATTTCTCCCCTCCTTTCTTTCCACTGTGAAAAAATTTCTTCCTCTTATTAATAATCCTTCAGAGAACTTCCCTCCTTGGGTTGAGAGCATTCTAGCATCCAACTCGGAAGTTAGAATTAGGCTGTTTTGCTTGTTTGTTTGTTTGTTTTTAATGTGTGTGTTCATTTCATCTTTGCAATTAGCAGGAAGGTGCATGTATTATTGTGATCAAGCTTCCACAGGCCTGAATTCACATGCTTGTATTTATAAGTGAACACACGCTCTGGGTCCCGCTGTGGCCCAAAAAATAGCTCTTAGCTCCCTTCTCCAAGTTTCCCTGCTGTTCCTCTGTCATTTACAAAAGGCCACATCACCGTAGTTCCCTGGACCTGGTCATCTGCCAACAATGAGCACAGTGTCTGCGCACCGTTGGAACTGATGGACAAGCCAAGGTCGGTCCCCGGGTCCAAAGGAAGAGCAGCCGGAAGAAGAGCCCACTGCCAACCTAGCCAGTCCTCGTGACCGTAGCTAACACACCGCGGTTCCTAGCCATCTGTGACAGAGACAGAAGATGACCCAGACGGCGCAGTGAAGAGTGTGACTCTATTTCCGATGCCTGACCGCTGTCAAGCCCCACCTCTCCCCTCTCCTTCTTGTTCCACGTCCAGGAAGCTGGCGAGAAAGACTGGATGCTGCCTTCTTTGGTGTGGGTGGGAAGTTCAAATGTCACAAGCCCCTGCCCTCACACGAGAACCCTCCTCCCAGCCTCATCCCCTCCCCATAATGAAGACCAAAGCAGTCTCCTTTCTCTGTTGTACTAACCTATTTTGGGATCATCTTGGGAGTCTGCCCTGCTCACCCCATAAAGCCTCATTGTGTGAGTAATAAACTCTTTTGTACTCTCTTGGTGAGTGCACATGTAGCATCACCATTCTCAACATCCGAACCAAATTCCATATGAGAAAGTTCATCTCACATCTGGAAGATCTTTTTATAAGAGTTTACTTAATGGGACGTGTCTTTTTTACCCGCCGCCCTTCCCTGCCTGCCTTGAGGTGGTATACCAGCCAGCCCTCTTTTAACAGGAAGAAGCAAACCTGGGCTAAGAAAGGTTGAATAGAAAGAAAGAGAGAACTCCAGTGCCTAATGACATTGGGTGTCTGCTCTGGACCTCTCGAGTCATGAAGAACATGCTAAATCTGTTCGTACACTTGAAGCTGAAGACAGTTCTAAACACAGAGTTGTGACTAAAGGAAATCAATACTTTTGCTGAGGTACAAACAGGTGAAGATCATAATACTTGTACCATGGCTAGGACTAACCCATTCTCAGGGGAGGGCTCCTGTAACTAAGGGCAGTTGCTGAGTATTTTCTGGGCTGAACTGATTTGCAGGGGAAGCAAGGCTGTATAAACTCATAGAGAGAGCCTGTTCTCATAGCTGGAAAACAGTCTGAAAATTGGTCTGCAACAGAATTTAGAGAGAGGTTCAGAACTGGCATTTTGGTTGAGAAGCTACGCGTACGTATATCATATATTGTCAACAGGTCTAAGAGAACCGAAGTTCAAGGAGAAAGACTTATGTGTTGAGCCAAGAGAAAAGAATGTAAGCTTCCCCAACCCATAACTCTTGGTGGAAGATGTTAACACAAGAGTGCAGAAAAGTCATAAAGAGAATGACGACAGGTTTCTTCTAATAAAATTAGAATTTTATTTGATTCACATTTAAATTGGGCAAAACTTTTGGTATGTCTATAGTTTTGTAAATGGACACAAGTAGCCAGCGCAAGTGACGATGAAGAATAATCACACAAGGTAGGGACAGGAAATCCGACCAAATCCAGCTCCACCACCACTGCCCTCAACAAGCTAAACAGTATGTCCCATCCTCACCTGGTAGATGATGCAGGAAGAGGAGGAGGGAGCCAGGGGCAGGCCTCCTGTGGTCCTTCCCTGTAAGCGCTGTGATGAAACAATACAGTGTTGCAGGAAACAATACCCGACAGAGGAAATCAGACGCTCAGACAACTTTGTTAGAGGAAGGAGAATTTTTTAGCCAGCAGAGCACGTGGGGCTTAACAGCACCAGAGCCCGAGCTCCCCTTGGTTAGATTTCTTACAGTTTATATACCTTTGCAGTGTCTATGCAACGGGCATGTGATTCCTTTGTCTGAGGTTCTACATGTACCTGTGACTCAAGATGGGGAAGGGGGAGTTTTGGGTGGGGAGCTGTAAGGGGTAAGGAATTTCCAGACCACTGGTCTCATCTATTTCCAGGTCGTTTGTCTTGTAGGTGTGACAAGAGTTTCCAGAAGGCCATTGAGAGATCTACAGGTTAATCTATAACCTGCTGAGTCGGTCATTTCTGCAAGCCTCTTCCTTTGCATTTTTCAGATGCCTCCTCCCTTCTCTTAACAGTATTTTTTTTTCTGGAGATATAAATGAATTAAAAGTTTATAGGCAAACGAAAGTAATAGGAGGATTACAAAATAGAAATATTAGCACAGTCTGAACCATCTATCTTCAGAAAAATGACAAACTTATTTAAAAAGAAATCATCTACAACCAAGGTCCAAGTGTTGAATTTTCACATCTCTCTTTGCTGTCAGTAAAATCTAACAACTTCCAGAGTGCGTCACAGACTCAGAGACACTGAAGTCTGTGGTCCAGTGCTTTAAAGTAGTTTTAAATACTCGATATCTAAGTATTTTCGACAGCCTATATTTCAAAGACAAAATGCTACACATTCATATTGCTGACAGAATAAACATATAATCAACCAAAACAAAAAGACAGATTCCCCTGATCATGGCGCTTCCTGAGATAGCAATGGAGGTGTCCACACCTTTCCCGGAAGTAATAAATAAGCTCAAATCCTAGCTCAACCTTTTGGGCAAAAAAAGAGAGAATTTGATCAAAACGTGAAGCGGTTTGTTGAAAGATCTAACAAACAATGGCAAAAAAAAAAAAGGAGGAAAGCTCATAACTGCTTCAAGAAAGCTCCCTCCCCCACAAAAAAAAATAAATAAATAAAAAATAAAAAAATAAAAAATAAAAAAATAAAAAAGAGCTTCTGTGTCCAAAAAGCTATTAAATCTACTAAAACTGTTCATCAACCACATTGATTTTTCTTGATCTCAGTTGAACTCCCAGCATTTCTTGATTTGAGCAGGAAACTACCTCACGTGGGCGTCTAGACATCACACTCTGTTTGAGCACGGAGAAAGTGAACCAGCAGCATACCTAACCTGCCTGACGGGATGGCTTATTCTGAGTCAGAAGACGCCTCTGTTGCCAGCTTTGCATTTCATTTCATTCTTAGACTTGTCTGACTCAGGATGCTGAATAAATTTTAAAATTCAGGAACATAAATCATTGCAAAAAGTATTCGCTCATGATGTAGTTTCCCAAAATAGCAGCTGCCTTTATGCATAAACTCGCATTTATTGAAATGTTTACCTAGGCACTAATGACAACACTCAAGCTGGGTCTCTATAATCACGGGAACCTCAGACCTTGAAACAGCATGACAGTTTCGGTGTGTTGTCATAATGGCTCTCAGCTGTCAATCTCTATTTAATGACTAGGTTAGAATCTTTCCACCAGCCTTGATCAGTCCTTTGAGCTGTTCACAAAGTTCTGAAGTCCCTTAATGGCCATTGTTATATTTTCCTAGAAAGAAGTTGCTTCCTTTGGGTATTTCTCTTCGGTCTAGAAGGATCCCAGGGCTATAGTAACTAATCATGTTACTATATTATATACAGTTTTTATTTAAAATATGATTGAGGGCTTATAACATATACAGATTAATCTATTTGACAGTAACAGTGGAAAGGAGGTGGGCGGGAACAGAGCTGTGTTGGAGTAGGAGATGATACCAGATGGTAACTTGACTCTACAGGATCAGAAAGAACCAGAAATGAAAAAGAACACTGATATAACAAAATCTTTAGATATATGCTACATCTCCTTTCTTCTTTCAGCTTCCTTGTAAGATAAAAACTTATATAAATTAATAACTCTCGCAAGGTATTGTTGGGGTTGTCACATATAGAGAGGAATTTGTATAACAAGAACATCATAAAAAAAGAAGGAGAGGGTATAGAACTATGTAAGAATAGTTTCCATATCTCACTGAAATTAAGTTAACATAAACCTGATGTTAATTCTGATCAATTAAGATGTATACTATAAGCCCCAGAAAACAGTTTACTATGAGCCACTAAGAACATAACTCAAAAAGCTATAATCAAAAATCATTAGAGGAATTAAAACATTAAGTGAATATTAAAATATTCGCTTAATGCAAAAGAAAGTAGTAAAAGATGAACAGAGAAACAAAATATGATATGAGACATATAGAAAGCTAAAGTAAAATGGAAAACATATATCCGACCGTATCAATTACAGTGTTAAGTACAAATGGATTAAATGGTCTAATCAAAAGGCAGAAATTGTTAGATTGGAAAAGAGAACATTATTCAACTCTATGCTTCCCCAGGACACAGAATAAAATACAAAGATACAAATAGATTGAAAATAGAATGATAAAAGATAAGCCAAGCAAACAGCAACCATAAGAGAGCTACTAATATCAGGCAAGATAGACTTTAAGACAAAAAAAAAATGTTACTAGAGATAAACAGGATATTTTATGATAAAAAGATCAATCTATCAGAAAAATGTGCTAATTAAAAAACATATACACTTAACAACAGTGCCCTGAAATCCACAAAGCAAAAACCGACCAAAATAAAAAAAGAAATTGACAGTTCAGCAATAATAGTTGAAGACTTCTATATTTCACTTTTGATAATTTGTAGTACAACTAGGAAGAAGATCAAAAGGATATAAGACTTGAACAACACTATAAACAAACAAACATTGATAGACCACTCCACCCAAGAACAGTAGAATCTTCTTCTTAAATGCACATGGAGCATTTTCCTGAATAGACAATATGCCATAAAACAAGCCCCAAAAAACTGAAAAGGTTTGAAATCATACAAAGTATGTTCTCTGAACCACCATGAAATATTAAAAACGTTGGGAAATTAACAAATATGTGGAAATAAAATTACGTACTCCTAAATAACCAATGAATTAAAGAAGAAATCACAAGGAAAATTAGAAAGTACTTTGAGATGAAAGAAGACAAAACACAACATGTTAAAACTTACAAGTTCAAGTAAATCAGTACTTCTAAGGAAGTGTATAGCTGTAAACATCTACATTAAAAAAGAAGAAAAATTCCAAGTCAACAACCCAACCTTCTACCTTAAGACAATGGAAAAATAGGAGAAAACTAAAGCCAAAATAAGCATAGGGAGCAAATATTAAAAGTTGGAGCAAAAATGAGTAAAATAGAGATTAGAAAAATCATGTAGAAAATTAATTAAGCCAAAAGTTGCTTCCTTGAAAAGATTAACAAAATTGACAAAATTTTGGCTAGACTAATAAAAAAAGAGAGAAGACTCAAATGGTTAAAACCAAGAATGAGAGGATGATAATCATTATCAATCTTCTAGAAATAAAAAAGATTATAAGGGTATAAACATTTGTATGCCATGGGCATAGATGACATGGATGAGTTTTTAGAAAGACATAAACTAATGTAACTAACTCAAGAAGAAACAAAATCTGAATAGACCTAAAAAAAATAAATAAATAAGATTGAGTTGCTAATTAAAAATATTCCCACAAAGAAAAGCCCAGATGATTTCACTAGGGCATTTTACCAAACATTTTAACAGAAAATTAATAACAACCATTCGAAAATTATTTGAAAAAAACAGAAGAGGAGGGAGCAATTTCCAACTTATTCTATGAGGCCAGTATTGCACAGACACGATCAACAAATAAATGCATCATAAGAAAACTCTCAAGACCACAAACCAATGTATTTTATGAATATAGACACAAAAAATTTCTCGGCAAAACACTAGCAAACTAAATCCAGCTACATATAAAAAGGATTCTCTACTATAACCAAGTGGGATATAGCCCAAGAATGTAAGGCTGGTTTAACAGGTAAAAATCAATCAGTAATACATCATATCAATAGAACAAAGGATGAAAATCACATGATCATCTCAGTAGACCAGAAAAAAATATTTGACAAAATCCAACACCTATTCATGATAAAAACACTCAACAAACTAAGAATAAAAGGAAATTTCTTCAACTTGATAAAGGACATCTACAAAGAAACCAGATAACATCATTCTTAATCATGAAAGATTAAATGCTTTTTCCTCAAAATCAGGAACAATACAAACATATCCACTCTCACCACTTATATACTAGAGGGTCTAGCCTGGGAAACTAAGCAAACAAAAGAAATAAAAGCCATCTAGATTGTAAAGTAAAAAGGAAAATTATCTCTGCTTACATATGGCATAATATTGTATATAGAAAATCCTAAGGCGTTTACTAAAAGTATTAGAATAAATGAATTAAACAAGATTTCAGGATACGAGATTAATTAACAAGAAGCCATTGTATTGCTATATACTAAAAATGAACAATCTGAAAATGAAATTAAGAAAATAATTTCATTCATAATAGCATCTAAGAAGAATAAAATATTTAAGAATAAATTTAACCAAATAGTTTAAGACTTGTATACCGAAAATGAAAAAACATTGTTGAAAGGAATCGAAGAAGACCAAAATAAATGAGAAGATATTCCATGTTCACAGATCTAAAGACTTGATATTGTTAAAATGTCTGCACTTCTCAAATTGATCTACAGATTCAATGCAAATCCCAGCTATTTTTCAGAAATTTACAAGGTGATCCTAAAACTTATATGGAAAATCAAAAGATACAGAATAGCCCAAACAGTCATTTAAAGGAGCAAAGTAGAAGAATTCACACTTCTTGATTTCAAAATTTATTACAAAACTACAATCAACAAAACAGTGTGGTGCCGGTATAAGGATAGACAGAGATCAACAGAACAGAACTGAGGAGTCCAAAAATAAACCCTAATTTCAACAAACATGTCAAAATCCAGTAGAGGCGGAAAATATTTTTTTCAACAAATAGTTCTGGAACAACTGGAAACCCATAAGCAAAAGTTGAAATTGGATGTCTTCCTTACACTATATAAAAAAAAAATTGACTCAAATTAGACCATAGATCTAAATGTAGAAACTAAAACTATAAAACTCCTAAGAGGAAATATGAACGTAAACCTTTGTGACCTCGAGTTAGGCAAAACCTTACACATGACATAAAAAATACAAGTGACAAAAGGAAAAAATAGGTAACTTGAAACCTATTAAAATTAAAAAACCATTATACTGCAAATGATACTATCAAGAAAGTGAAAAGACCCACAGAAGGAGAGAAAATACTTGCAAATTTTTATCGGATAAGAAACTTGTGCCTGTATAAAACATATTTAACAACTCATTAATAAAAATATAAATAACCAAATAAATAAAATTGGTCAATAAAAACATGAAAAGATGCTCAACATCATTTGTCATTAGGGAAATGCAAACCATAAATGCAATGAGATACCATTTCACACTCACTATGTTAATTGTAATGAAAAAGACAGATAATGACAAATGATGAGGATATGTAAAAACTGGAAGCCTCATCCATTATTGTTGGTAATTTAAAGTGGTTAAGCTACTTTGGAAACCAGTTTGCCAATTCTTCAAAATGTGAAACATAAAGTTATATGATATGGTAAATTCTATTCCTGGTTAGATACCCAAGAGAAATGAAAATATGCATTCACACAAAAACTTGCACAGAAATGTTCATAGTAGTACTATTCAAAATAGCCAAAAAGTGGAAACAACTCAAATGGCCATTAACCGATGAATGCATAAATAAACTAGTTTATTTTTATACCATATTATTCTCCAGTAAAAGAAAATGAAGTACTAATGTAGGCCACAACATGAGTGAACCCTGAAAACATTATGCTAAGTGAGACAGAAGCCAGACAGAAAAGGTCACATATTGTATAATTCAATTTATGTGAAATATACAGAATAGGCAAATCCATAGAGATGCAAACTAGATTAGTGGTTGCCCAGGGCTTGGGAGGGGGCAGGGAAGGACAGAGAGATGATGACTAAAGCATATGGTTTTTTTGGGGGAGGATGATAAAAGCATAAAATTGATTGTGGTGATTGCACAATTCTGTAAACAAACTAAATATCGTTGACTTGTATACTCCAAATGTGTTAATTGTTTGGTATGTGAATTACATCTCAACAAAGGTGTTAAAAAACCTAATCCATGTGAATCAGTTATGTAGTATGAGGTTGTGTTTCTTTAGAAAAATCATTTAATATAGCAGCCTTTATCAACATGATCACTATTGATATTTTGGGCTAAATCATTATTTGTTGTTGGCAGTATGAGGTTGGGTCCCTCTGTTCTGTGTGTTGTGGGGTGTTTAGCCGCGTCCTTGGCCTCTGCTCACTAGATGCTGGTAGCATCCTACTGCCCTGCCCCCTCGTTATGACAACCAAAACTGTCTCTAGACACTGACAAATGACCCTCGAAGGCAAAATAGGTCCCAGTGGAGAATCAGTTGATGGAGTTTTAATAGCAGTTATTAGACAAAATTTGAAGGCTTCAGCTTTTTATTAACACTTTATATTCCTAGAAGCTTAAAACCTGACCCTTACTTCTCACAAAGAAACTAAAGAATGGGTTGTTTTCATGACTTTCAGCTTATATTCTGGAGCCCAGGGGAACTCAGTCAGGAAAGTGGTCCAGATGAAATCATAATTTTCCATGCATTAGTACAGGGCTTGTACCAGATCTCTTTTTAAGTGCCATACTTGGTGTCCAATTAGATATTAAATTCACTAGCTATGCATTTAGTAGAGAGTCTTCCTGAATAAGAAAATATTTAGAGAAGTAAAAACGCATTTTATCTTTTACCAACGCTCGATTGGTAATAAAATGAATATTATTATTATTATTACCATGCAAAGTGAGCAAAAAACCAAGCAGGATTCCATGGAGATTCAAATGAATATCTTTCTCCTGGATTTAATTATTGTTGGTAACTCAGCCATTGAACTTCTCAATCTGTGATTTCATCAAAATCTCTCAGGATTGGAAAACACAGAAGCTGATTTCCAAGTAAAGCAGGAAGGCATGTAATTTATTATACAACTCCTTAACACAAAAGCGATCAAAGAGCCAATGAGAAAAATTAACCATGTTGAATGCCCAGGAGAAATCAGGATCAGAACTATGAGTCCTGGGAAAAAATGAGAAAAAATGTGCCAAGAGGGTGTGAATCACTTACTGATAAAAGGAATGTATCATTTTCTTTCACAAAGAATTGCAGGAGTGGGAAAATAAAACAGAAAGCCATAATCCAAGGTAATGGGAAAACATCTTTATTTTACACACACACTTACAAACACACTACTCATCACTGAGTCGCAATACTCATTGTCATATTTCATGTGACGAAAATTGGAGATTTCACACTGACTAACAACAAAACAATGTGGCCTTTCTGTGACTGAGCTTGCATGCCCTCTAGACTATCTATAAAGGACAATAGGAGGATGGGGGTGGCTGGGTATGAGGCGGCCTGAGGATTGCCTCCCGGTGCTTTCTTGCCCCACCCAATGCTTTGTTCCTTTTCTGATCTATCCAATTTGGAGAGACCGGTGCCATCAAAGTCATCTTCCTGTCCTTCCCCTTGCACTCACACCCTGAGCTGAATATTTTGTCTCAGCTTTTTTTTTTTTTTTTTCATCTTCTTGTGACTAATTCCTACCCTGGAATTTTTCATCCCAAAGTTCTGCTTTATCTTTCAAGTTGAGCCTCCAGTTCCAAAACCCAGATGACCTTGGCTGGGTGTGAAAGAGAACAGGTCTCTAGCCACTGAGCTATCTGTCAGGGGAAACCAGTCTGGACTCTTCTTTGCTTTGGCACTGACCACTTGGAGTGGTCCGTGGCTGGTTCTCTGAGAAACCCCGAGCTCCTGTGTCGAGGGAAGGAAAGGATGAGGTGGCCCTCACTGGAGCGTGTGGACACTGGGTGGCATGCCCGCTTGCTGTGTGTGTGTCTCTGTTGCTACACGTAGAGAGTAGGAGGTAGAATCAGAGCTCTGACTCATCTAAATCGAGGCCCCAGGGCCAGGGATTTTAAAGACTGCTCTTCTCTGCAGGCTTCCTGGATGTCCCAAGGGATTCTTCCCATCTCCTGGGAGTCGACAGGAATGAGACAGGCCTTTGTCTTACCACAACCCTGTTCACTGGGCAAGCTAGGGCGGGACACTCTCTCTCTCTCTCTCTCTCTCTCTCTCTCTCTCTCTCTCTCTCTCTCTCTCTCTCGCAGTGTTGGGGCTGCCAGTTCAGAAGCGCCTGTAGTTCCCTTTCTAAAGAGGAAAGTCCATGCTGTAGCAGAACTGACTGTGGCTTAGTTTTTGGTTTGGTTTCTTTTCTTTTTTTTTTCTTTTTTTTGGGGGAGGGGGTCTTTTTTAACCAACCTGGGTAAGCAAAAGAAATTGTGTTTGACCATCAAAGAAAGAAACACCACATGAAGATGTCTCATAAAATACAGACTCACCGCCCCCCCCCCCCACACACACACACAAAACAAAACAAAACAAAACAAAGAACACCTTTGATGTTTTTCCCGTTTGTCTTCCTACTCTGCTGTTGGGACAACTACTTTTTCTGTTTTCCGTGTGGAGGAAGTTCAACAAAACTAAATGGAGCTGAGCTGAGAGATGTTTGTGTGTCATTTAGGACAGATGGAGGTGCATCGGCTTTCCTGGATGTTTCCAACTTCGCACAGTCCCAGTCTTCCATCAAAAGTCTCTTTTAAATGATAAAGGATTCTTCTGGTCTTATTCTTACGGATGGTTCTGGAGGGACCCTCAAGCCCTTCCCTGGAGGCTGGTTGTCCTAATGCCATCCTCTGGGTGCTGGGGAAACTGTATTTGCTGCTGCAAACCACGGGTCACAGCTCTGTGCCCAGGGCGTCCAAGAAAATAGAGACCTCAGCGCTGACAAATTTAAGAAACTCACATACGTATGCATCATTTAGAACATCAACAGGGCCACTGGAGATGTTCAATTTACTTTTAGAAGTGTTTATTTTTTTAGCAAAAGTTACATCCCATGTCTTAATTCTTCCCTTCTTTATATTAAATCTAAGGAAACAGCTTCTGAGATTGGCTTGAATGACAGCCTAGGTCAGGATGTAAACTCTGGTCTTAAAATGTCAGGGCAGGTGCCCAGCATTTTGGTAGCTTGGATAACCTGAAAATCCTCACGCTACGAATATTTAGATACTGCATAGCATTTTAAAACAAGGCGTCGCTGAGCTTTCAATAGAAGTGCCAGAAACATGTGACTTGATGCTAAAGTGGATGGGAGTGGAGTGGATTTTGGTTTTGAAAATGTAGGAACCTAAATTTCAGTGCTTATGTGGGGCAGTGGTTGAGGTCTTGGAGCTAGACAAGGCAAGACTGGGAACTGAGGCTCTCTCATTCGGACAGGATTGCGAAGCTGAGCCAGAAATTTAAGGATCCATTAGTGCTGGGTAATAACAAGGAAACCTATCTCTTTCTGCCTGGATTTAGGTGCAAAGGTAAGAATCTCCTTAAGAATTCAGTAGCTTAGCCCTTTCTTTGTCCAGGAATTCCCTAGCTCAGAAATTAGCATAAAAATAGTTCTAGACCCAAGTGTCTTTAAAATTTTAGCAGAAGCAAAGGTAAAAACCTCTCTCTGAGAAACACACTGATAACACAGACCCCACTGGAAAAAAGCAAACTCCAATGAAGATAACTCCCTATTTTTAAAAACTTAAAATATGCAAGGACATGATACACTGTACAGAGAGTAAGAAGGCACACAATAAATAGCAGAATTAAAACTTCAATATTGTCTACACCCATGCTACCCTGAATAAGCCCAATCCTGTCTGATCTTGGAAGCTAAGCAGGTTTGGGCCTGGTTAGTGCTTGAATGGGAGACCACCTAGAAAGACCAAGTGCTGTAGGCACAATATATAAAAAAATAAGGAATTGTAAGCTGACAAGGTCCTTGCAATCTGTGAGGTCAACCAAGGATTGCCTAAACAAACAAACAAATAAATAAAAAGAACTTCAATACCTGGGATATAAGAAGACAATTGAAAGAGAATATAAAATAAGTGTGTTTAAAATGATTAAAGATATAGTTTTTTAAAAAGAGTTTCCAGTAAAAAGGAATAAAGAAATTGAAAAAGAATAAGTTATATCTTGAGAAATAAAATAGTCATTGAAATTAAAATTTCAATTGGCAAGCTAAATAAAATAAGAGATATAGCTGAAGAGAAGATTAGTGAACTGAAAAATAGATGTGCAAAAAACTATGAATAATGTAGCATAGAGAGATAAAGAGATGGAAAATGTGAGAGGATAAATACTTTTAACGCATGTTTTAAAGGTGTTCCAGAAAGAAAATAGAAAAATTAGGGAAGAAGCAAAATCATGGAGAAAATTATTGAGAATTTTCCAGAGCTGTTCAAAAATAGGACACAGATTTGAGAAGTATACTCAGTCCTGAGTAGGACAATATGAGCTTAAATCCACAACTGGACACATTGTAACAAACTCACACAATACTAAAACAATGATAAAACATTAAAAACTATCAGAAGAAAAAGCAGATCAACTACAGAAGCTCTCAAAAGCAATAATAGAGATCAGAAGATAGGAAATAATATAGCTAAAGTGCTGAGGGAAAAATATCAGTATAGAATTTTATATACAACTGAGCTGTTATTCGAGAGTAAGTGTGAGATAACATTTTTATTTATACAAAACCTGAGTGAATCACAAACTTAATTTACTATACAAGTAACTACAAGTAATTTAGGGACCATTCAAAAAGTTGCACCTAAACATAAAATATAAAAGTAAGGTTCAACTACACTATTAAATAACTGTAGTATCAAAGGTAGAAGGTAGAGATTTGGACTTACAGAAAACTCATACGTTTGTATAGTCCATGAGAATGGCTAAAATAATTATTAATATTGGAATGAAGTTACATTTGCATGTTAAATATTTAAATACCACCAGTAAAAGAACAGAAGTAAAATACATAACTTACAAAAGTGTGGAAAAGAGAAAAAAATTAAAACTTAAGTTTAAAAGAACACAGGAGAAGAGAAGAAAAGAAGCAAAAAAAATAGTATATATAAAACTCAAATGACATGGTAGAAATTAATGTTTCAAATGACTAATTACAGTGGGTTGAGCTCACTAATTAAAAGACAGCAATTTTCAAATTGGATTTTAAAATAGCAGGCTATATTTTGATTAAACTAAGAATTAAAAAATTGAAACTATAACAAAGACAAAAGAAAACTGATGTAGGTATTATTAATGTCAGACAAAGTAGTTTTGATGGTAAAACAAAACAAATCACATTATTAGAGATGATGAGGGTTATCACATTGTAGAGAGGAATAGTTTAAGTAAAACACAAAAATTTGAAATTAAGAGTATCTCATTATGTAGCCCAAATATAATTTCAATAAAGATGAGGAAATTATTAGGTAAAATTGAAAAATCTAAAAGAAGAATTAAAAATTTAAACACATTTATCTCAGAAAATCAGATCAGACAGAAAAATTATTAGGTGATAGGTTTTTAAGTGAGAAAATTAACAATCTTGATCTAGTTAGCATTTATGGAACTCCTGTCTCATAACAGGACATACCTTGTTTTCATGCACCCATGGGACACAAAGATTTGCTATAAAGCAAATCTTTAAAATATCACAAAACTTATATCATGAGACCATGTTGTTTTGGTAAAGTATTTTTGAAAATAGAAAAGAACAATTAATAGTTCATTTAAAAATGTTTAAAAACATTTAGAAGTTTCAAAACACACTTCTAAACGGATACAGGTTATAGAACAGGCTAGCATGGAACGCTGTTACAAATGAATGAAAATAAAAATACTATACCCCAAAATGTAGCAGTGTATATATAACAAACATAAACTTGTTATATATATATAACATTTAGTAAGGAAAAAATTAAAATTCTCAAAATTGATGAATTGGGTCAATGTGAGAAGGTACAAAAAGAATAACCCTGACCATAAAGAGAGTAATACAGGGAAACAAAAATAAAAGCCCAAAATAATGAAATGATAAATGAAGAAACAGCAGTATAAGAGCTAAGTTAAAAGAATAGTTTAACACCAAAAAAAAAAAAAAGAAAAGAAAGAAAGAAAGAAAGAGGACATTCTATCAGAATAAAAAGATAGTCATATAAATTGAATAAATATGTCTTTATGGAAAACTAACCACATTTAAAAATTTTTTTCACATTTTCTCTTGACCCTTGAAGATTTCTTTATGGACTGACCTCAATTTTTGAGCTATTTTTTGGAAATGATTTTATTACACCTTGAACCCTCCTATTTTGATTGAATATGTTCAATATTCTTCTAAAAACAAGAGACTTTTATGTAAAATAACGTTTTTATAACATGCACATAAGTGAATTAATAATTTTGTTATCTTTTCTTTGAAATGCCCATGAGATTAAAACTGAAGAGGAAAAACTGTTTCGCTCCACGCTCCAAGTGTTTGGAAATGACCTCAATGTGTTTAGTGACCCCTTACGTGCGGCACATCTAGAATTTAGACCATTCCACACATGCTCCAAGCTGTGTGCTAAAGAAACTCTCTTATTCTAGGATTTTTCTTTCACCATTGAAGCAACCACAATAGCTGAAAGCCTTATTCTTATGGCATTCCAGGCATTTTTACAGTCAATCTTTTCTCTTGCTACTGTTTCATATTCCCTTTGAGATATGATCAATAGTTCATTTGAAAATAAACTCATAAAAGCTAATATGGTAAAAATAAGTATTTACAATGCCACACATTCTGAATTGGCAGATGAAAGACATGCACGAAATTCTCAGTTTATGCTCATGTGGAAACTTCTTGTCACATGGGTCGGCGGAAGAGGTGACAGGTGCATACACGCGTTCCACTTCGTACTGGTTAATGAGTTGCCGTGCGAGTCAGTTTGCTCAACTGTAAAAGCAAAACAATGATGTTCCTTTTCCTAGAGCGTCGCTCTGGGTGAAATCACGGACATAACATTCTTGGTTTGGCATTGACGTTCAAAACGTATTAGTCACACTCCCTTACCTCCGCAGGTGTAATAGCAGTAGCAGCGGCAGCAGCAGTAAAAATAATAATAAATAATAATAAGGATCATAACGGCATCAATAGTAATTATGATCTTTATGGAACACGATATACCAGATACTATGCTAAGCTGTTCCCATGTAGTAACTACTTTATAAACCCGCAGTTGTGTGCTGGCCTCAGTCTATCAATAACCGATGTGATTGGACTTGCCCTTGCGGTTCTTATTATAATTCAAGACACTCTTCAGCTGTAGCCATTAGGAACTTCGAAAATATAAAGATTTATTACCTACAGGACTTGGAAATTGCACAGCACACCTGGGGCCACACGGCAAGGTCATGGGGTGAGGCCTGAGGTTCTGCTTTTATTGGGGTTGAGGGTGGGGGCCTATGACTAAGCAAGGTGACACTCTGCTTTCTTAATCATGATTTTCTCCTTTAAATCTGATAATGGGTGAATCACATCATAGATTTTCAGATATTAAACGATCAACATAGTCCTGTGGTAAATCCTATTTCGCTGATATCTGTGTACATAAGCTCTATCTGGTTTACTATTCAGGGTTCCACATCTAAGATTGTTTGTTTCTCTTAGTCATACAGGTCTTGTAACTTCCTTCCACGTACTGTGCTTCTCTGGCCGTTACCAAGGTCGTTCTAGCTTTGTAGGGTGAGTTGCCAAGCTTTTTCCATCCACTAGTTTTCTGGAAAAGTAGTAGAGAATAGGGGTGTCTACTTCCTGAAGAGCTGGTTAAATCTTTAGATAGCGCTATCTGATAACATACAGAAACAATCTCGCTACCGATTGTATTTCTTTCATTGTTCTAGGTCTCTTTACGGTTTCTATTTGATTCAATTTTGGTCATTGATTTGCAAAACGAACACAGCGTGACTTCCAAGGACAGATCCTAAAGGACATCGGGGATTCTCTCTTACTTGATTTTAAGACACTCGCTCTGAGTGAAACTACCTGCCATATCCTAAGGACACTTATGAAATGCTATGGAGAGGCCCAGGCAGTGAAGCCCTCCGGCCGACAGCCTTGTGAGTGAGCCGACTCGGGCCACAGTTTCCAGCCCCAGTCAAGCCTTCGTGGGTGACCACAATGCCAGCCGACATCCTGACTGCAGCTTTGTGACAGCTCTGAGCTAGAATGACGCAGAACTTGGGAAATAACAAACGTTTGTTGTTTAAAGTCGCTGTGTTTGGAGCTAATTTGTGATGAAGCGATAGGTAACTAAAATCATCACAGACAGAGCATTTAAAGGAAGCAAAGAAAACATTTATATTGCATATGACAAAGACAGTTGGTAATATCACCAAGAGCTTATACAAACACCAAGAAAAGCACTAAAATTTGAATAGAAAAAATAAGAAGAGTATATGACTAATTCAAAAAAAGAAATGTCAACTACCAAAATACACGTGGACTCAACTTTTCTAAAACGCTAAGAAATGTAAATAAGAACTATATTATAATTTTAAAATATCAAATTAGGAAGGATTTAAATAACTTCATGTTAAAGAAAAGATAAAAATTGAGCTCTCCTTGGGTGACAGTGGGGCTACAGACTGTTATAATATTTCTAAAGAGAGTGTGGAACTATAGCCCAAAGATTTAAAGCATTCTCTTTTTTTCCTTTTTCTCCTCTTTTTAAAAAAATTTTCAATTACAGTTGACATTCAATATTGTTTTATATTCGTTTCAGGTGAACAGCATACTTTAAAAACCATTCTTGAACGTGATAACATCCTCGGGAAACTCCCCTCAGGAATGTAATTAGTTAATTATTAAACATAAGTTGAAAGGAAATACATCTCAACATAATGGCGATTTTCACAAGGCAGATGATGTGGGTGCTGTTTCTCTGGCCGTTTCTGCATTTGCTCAGTTTTTCTACAACATTATTTTCACAAACAGAAAAATCAGTATTCATTTTCAGTGGAAAGAGAGAATTTTCCCCACGCACTACGAAATGTAAGGTGATCCGCGTGTAAACAGTCAAAGAACGTTCAAACACCCATGAAGGCACAATGCCCATGCCCCTGGCTTTTTAAAGGGACATCGTTCTAGGTCGCCTCAAAGCTCAACGCATGAAAGCTAAACTCACTGAAGGAAAAACGAATCACGTGCTTAATATGCGCAAGGCCCTGTTCACACATGTGAGCCAGCCACCTCCTGTGGGGGAGACTCTGCTACCCCCAGATTTCAGATTAGGAAAAGTAAACTCAGCGAGTTCACGTAATTATGTCAGGATTACGCAGGCCGAGGGCGGCTGAGCCGAGACTGGCCTCAGAGCCTCTACGTGGAAGGGTTGAGCCCTTCCCGAGATCCATAGACACAGCCCAGGCCCTTGATCCCGGGGATGGCTTCTACTCTTAAGTGATGGTGGCCAAGGGCTGGACATGTGGCTGCAGGACACAGGCAAAGCTTGACCCAAGCAGACATGGGGCTCGTTCCTGGTACCTGCAGGTCCCTCCTGTTGCACTGTCGCTCCAGTGCCACGGGCCTCTGATGCTACGGGGTGCGGACCCCCCACTCCCACCTCCTCACTTGCTCCTTGGGTTTGTGGACATATTTCACCGCCCAGCCTTGACTCTGAGCTTGTCGTGGGATGGTACCAGCACACACCCTGGTACCTTTGGGCTACCTGCCCAAGTCAGGTCCCCTTTCCCTCAGCTATGACACGAGGGGGCTCAGGCCGTGGTTGTTTGCTAATTATCGCCAAGGTTTTGATTGTTTCCAGCACGCAGGTGTCTGGAGGAAGCACAGCTAAAGCTCGTTTCCAGATAAATTCAGGTCGTACCCAGGGCTGCCTGCCCCCATCAACGTGGGTGCATGCGCTACACATGCATACATGTGTGCGCACACACACACACACACCCTGGAGAAGACGCCTCACACTGCTCGGCAGGAAGAATAATCGGGCATGATGTCCTGGGAATGAGTCTCCCCAGTGTTTCCTCTAGAGAGCATGCACCAGCGTGAAGAACCATATTTCAAGTCTAGCCCATCATCACACCGACTGGTGTAGCATTTCCTAATACTCAGACAACGGTCGGCGCATGTCGCATCTTAGATTCCTGAGCCTCGTCTCTGCGGCTTAGCCTTGCCGCAGACCTGCTCAAGCAGAGCCCAGGCTCGGGGGGCTGAGCCGTGGCCCCACAGTGCCGGGAGGTGCTCTGTGGCACCGGCACGCACGTGACCTGAATGAGACGGCGGTCGATCCCCTGGTCTCGGGGGGAAAGACTTGGCATGGAGGGTGTCTGGTGTTTCTGGACATGAAGAGCGATGATCGCGAGAAGTCACTCGGTTGCCTTGTGATAAGCGGGAAATTTCACCTGAGTGAAAGCTAATAATCCTATTCCTCTGCATTTCCTCTGAGGCGGCAGGTGGATCATTAATTTTTTTATATAAAATTTTTAAAAATGTAAATTATGACACCTCAGGATGCTGGCTGTTGTCACTATCATCATCCTCTTAGGAGAATGTTGTTCTACAGGAAAAGCCAACTCTTTGATCACTCAGTATTTGAATTTTAACTCTTTATTGCACCAGACCCAGAGGCACACTCTAAAGAGCCCTCTAGAGATATGGGTATCAATAACTTCCAAGCTCAGTTCCAACACAATTAGTAAGTAAATAAAGCATTTAATAAAAGCCATGCTGAGGAGAGATCTGGTGAAATTCAATCCTAAAAAACCATCTTGGGCTCACCTGTCAGTTGCCTGGCTTGTTGCAAACATCCGGGTTGAGCTTTAATTTCTGTGCCCTGCCGTGATCGGCTGCCTTTCCTGGGTCCCCGTAAGCTGATGAGCAGTGGCCTGGACCCTTCCCGGGGCTGTGGGGAGGCTGATGAGAGGTGCACCCTCAGCTTCTCAGAGCAAAGTGCAGAACCAGGCACGGAGGCAGGGGCACCAGAAGCCTGGGAGGGTTCTCAGAAGGAACCAACCCTGCCGCCTTGTTTGTCTGGGACTTCCAACCTTCAGAACTGTGAAACGATACGTTTCTGTTGTTTAAGTCCCCCGGTTTGTAGCAGCCAAGGACACGAGTCTAGGCGAGTGGCTTCTCCCACCCTAGGTCTCCGCCCCAGCAAGCGAGCTCAGCGGC
>CM053507.1:2722046-2740820 GCA_028627145.1 Eidolon dupreanum
CCTCCGGCTGGGACACCCAGAAACAGCTCTGGACAGTGCCACGTGTCCCCTGTCAAATGCAAAGTCACACGGGGCCAGTTGAGAAGCCCACTCAGAACCGGGAGGGAGAGCAGGACAAGGCGTTCAGGAGCACAGACCCCAGGGCTACATGGCCTGGGTTCAAATCCAGCTTGTGCCCATGGGCAAATTGACCTCTCTCTGCCTCGACGTCCTCATCTGTAAAATGGGGACGACGCTATCAGCTCCAGCGCCTTGCCTTTGCTCATAGGACGGTGTGAGTTGAGATGTGTAAGGGATTTGCTACAGACTCTGGCAGAAACGAAGAGCTTAGCCCTTACTCTTCTAAATCCCCAAGGAAACAGCACAGAGAGGAAAGCGAAGTGAGTTCTGCATCCAAAAACAGCCAAGAATACAGAACAGGAGAATGACAAAACCTGGACGTGTCCCCTGAGTCTCGCCAGGGTCCCCTCGTGTCTGTAATCCGAAGGAGCTCACACAAACGGACACCATCCTCGAATTACGAAAACACAAAGATTTCAGTGTCCGGAGGGAATCTATCAGATGACGGAAGTGTGGCGCTCAGCAAATGGCCGACTGGGTTTATGTCAACTCCCTTGGTCATTTCTGTAATTGCTGGCATGAGGTTTATTCCAAGGTCCATCTGTATCCAGACCCTACCCTGGCCACCTCCTCTGGCCTTACCCTCCAGATAACTGTCAGAGAGTCCAAGGGTTTGAAAGAAACCATATTCAGCAGCAAGACGGCCTCGCCACGAAATTGTCATTGAAAAACTGGAAAATTCTGATGATGTAAGAATACGGGTTCAGTTTGGGGATCACAGCTTTATTCGAATTGTCTCACTCTCGAGATTTGGCAGAAGACTAGCACCAGCATTCATTGGACCCCGAGTGACAAGGAAAGTATGAATAAGCCTGAGAGGGTGGCTGAGAGTCTCAGAATTGGGGCCTTCATGACATGCCCGTGTTCCCCTGAATGCTGACCTGATTTAACCGGCTCCACCCCTTGAGGGCACCACAAGGAGAAAGCTGCACCCTGCTGTCCTTGGGAGGGTGAGGTGACAATGCAAAGGACTGCTTTTCCTCCAGGGAGCTTTTACTTTTCATTGGTACAAAATTACAGCAGTCTAAGGACAAGAGGAAGCAGGATGTTGCTGGCTGTGTGTGTGTGAGAGAGAGATTAAAAAAAAAAAAACAACCAAGTTCCCCAATTAATGGTAAGAGGTTTGACTTTTCCTCGAATATGCAATTCCTAGGAAGAATGAGGAGCTCACTGAAGGTCAATGTCGCCATCTGGACACCAACTGACTTGGCAAGTAAAATCTACAAAGAATGCTGGTCTTTAAGACAATCCATCGCTCTTGGCATGCAGATGAAAATGAATTAAAAGAAGCCAAACTTTATAATTGCTGGTAAATCTGCTGATGATCAACTCTGAAACCTTTGTGACTCCTTCCTTTCCATTTATCACCATTTGTCAGATGCTGCCTCCCACGTTTTTGGCAAGACAGACAGACGAAAAGCAGGCTTCAGCCGTCACACAGGTGAGAAACAGATGGCCGGGAGGGAGGGGAACCAGAACGCAGGCAGGCGGGGAGCCTTCCCGTCCCAGAACCAGAGCCCAGGGCGCTCTAGAGGTCTGTCCCAACACTCCGTCCCTGTCACTATTATCAAGGACAAGGCACTTGTCACCACTAGCTAAGAAGAGTGATGGAGAGATGAGAGAGGGAGGCCTGCCAGGTAGAGCAGGCCCTCTAGCTTCTAGCATAGCCTGCAGGTGAATCAAGCTGAATACACCTGTCCTTCTAACACCTGTGAACCTGTAGGACAGTAAGCCCTTGGGATTTCCTGTCCATCATCGTCTTCTGTTCTTTCTATTTAGAGAAATGGGCTCCTCTGTATCCTCATTCCTTTCCCGCTGGCAAATCCCTTGACAATAAATCTACAAGTACCTACATAGTCAGAACGAGGCAAAATTCAGACGTGCACCTTGCGCTTCCCAGTGCCCTGAGCTAGCCGTGGTCACTCCTGGGAAGCGCCACGGCCCGGGCTGCGTGTGGCGGGCGCCGAGCGCTTCACTCTCAGTGGGTCCTAGTCATCTCCTGGATTCGAGCTCATTACCCACCTATATCCCATCAGGAAGAAGTGGCACCGATGAAACAAAATTAGGAAACTGTCTCTCAGGGAAAATACTTCTGAAATGCAAACCTGAACCTCGATGCCTCTCCTTCTGCCAGGTTCCCTCCCCTCTTTACCAAGGGGCCGGGGGCTCGGTGATATGGAGCGAAGCGGCTCAGAAATAATCTCATCCCACCCGATCCATTAAACGTTTTCCCCATGTCATTTCCTTCTGCCTTGGGGGATGGGGCAGGGGACAAGAGACACTTGCAGGGTTTCAGCTACATTCCCAGCGTGGAGGGCGCCGCTGGCAGGGGTAGGCCAGCGCACAGGAGACAGAAGGACAGGAGACACGGAGGCAGATCAAAGACAACACAGAAAGGGAGGAAGAGTGGACAGCAGGGCGCTAGGGGTGGCCGTGGGGTCACAGACAGCGGGGGTTGTTTCTAGTACCTTTGATTTGCAGGGAGCAACCTGGGTCTCTGCAAATTTTCGTCCAAATGCCAACTCTGTTCTTTCTTAGTCGGGGGGCCCTCAGGGACTGATTTAGCCTCTCTAAGCCCATGTTTGCTGCACCTTGTCAAGGTGAGAGGCACAGGGTAGGTCGAGGGACCGGAGATGCGGCAGGCCTGGTTGGCAGCTAACGGCTGCTGCAGCGGCCGCATCGTACGTAGCTTGTCATCATTACCTGTTATGATCTGGCCCCTGAACCCAGGGGAAAAATTGAAATCAAATAATATATCCTCCTGCACTTAAGAACAACCCTATTTTTAAAAAATTCCAAGAGCAATGTATTCAGCTTTAGGCTTTGCATGTCGGTTATGATTCGTAAGCTACGGTCAAAGCGAGACGGTGAGGTTCTTCTGAAAGGACAGAGGGCAAGTTGTTGAGTGAGGAGGAGGAGGAGGAAGGCTACAAGGAAGAAAGGCAGCTGCAGCGTCAGCCGTGGGCAATTCTACTGCCTTCGAATCCTTTAAATCTGGGAGAACTGTGCAGAGATGCCCACAGGAGGAAGCCATTAGATACAGGACCAGGTGAGAACCAGAGGGTCAGCTGCCTCACCTGTCCCCAGCGTGACTCGCCTGGGGAGCACTGTCCCCAGGAGCAGGGCAGAGAGGCCACAGCAGACGGGTGAGCATGGGGACAAATGTGCCCAATAAATGCTTGCCCAACACCGCCTGGTGACACATCAGCCCTTCAAAAAGTTCTCTGAGAAAAGATTCTGGACAAATGTGTTTGGAAAATGCCACCAACCATGTCCCTCCCTTACAGAGCTGGAGTGCTTATCATTACCTAAGGGCTCTGATATGCCCCGAGGTTTAACAAAGATGCTGATTCGTTGGTCACGTTTGAGGAATGGGATTCCCTGGTCACATGTCGGGACATAGTGGACAGGCAACAGTACAGAAGACGTCACCTCATGTCTGCAGAGCACTTCACGGTGTACAGAAAGTTGTCACCCATTACCAGTGATTTCCTCTTCCTCCCCATCCTAGGAAGGAGTTTTTGTGACCCCCACAGATAAAAGATCCTGAAATCACGATGTTTCAGCACCACGTGCAGGTCGCTGCTGAGTGGGACAGCTGAAGCTAAGGCCCTGTCCCCTAACGTGTTTTCCTGTTAGATACAGGAAGTGCTGATCTGCCTCTGTCCCCACGAGGCCCATTCACTCTTCATTTACTCAAGACACATTCGTTCTTGGATGTTAGGAGACTGGGCCGTGCTCGGAGCCTCCAGAAGTTACAGAAGGTGATGCAGTTCCCCAGGGAGGCATGCCTCATGGGCATTTTTGATGGCTTGACTCGATTCCCCACTCAGGGTCTTATCTTGGTTAATTGACTTCCTTGGAATTATAATTTAGCAAAGAAAACGTTCCGTAAATAAGGACTCTGGGGTAGTACATGTCAGGATCACTCAAGAAGTACGTATTTTATTTTGTTAAATCACATATACCGTGTATTAAAAGAATGAGCTGCAATTTACTTACATGAATTTTAGTATGAATTATTTACATTGATTGAGTGAGTGCCAGCGCCAAGCCTCGATGCATATACTGGATGAACTCACTCAGTCTTCATGACAGTCCTACAAAGAAGCCTTGGTGATTCCAATCCGTAGACCAGAGAATTGAGGCTGAGAAGATATTAACACTTGCTCAAGATGACACGGTTACTAAGTGAGAGGGCAGAATCCGACCCAGATCTGCCTGGTTTCAAACCCTGAGCTCTTCGCCATGCAGCCACTCTGCTAGGACTGGCTGTGTCATCTTCAGGGGCCAATGCAAAATGAAAACGCTGGACCCCTTCATGAAAAATATGAAGAATTTCAAGATGGCGACTGCGGAGCATTCAACTGAGCACAGGGTCCTCTGAGTGGAGGATCCTTGTGCAACAGACAGCTCAGGTCGCACACCAATGAACCCTGTCCTGTGTCCTACTGAATCATATACCTACACAAGTTCCTTCCCTGTGTGCAGTGAATTAATTGTCGGTGAGGAGCAGACTCACCGAGGGTGCATTCCAGGAGGCGGGTTCTTTAGTGTTTGCTCACGATTTGGTCAAGTCTGTGATTGATTTCTTCTCAATAAGAACTAAATCGGAGCATTGGGTAGCTGCAGTAAGAGAAATTTTCCAAAATACAGCTTTAGAGGAAGGCGTGCAGTGTGCGACTTGCCCGAGCGCGATTTCAGGAATGGTTTGTTTTTCTGCTTTTGCTGACAGACAGGGGTTTGTCCAGGGAAGAACTCCCTGGTTGCTTTACTGCTTGGAAATCAGAGAATGTGGCTAAAGGACAGATGAGCTGACTCTAAGGTTCATCTAGAAGTGATTTCTAGAAGCAAAGACAGACACGAGATGTTTGAAAGCCGATTTCCAATGTGGAGCTGCATTTTCATGCCCTCGGAAGATCATTGGGTTATCTTGTTTGAATCTGTCAAAGCGCCCCTGCGTTGTTTATGGGGTTTCCCTGGAGACATCATTCGATATGGAAACAGCGATGGAGGCACCACCTCCTCTGTGCCCCCCCCCCCGTGCCTTTGCGCACTCGATGCTGTGAAGGGTTCCACAGCATTCCCCCCACTGCCACCCTGCACCCCCTTGGCTACTTGGAATTGTCACCTCTTGTAATTGAGACATTATCTGTCACAGTCACAGCCCCGCAATGCCAGTCTGCAGCTCTGAGCCCTCCAGCACACAAACTGGAGGGTGACAAATTAAATGAACGCACTCGGACACTGTGCCACACACCATGTGTGATTTTGGGGGCAAAACAAGCCTCAGGGTGACCATTTCTGGTCATTTGGGGTCTTGCTGTTGAATTTCATTTTTCATAGCGAAAAGATCTTTCAAAGATTCTTCCAGAAGGTGGCAACTTGCTAAGACGAAGGTCACGGGGAGACATCATTAAACATATTTCCAATGTTGGTGGAGGTAGAATTATTATCTTCTAGAGCAGTGGTTCTTAAATTTTAAGAATGTGAAACCACCCATGAATTCGTTGCACGTTCGTGGACTGTATATCAATAGAGTTTAATGCATTCGTTCTGAGCTACAGCCCAGAACCTGGGATCTCAACAAAAGCCTGGAAATTCCAAAGCGGGGGGCACCTGGTCACCTTAGAAGAGGTTTGAGCGATGCCCAGCAAAACTACAGACTCCTTCGCCCACCAGTGCTGAGAAGTGCTGCCTGCTCCTCTCTGGGGAAAAGCTTTCGCACCTTGGCCGTATTCCATGTCCTGGGCTAAGCGAGTAAATTGGCCAGAGCTCTCCTTATCTTCCTGCTTGCTATAGAATCCAAAAGCCCATTGCGTCTCACAGCTCCTGGGATTTAGTTCCTTTCAAACACAGTGAGGGGTTAATTCTTATAGGAAAAAGCCCTACGGTTTCCTAGGTAGCTCAGGAAGATGATACTAACTGTATCCATCTATGAGACAGATTTGAAGGGCTAAGAAAACGTGGTTTCAGGTTGAAAGGTGTGACATGAACTGGGTTGGCTCAAAAAGTCTGAGACATTTTAAGGTAAAGCCCCTTCTTTCATTCACATATTAAGAATATTATCTATTTTAATTGGACTATAAATGTAGGGGAAAAAACAGACTGAAAGTAAAAGGGGTTGAGTTTTAAAATGCGGGTAGGGGGCAGGGGTACATCTACAATAGCTGGTGAGTCACACAGGAGGGTCTGAGCAAACTTTCTCTGAAAGGTGTGAAAGTGAAAAACCACCTTCCCCAGTGGAAAGAGTTGGCACTTCTCTGCATCAACCATTCCCAAACTTTGCTCCTAGAAAATAAATGAGTTAAATGATACAGCAAAGCAAGGGACCGGTCCTTCTCAATTCAACCCTTTCTTTTCCATGTCATTGGCGCCCCCTAGTGGCCCAGAGGACCTTCCCTCATCCAGGAGGCAGAAGCTGTCCGAAGCAGATCCAGTTGACTCTGTCCCTTGAATTTAGGTTTTCAAGTTGTACCCTCGGTTGCTTATGAGACCCCTGGGGACTGAGGACTGAGGTGCGGAGTGGAAGAAACCTCACTGACTTGCGGACATACTATGTGCTAAGCATTTCCCATGGATTGCCAATGAGACTTAATGGTCTTTGGGTCCTTAATAACCAGCGGGAGAGGCACTGTGAGTACCCCACTGTGCTGCTGGGTGGTTGACGTGCAGTGAGGTCACTTGTCTGAGGTTCCTCTGCTGGTAATTGGCAAGGCCAGGACTCACAGCAAGGCCGGCCTGACTCTAAATCCCCCTGCCTTGCCGGCACGTCATAAGAGCCACCAGTGAGGGGGATGGGGGCTGGGGAGGGCCCGGGAGGGCCCGCTGCTGTCAGCGCCTCCCTCACCAGGAAGGGAAACGAGCCTCTACAAGTGCTTCTCTTCCAAGTCGGCGCAGGATACAGGGCGTCCCCACCTCCCGGTTTCTCGAAGGCTCCTGATGCTTGAGTCACCCCCTTCCTGAAATGGGCTGCAGACGGCACCAGAAAACCCACGCATAGAGAACCCCCTGGACTCAGTTTCCCTCCGGAAAAACACTCTGGCAGCTTTTCGTTTTTCGTACCTACCAACTTGACCATCAAGGTCAGTTTCTCTTCTTTCTAGAAATAAAAGAATCTGCCCACGAGGATATTTATTTTCCTTATTTTTTTCCTTCTCACGCTGCTGGTCGCCCACAGTGAGTTACTCCTCAGAGCCTAGGCGCCCCTCACAGTCTGTGTCTACAGGAAACAGACTCTCGCACCCACATGCAACGTACACCCAGCCCACATGCGAGGGCCGAGGTCTCAGATGGACTTGAATGTCGCTGGACTTCAATCGTGGCTTCGCATTAGAGCACACTGGGAATCTGATCGGAGGTGTCATCAACCCGTCCAGACGGGAGGGGCCAGGACCAAGACGTTTCACTCCAGAGTGCTGAAACTGGAGAATAAGTAGCTGGAGAGGTTTCCATACCAAGAACCAAGTCCAAATGCCAAACGGGCCATGTGAACCCTGGGGTTGGTTCTAGAGTCATTTACTTCATGAGTGAATTTAGTTTCATAGAAAAAACGCTAGAAAGTTGAGCCAGCATCACCACATTTTGATGAGACGCCTTTCTGAGGCTGAGGACATCTTGGCACTCGGGCTAAATAAGCTCTGCTTTGGAAGATACCAAGGAAAATCAATCCAGTCTGTCCACTCCAAGATGGCTAGAGGCCACATGGGCTGAGGGCAAGTAGGCACCACCTGTCCAAGAGTCCCCAGGAGTAACCACAGGACACGGGACCCTGCCACATGGAGCCATGGAGAAATTGCACACATCGTGATTTCAGTAGCACCAGGCACAACTCTGCAGTCAGTACGGACTGACCCGCTTGGAGAGCCATGCCTTGGCTCCAAGGGAGGCCAGAGGCAACACGACTCCCCTTGGAAGGAGGCAATGAGAGACGTTTTCCGTAGTATACTTCAGAGCAGGAAAACCTATGCACAGAAGGCCGGTCTTTTCTTCAGTCGTATTTGGAGAGAGCCCCAGGCCTATCACGTATTTAGAGGAGGGGAGTGTATCCCACATGCAGAACGAGGCTGTGCGGTGTAAGCGCTCTACAAACCGCCACCTGGAGGCGGTCTCACCCACTAACCCACTGCCAAACCAAATTCCAGACACACGCTTCAACCGCAGAAGAGCCAGCATGCAAAACAAGGCAAATTATCAACAGCGATTAATCAACAAAACTCACCACAACCACTAGCAGATTTGTTAGACAGAATCAAAACTCCAGACTCTGGTTTTTCCTCAATTGCTGGCTATGGAATAAAATCGCAACATTAAAACATTTCTAGAACCCAACGGGCAGCGGCGTGAGCTCATTTGGAATAAGTGTCTGGCATACAGAAGCTCAGGATATTTTGCCCAGAAAATCCCATCCTCCAAGAAGCCTAGAAAATTATGATTGTTTTGCAGCACGAAATGCCACTGGATGGAGGAGTCATTCTCCACTTTTTTACAGAAAACAAGACGTGAATCGATCAACTTCTTCTTGAGCTCTTCCATGGACTATGCAACCATCCTTTCTCGAAAAGTCACTGCTTGCTCCCTAACACACAGAGTGACACAGAGCAGAATCAAAGAATTCTATACCATATCGGTGAAGATCCACCAGAGAACATGGTCATTGTAATGACAGTGTCTATGAAGTCTCGACAGAAATTCAGAAGCCATCCTTTAAGCTTACCTCAAGACTCTCCTCCTCAGGCAAGCCTTTCCAGACCACGCCATCTAAAATAGCTCCTCTCACACTCCTTTCCTGCCATTTCACCCTGTTCGTTTTTCTCCATAATATACATCACTACCTGAAATGTTCCTGTCTATCTCATTTCTTTGGGATTATCTGTGTCCTCCAACCAGAACGTTCACTCCAAGAGGGCCTGGTCAGCTAGTTCACTACCCTCCACAGCGCTTAGAGTTGCACCTGCACATAGTAGGCATTTTATAAGAAGTGATTGGATGCATAATTGGATTTCTTTACATCTTTTTTTGAGAAACATTGAGCTTAAGAAACAAACTCAGCTGATTTCTTCCGGATATTCTTCGCTGTACTGATCACACTGATAAGATTGGGAAAGTCAAAAAGAAAATTCCCCAACTGCCAGTTGATTGAGGACACAGGCCACTTACCTAAATATACGTAAACTCAATGGAGATTCAACTGAAAATAAATAAAATCCATTTTAAGTGTTTCTGAGAAGCATTTTCCCTGCAAATAGGTTTTTGAAAGTCATTTGTGATACCCAAAGTACGTCCATATATCACATTTTTAAAATGGTAGACACAGCCCACACTTCTCTGGGAGAAGTCCACCCAAAGGATCAGCCTTGATGACAAGGAATGTCCATCGTACGTCAAGATCAATGCTTGCGCGTGTAATATAACGGGCAATGGAAAGTCAAAGGAGAACGGAGAACAATGGAAAATTACAAGTTAAGAAATAAAATGATCTAAAGGCCAGCGAAACTTATTTGACTGCCAGTGTTCTGCCTTGGTGGAATTATTTCTTAGGAGCCAAAATTAGCAAGGGAGTTTGGAAAGGCATGGAGCGAATTCAGAATGAAATATGAGAGCCATGACCTCCGCGAGCTAGTAAATGATGGCACATTTGCATTTTAACGATGCCCCACCACCACCAAGGAGATAATTGCTTCCATATGAAATCTTCTTGGTATCAGCCCAAGATGCTAAGCTGTTTCCAGCTGCCCAGATACTGATGATCTCATAGCTCAGGGCCATACTATTGGAGGACAGTACCAGGCTATATCTCTGCTAAGTCAAATGAAGAACTGCTCCCTGCAGAAAGCATCCACCCAGTGTCAAAAGAAGTCTTTTCCCCTGAGTAAAGAAGCAAAGTGAAGTATACCATATGGTACACAATATTAATTAAATATGTATATACATGAACACATATAAATACACAATATCAATAATAATAACTGTGGAAGGTATTAATTTGATTCTCCAAGTATTCTATTCTGCCCACCCACCGCCAACCCCACTTCCAGGCACATAATTGATTTTTTTCCTGCTTTCTTTAAGGTCTCACTCAACTATTTATCTCCAACCAATAAGGGCAAAAGTGACATGTTCATCATGGCAGTATAACCAGGTGTGGCCTAACTGAGACACCCACTTGCTGAGTGCCAGAAACTTTGATAAATGTTTTACTTGTATCAACTCATCAATTCTCACAATAATTCTATAAGATAGATATTTTTATTGTCTCCACTTTTATTATCTCCATCAGATGAGAAAACCAAAGCCCAGAGTAGTTACGTCATTTGCCCATGATCACAAAACTACCAAGTGACCAAGCTGGGATTTGAACCTGGGGAGTCTGGCTCCAGCACCCATGCTCTCCGTTACTCCAGTGATGAGAAGATATTTGCTTGTGCAAGGAAACAAGATGACGTCATCAATTTGGGACAAAGCATTTACACTCATGTAGTCAATGACTCAAATTGGAAGTCCATAGTAGCCTTTTTTTTTCACAGTTAACAGGGACTGTATTAAAGTCTTATCTTATGAATAGAATTGTATTAGGGTTCTCCAAAGAAATAGAAAGAATAGAATATATATCCTATCATACATCATATATATAAAGAGAGAGAGAGAGAGACAGAGACAGAGAGACAGAGAGACAGAGAGACAGACAGAGACAGAGAGACAGAGAGATTAATTTATTAAAAGAAATTGCCTCGTGCAGTTAAGGAGGCTGGTGACTTCAAAACTGTAGTATGCAGTCCTGGAAGACTCCACCATAATGCTAAGTCTGAAAGCCATCTACTAGAGAAGTCCTTCTTGCTTATGTAAGCCAGTCTTTTTGTTCTATTCAGCTCTTCAACTGACTGGATGAGGCCCACCCACATTATGGAGTGCAATCTGCTTTACCCAAAATTCGCCAATTTAATTGTTAACCTTATCAAAAAATGCATTGCAAGTGAACACACAAACCATCACAGGATTATAGGTCTTAAAGAGGTTGACTCAATAGCTCAGGGAATGTGGCAAAGCCAACACCAGAGCTCAGATCCTCTGGCCCCTCAGTGAGCATGACCAAGCACCATACCACCTCCCTGCAAAGCCATGAGAAGCATCTGTCACCCCCAGGGTGAGAGCTAAGACACCTCGTTCTTCTAGCACTGCTGTCACCTGGCAAGAACATAAAGAAACTTCCATTTCTCTTTGTCAATTCTTCTGCGGGTTGATGCTTCAAATAAAAGATTTTATAAATAGCAATGTTGTTTTTTACCATGTACAAGGAAGCACTCAACGGGCCTTAAAATGAGTTGAGGCATGTGATTATCCTAAGCTACAGCACCTCGGCTTACGAGGGCTATCATTCTACTCCCTCAGTTAAGAAAACTGGATCTAGCCCATGGCAAGGAGGACGCAGACTGCACTGAGCTCATCTGAAGGCTGCATTTTAGCTGCTTCTTTTTAACTTAGCTCCTGACTGCTTCCTGAATGTTTCTTCTTGCCGCCCCCCCCCATGCCTCATGCCACCCTTCCTGACATTGCCAAAGCAGGTGTCAAACATCGCGCTTTGGAAATTACCCACGATCAACTCAGATGCTCAGAAATACATCGTTTTGCTTTGTTTCATCATCTATACATGCAAGATACACGTATAGACACGACCTGGACAGAGAAAACTCAGAGCACAGATTCTATCTGGGTAGAGCTGATTTAATCAGGCACCTGTAGGAACTGAGAGAGTCAAGAAGTTTATCCAAAGTCATCTTTTTCCCCTGAGATCGTCCTCAATGCATCACTCATATACCAACGGCTACAAAATGGGACGCTTTCCAGGCACAAGATACTGGGGAGCACTCTGCTCGCGTTGATTATTCTTTTCCACACATCCCTGAGGTCAGTATGACTATGCCCAGTTTACAGATATGGCAACTGAGGTGCAAAGAAGTTAAGTAACTAGCTCACGACACCCCACGGGTAGGCACAGGAGCCAGAAGCTGAGGCTCACATCATCTAGATGAGGGGTTAGCAGATGTTTTCTGTAAAGGGCCAGATAGTAAACCTTTTAAGCTTGGTGGGTAATTTATTCTCTGTTGCAAAGACTCAGTTCTGCTATTGTAGCATGAATACAGCCAGAAAAATTACCTAAATGATTGAGCATGGCAGAGTGCCAGTAAAACTTTAACGGGCACTCATAGATCATACAAAACATGTGACTGG
Source organism: Eidolon dupreanum (assembly GCA_028627145.1). Classification (NCBI taxonomy): domain Eukaryota; kingdom Metazoa; phylum Chordata; class Mammalia; order Chiroptera; family Pteropodidae; genus Eidolon; species Eidolon dupreanum. Next base: position 2,734,395 of record CM053507.1, read on the forward strand.
CCAGATTTGATCCATGGACCATAGATTGCTAACCTCTGATCAAGATCATCACAGTTTCTGGCTGAGAGAGAACTGCAGAATGAATCTAAGAATTAGGAGTGAAATGTGTTACTTCTGCTATCTGCCATAAAGCTGTAATCATAAAGTAAAGACTGGAAAAAAAAGACATCTCCACTCACACATGGATTTAAGCATCAGCAAGCAGACAGCCGAGATGTCAGGTGTGTCTGTGAAACAAAATGACTTTGACCTTGGCCCTAAAGTTCTTTTTAAGGATATTTGTGCTGGGAATAGAAGGCAGAGAAGTGAGAAAAATAACAGCACCATTCAGAATGGAGGTTATGGAGTGGAATGACCTCTTGGAGGTTCTTTTTGTTTTTGTTTTTTTTTCTTTCTTTCTCTGTCCTAGCAAGACTGATACTGGAATGTCACCTTGCCTTTTCTAAGAGAGTAGAGCAACTCTGAGATGCTGAAAGAGATTAAGAAAGGGGTGGAGCTGCCTGGGCTGAGTAGACAGCTGCTGCTCATTCTGGGGAAAGGGGTCTAATGGAACTGTTGAGATGTGACAGCCTGGGCTCAGGGGGTACACTTTAGAAAGAGGTGAGTGGGAGACTTACTATCCCAATGAGCTGAGCACTAAAAGCTGAGACTCTCAGAGTCAGATCACGGTGTTTTGTTAGCTGACCTCCAAATGGCATTGTTCACCCTTGAAAGAGTTGACCTTGGTCACTGCCCAGTAGTCCTTCCGGTGGATGGGCCAAGGCTCTGCCTGGGCCCTGTGGCCACGAGCACAACCTCAAGCTTGTATGTGTAGAGTTTGATTAAACCCGGCCCACTTGGATCCCATCAACCCTCCAGGTTCCTAGACATTGGAGAAGGAGAGAATCTCAAGGGAGAGATATTGGACTTTCAGACAGGATGACCCTTGAAGGTTGAATCCATTCTCATTTGGAAAAGACAATGAAGGAAATGTGTTGTTTGCACCTGAGCTTTTGGAAGCCTTCACTGGGCTACATAAAGACGAAGTGAGATGCTGATGTGGACCTCACATGGCCTGCAATGCCCTGGGGAGAAAATTTGTTCATCTCTATGACCCCGTCTGACATTCTCCTGCCCATTAAGAAAGACAGAGCCCCAAAGAGGCTGATGCAGACTCACTGGAGACTCTCTGGGTTTACAAGGGCTGGCCCTCACTTTTCAGGCCTCCTGCAGCTGTGGACCTGAGCTAGCTGGTTGGTGAGTCCGTCCACCTCACCTGCCTCTCCCCGCTCCACTTCTCAATGCCAGCCCTCAGCACCCCTTCTTAGAACACTAGACTCCTTCTCATTGAGCCTGGACACGTTCAGCCCCCAGGACTCCCGGATTCCCAGGGGGGATAAGAGGGCAGAAGAAGTACAGACCAAGGACTAGTTACCCAAGGGCCAGTGGCCTGGGGTGGGCACCAGCAGAATGAGACTCCTGACGTGGACCCAAGGGGCCCAAGCCTGTGAAGTGTCATCGATGCTCATTCTGATTATTAACATTAGGAAACTAACAAAGGAGAGAAGATCAAAAAGTAATATGCATGTGAAACTTTTTTTAATTGCTTATCATCTCCGCCTAATTACCAAGAAGCATAATCATGATTACTTGCAATCACTATAGAGTGTCACATTCGCTTTCTGTTTCCAGTGTTATTTATTCACAAGTCTACATCTTTGAGACGTGAGGTCGCAGCTCTGATGAGTGGGTTCTTGCCCACGCGGTCCTCCCCACTCTCTCTCTGCCTCCTGACCCCGGCGCTTCCCCATGTGGGCTATGCGAAGTGACGTGCCCCCATCTCTCGCTACCTGTAACAAGCTGTCTTTTCCATGCCAGTCATCTCCAGCTCTGTCGCATTCGCCATACCTGAATAAAAATAGAGCCTACATCTTAAAATGGTCACGTCCCCCCAAATTCTGTGGATCCTCATATCCCTATACAAGCTTAAAAGGACACAGACCTTCGTATGTTAAAGATTGTCTAGCAAGAGCATATAAAGCAGTAGCAGGGAGCAGGGAGAAGCAGATTCTAGGGGGTTGAATTTGACTCCTGCACCTTCTGCTGGAGACCTGCTGGTGAACGAACCTCTCTGTGCTTTGTTTTCCTCGTCTGTGAAATGGAGCTCCAACAAGGGCCCTCAGATTCTGAAGCCAGTCCTATTGACTGCCCATCTGGACAAAAGTATAACCCAGGGCGACAGGGGCCCCGGGAGACCGCCTTGGGAGCTGGGCGACACCATCGTGTCATATCGAGAGGGGCTGGCTGTGCAGAGAACCCTCTGGCAGAAAGAGAATGAGCGCATTTGAATCATTAAAAATTTAGCACATACCGGCTTAGAAAAAAAATGAAACATCTTAATTCAATTGAAAATACCCGAACAAAAGGAAAACGAGAGGCTTGCTTTTTTTTTTTTTTTTTGTCAAACCCTACCAGCTGGCTCTTCTCTCTTGTTTATCTTGGCATCTGACTCTTTCTTTGGTAGCAAATTAATCTGGGTAGTGATCCCTGCCGTTGGTCTTCTGAGTGGTTTAAAGGGCTGATTTTGTTACAAGAGGCTAATTCTTTGATGCCCACAGCCTATTGGAAAGATCCAGAGCTGGCAGACAGCAAATGCTGCCTGCTGTATATAAGGTCAATGGTCCAGAAAGCTAATAATGCCTTGTATCTAAACAAACAGGCTAGGTGAGTCCAAGCCCAAATCTTTCTTCTTAGATTTTTGGCATTGGAAATAGCAAACTGGATCACTCTGTCAATCATGAACCAGGCTGGGAACAGACCCAGAGACGAAGTTTGTCCCTGGCACCTTCCCATCCCTTTTTAGGGTTCCCGTTTGCTCGTGAGCTGTCTCTAATGCCCAAGTCCCTATATCCTCAGATAATGCTGTTGGCTCTCTGAAGTCCCCTTCTTCAGTGGGGGACCTGATCGCCCTTCCTGTCTCCTGCTGGTCAAGTGCTAAATCCTGCAACCTCAGAGCTCTGATCTCGGCCACTTGTCCTCGGGAAACTTTTGGCAGATAGCACAGCTGATGACATTGCAATGGCGATCAAGGAATGTTTGCACTTCATGAAAAGGAGACCTCTACATATGTAACTGGAACCCACAAGGAATGTTCCCACACGTGGACATTTGAGGTACGTTTCAGCGTTGACAAGGACATAACTTGAGAGTGAGATGGGCTGGGAGAAAGGCCATAAAGATTGACTTGGAAAAAAATGTTATATTTTGTTTAAATGTTCCTTTGAAAGCATACGTTTTCGGAAAGGAAGATGGTTTATTTAGCAGAGGCCACCTCTAGACAGCTCATCATGAGCATTTTGCTAGGAGTGGACATAAACGGGTGGCAAGTCACCAGGGTGTGGTCTGACATCCCACACACTGACCCGAAATCCTCATACCTGCCCCACTGATTTCTTATGTAAAAAAAAATAAGAAAATTAAAATTCTTTATTAAGATAAGCAATCCAAAACATCAAAGAATAAAGAAGGCCACTATTAAAGGAAGTCAACATCGAAATATAGCTTAGACAGTCAAGAAAGGTTGCGGAAGACATCGAAATTCACAGTAAGATGGCTGAGTGTCCTGTCCAGTAGATCTGTCTGGGCTCTCTTGGCCTTTCACTGTCTTTGAGCTCTTTTATAACTCTATAAATTAGAAAACTTTGGCTGTAATACAATTGATTCTTGTCATTTGAAACTCAAATGAATTGTGTCCAGGGGTGACATAGTTGATTATTCCTCTGGGAATATTAACCAATTTTGCTTTTATTTGGTTTATTCAGAATTGCTATTCCTTCTCGAGTCAATTTTGTTATATTATAATTGCTAGAAAATTGTGTAATCTAAGATTCAAATTTACTGGCAGTATGTCCCCTTGTGATATTAAAAATATTTACCAAATCCTATAGTTACCTATCCTCTTTCACTCTTAATGTTGTTTCTTTATGTTGCCTCTATTTTTTTTCTGGGATAGCCTCACTCAGGATTTGTCCAATTTACTCATCGTTTTAAAAATCTAACTTTCAGTTTCCTTGATCCTCTGTCTTATTTTTATTTTTCTTCTTGCATTAATCTGAGGTTGTCTTCAGTATCTTGTCCGTGACATAAGAGAATAGCTCTGCGTTCTTTAAGCTATTTTCTTCTTGAAGAACTTTATTATGCCAACTGGATACAAGCTTAGGGTCAATATACATTTACAAAATGATTTTTCCATTTCAAATAATATTGGAGTACAATTTGATGAAAATTACACATTCAGCAAGTGGTTTCAATAAGGCACAGATTACATCAGAAACATCACATGAGACAAGATAAATAGTAAAAGCAGGTGGGTATTGCATGAAACCATGAATACAAACATTCTGACAATATAAATACTCATTTTCCAAATTCATTTATTCAATTTTCATACCACAAAGATGAAAGGGTAGTGGGGTAAGTTCTTTTAAATCAGGATGAAAGGATATGGAGTAAGTGGTTTTAAATTCTCTCCTGATCTTGATAGATATCTAGTAATAAATATACTTTTATATATTTTATAAACCTTTGAAGTAGGCCTAGACAGAATGAACGAATAGAGTAGTGGTGGAGAAGACAGTTGAAATAACAATAAAAGTATATAAGTGTTTTATAGACCAACTTAACTATATAAGACCAATAGAATTCTCTACTTGATTTTAAGACAAGAAAACAAAATAGACATCTTTATTGAAGAGGGGTTTAGTTAATCTACTTCGTAAAAAATATTGAGAGTTTCAGCTAAATATCTGAAGCTGTTGTAAGTTAAAAAGAAAGGCTGTGGAAATATAATTGTCATCGATGTGATGGCAACTCCAGTGTGGTATTCCCATCCGTTGATGTCACGTGAATATCATGTGACATCATGTGCAATTTCCATCCATTGCACATCTCTATCCCTCCCGTGAGAACAATGGCTTACATTTCTCTTGTTTACGCTGCACTGAGCACTTCAGCAGAGGCTCATTGAGTCTCCCTAGCCACCCCGCCAAGTAAGGACTGTTATTACCCCATTTCACAGGTGGGGACATGGAGCCTTAGCCAGGCTCCACAGTTGGCAGATAGGGGGTGGGGACTCTCTCTGTACAAGGCAGATCTAAACTCCTGCTGCAATTGTGAACTACCTTTCCACCCCCCATCCAACTGATTTCAAGAAATAAATGTCTTTCTTTGTGGAATTTCTTCTTGGCAAGTTGCCACAAGTATGAACAGCAGGAGGTTCTCTGAAGGTTTGCCATGGGCAGGTGAAGAATTCTGAAAGATCACATTTGCCAAAAGCACTATTAGTTGCTCTATTTATATCTTTGTTCAGAGGCCCCAGCAGAAGGGCACTGACTTTAGGCAGCAGTGGCTTTTGCTAAAATTAGCCCTGGGGTCCCTGTCCACTTTTCCTAAGCACAGCCCAGATGTACCCGTCGAAACTCTCCCCTCTTCACCCCCTTTTCTTCTTTACCATCTTCTCATTTTGTCAGAAAGATATTTTCTGAAGACAGTGGCGGGGTTGGTATATGTCTTAATTAAATAGATAACACAAAAAATACATCCTTCTGCCTAAACTGTGTCCTTTTGAATATAAACAAATAAATATATGTTTATGGTTTCAAAATACATTTTGCCTAAATTTTCTAGGTTTTCTTGAGAGCTATTAAGGCTGATCTCAACTGATAAAACAATGTTGGAAATAAAAGGTATTGCTGGTTAATGTAGTTAAATAATTGAAACCAGTCTTTCTAAAATTATGTGGGTAATTTAAGAAAAGTTTCCTATTGTAATCAAATTATTCGATTAGTTGTTCCAATTATTTCACAAACTTTGATTGCAAATGTTCAGTCCCTGAGCTATTATCATTTGTTTGTGATCTCAACTCAAATTTAGCTGCAGGAAATTCAAGCTGATAGCCATACTGGAAGTAAAGAAAGTGAGACGTGTTTTCAGGAATCGTGGTTTTTATTTGACAAATCTTAAGGACTACACTGAGCTTAAAGCATAATAAGAATTCCTCCTCTGAAGCACATAAGCAGATAAGATATAAAGAACAGGGCTGAAAATTAAGAGATAGGTGTAAACTTGCCAGTAAAACATCATCTCGTCTTCCATAAGTCATTTAACTTCCGCATCTCTTAACTTAGGTCACATGTCTCACAAAAGAATAAGTGAATGGTTGGGTGGAATGATGGATGGATGGATGGATGGATGTATGGATGGATGGATGGATGTGTGGATGATGGTTGATAAATGATGGACAACTAAAAATAAATGAATGAACAAGTTAATCGTTTAGAATGAATGATCGATTTTGAATCATTAAAGAATGAACGAATATTTTTTCCAGTTTATTCATCCTGTACTCTAAAGTTTTGAACATATTTTCTGAGTATCTACCTTCATGAA
>CM053507.1:2741320-2760369 GCA_028627145.1 Eidolon dupreanum
GAAGCGACTCAGGCCCATTTTATGGTAAGCATCACCGAATTGACATAATTCCTTCCTAGAAAAGTCACTACTTAGTTAAACCCACACATTTATTTTTCACTTTTCATCTTTCGACTTGGGAAATTGTTATAAAAGAGCTTTGGACCAGAAGCCTTGGAACCTGACCCTGAGACGTTCACAGGTCTCAGGACCCAGAGCAAAACACAATTCCTTGGGGTTTTCCTTGGGGTCTCTGCAAAATGAGGGCATTTGATTAGAATGGCTCCTAAGATCCCTTGAATCATGGACAGGAACTGGCTGGATAATGTACTTATGGCAACATCTCCTTTGAACATCGCCTTTGGTCCTTACAGATTCCCTTCCCTCCTTGCCATCTCACTCTTCATAGATTTATCTTCACTTCCCCAGTTTAATAAACTCTAAGCTCCTTGGGGGTGGATCCAGTGCTATGTCTATTGGAGGAGTTCAAAAAATAACTCGTGAATGGCGAGTCGAAATGCTTAACTGGTTTGAAGGTGTGGTTGCCCATGCCATTCACCCAGCTATGCCACCGCCCACCGGTGTGATTGTGGGTAGGTTATTATCTCTAAGACCCGTTCTCTTTGTCTATCAAATGCGAATAATAACAATACAGAACTGTCGTGATGTTAAAAGTGGTAGCGTATATAAAACCCCAACAAAATAGATAGCACATAGCAAGCAATAAATTCAAAGCCGTATATTTATCCTTCAAATAGTAATTGAACACTTTCTGGGTGCTAAGGACATGGCAGAGAAAAAGCCAGATATAATTCGTTTTAGTGAGGTGTACCTCACAAAGATAAGTGATGGCTATCGTAGTCTGTCATAGGAACGAAGTAGTCCTCTAGTCGTCCATTATTACCCAAACATATGACACCTGTCCTCACCTTTCATATTGGGAGACGTCCAGATCTCTCCTCACGATCCCTCTAGTGTGTTAGGGTCTTCTGGTCACCTCCCTCGCAAGCCCTGCTCCCACGGATTCCTGCCCTCCTCTGAGGCTGAGCCTCCTCTCCACACCACTGCGTCCCAGGCAAGTACGCAGCCTCTTCTCCTTCTTATGCCCACTTTTATTAAGTGCTGGGGAAGAGAAAGATGGACTAAAGCAAAACACAAAAGCCGACTTCACACTGAACGCACGGATGACAGATTAAAGATGGCCACCAAGTTTTTGACATTCTTCCCATGGACAGGTGGGGTCTCTGTCCCCTTCCATCACATATGAGTGGAACGATGACGACTTTGACTAACAGAACATGGTGGACGCAGTGCTGTCAGATTCTAACCCAGGGCTGTCACCTTCCACTTCCTGATTCTTGGACCAGTTGTACTTGGAGCCTGAGCCGCCAAGCATGACAAGCAACTGCCCTATAGGAAAGACTGTGTGTAGAAGCCACAAAACCCACACGAGGGAGAGAATCAAAACAGACAGGGAGAGAGGCTGAGCCGAACCCAGCCTCCTAGCAGGTGAGTGAAGTCCCCTTGGATCCTCCCGCCAAGACCAGCTGCCAGCTGAACGCCACCAAGCAACCCCAGTTAATGCTTGTGGAGCAGAAAAATCACCCCACCTGCAGACTGTGAACGCAGTAAAATGGTTATTATTTTAAGCCACAAAGTGTGGGTGTTTCGTTACTCAACAATACAGAACTGGAGCGGTGGAGGGTGTCGACACTTGCTTCCTTGCGGCCAGCTCTCATACTCCGTGTCTAGACTCAACCCCCAGTTCTCCTCCTCTCTGAGCTCCACACTCTCTGGCCCACCAGGTAGAAACAGGAAACCGAATCTCTTGTTCCAGACTAGTTAGGTGCCGAGTTCCTCCGCGTAAATACAAAGCCCCGTCAGGGGATCACCTAAACCAGTGTCATCAACCTTGGGCTTTGAAATGATCGCTTTTCTGCAAATGTCCCGCATCAAATTTTCCAGGAGGGACCTTTCCGCCTCCATCAAGGCATAACCCAGGGGTGGCGTAGGTGGGCATTGCTTTAAGCCAGCCACATAAACGTACAATCTAAGTAAAAATAATATGCGTGCTGTACAAACACAGCCTCGAGACAGCTCTCCCAGAACCTCTGTTCATGCAGCCAGGGACCTACTCCTAAGCCCCTTCTAGAGGGTAGTGTAGGGTTGCCAGTCTCCCCTGCTAAATATAAGCTGAAGAGGACAAGGTGGGGTGTCTATACAGAATAAATACCAGGAACCCTATTTTTAACTCTTGAACAGATTACATTATTTTAGTCATTATGCTTCGATTAATTACACATCCCTGAAGAACCTGTGCTATATCCTGGTTACCTGCCTAAGGTGTGCATACAAGTATGCAAACAATTGTCTTCATAGGAGAAACCACAGCAGGTGAAGGGGGAATGCCTTGACCTGACCTTCTGGTCTTGGTGGGCAGATTTTTAGCTGCCCTCTTCATCAATAAACCAAATTTGGTCCTGCACGGCCTAGAGGCGTGACCCACAGAGCAAGCCTGGGACTTTCTACTCTCATAGCCTGTTGGGGGCTCCAGGCGGGGCCCTGACTTGCCTGGTTTGTTTTATAGGAGTTGAAGAAATAGAGAGAAAGAGGAAGATGAGTGAGACTGAGTGACATGTTATGCGAGAGGCTACAGCTGGACCGAGCCAGGTCAAACAGAGGGCCCGAGAGGGCCATCAAAGCCCGGGAAGGACATCGTCATGGACATGAGTCGGACATGGTCTCGGGCCCAGGCCTGCCCCAGTTCACCATGTGACATCTACTCTGTAATTAATCTTTGTCATGAAGAAAGGACTTCTGTTAAGTACTTATCAGAGTTTGAAGCTTGCAACCTCAGGCCAGCTCCCATCTAAGAGGTCTCATCCACAGGCCAATATAATCTTTGAAAACTCTCTGTGTCTTTTCTTCTGTCTTAGGTCTGGCTTAGTACTCAGTACCACAATTAAATTTAAAAAAAAAATTTAAGCCAGAAAAAAAACTCAACAAGGCAACCGACACAGGCAATTTAGTCAAATAAATATTTTAGTGGAGCTAATTCAATTGTAGAACAAATAAGTGGTGAAACATAAATCTTAATTTAAAATTTAAAAAAAAAAACAAACAAGCAAACAGTGTTTAAATTTCTTATTTGGATTCCTATGGCTACATGAAAAAATTTTCCCAAAAAAAGCTCTCCTGATTCTCACTGGCTAACCTCCCTCCCTGGATCATTAAAGCAAAAGTAAAGCTACAAGCACTTTCATTTCTAGCCTTTGACTATGTGACAGGATATTTCAGCTTATGGAAATTACCTGAGAACACGTACACACATGCAAATCAGAATGCGCAGGCCACGACCTCAGTAAACTAGGTGAACAGCACAGTGCTACTTCCGGGGCAATCAGTCAGCATGCACAGGTGCTCTGCAGGTAGATATAACATGACACACATTAATAGTATGTAGTACTAATATCGCAGGGTCATCCTTTAGCTCTGAGTTTGGGTGACAGGGCCCGCTAACCTCAGGAAGAACAGACTGGGCAGCAGAACTCTGGGCTCCAGCCAGGCTGCCCCTCCCTCCTCATTGTGGTGGGAGGTGAAACATGAAGGCTCAGCAATACGTGCTGCTTTGACACCTGATGTGACTGAGAGGCCTTGTGTGATCCAAGTCCCGGTGCCCCTCATCACTCTGCTCCCCCAGATGTGGTCTCCCAGCCAATCTACCTCCTGGAAAGGGATCAGGACCTGCTCCTGTTTACTCCCGAGGAGAAGGCTCTAGTGCCTGCAAAACTAATCAAACGAGCGATTCACATCCCGCTGAAGGAACCAGAGGTCATCCCACAGTCTTGAAAAAAATAAATAAAAGAATGCAAAAATACCTTATTCAGTAGGCCTAGCTGGCGTGGTGGTCCGCAAACTCCTCTGATCACTCCCCACCTGGAGGAGAGATTAGAGCACAGGTAGCACCATGAGTTTTATTTAGCTATAAATTGCATGCATATGTGAGTGTGTTAATATTTTATATACAGTCCCATATACAAAAACATTAAGAGAATGAGATAAAAATGACCGTCATGAAAATTCTAGTTATAAAATAAATAAGTCATGAGGATGTCATACACAGCACAGGGGATGTGGTCAATAATATCGTAATAACTGCATGGTGACAGATGCTACAAGTCTTACCATTGGTGACCTCTGCATAAGGCACGTAAATGATAAATAGTATGCTATACACCTGAAACTAATATAATATTGTATGTCAGTGTACTTTAGTTTAAAAATTCTAACATTTTCCTTCTTTTTGTGGACTCCTAAAGACCATGCACGATACCGATCATTCCAGGTAGTCCAGTCAACCTATCGCAGGAAAAAGGAAGACCTCTAGAATCTGAACGATCGATCACCTTTAACCTTATCATGGCAGCTTGGTAATGGCTGTCTCCAGTTTCAAGGTCACGTGGAAAGACAAGTGGTTTGACTCAACTTGTCTCTCCTGGAATGACACCTCAAAGTGCCCAGTCCTTGCTGGTCAGCCTCTCGGGTGCCTGATAATCAAGGGACAGAAGAAGGACAAGGTCCAGAGGAGGGAGAGAGGCAAGTGTGGTCCTATCGTGAGCAGTAAAATGGTTCATGTTCTTCCCCCAAAGCACCATCTGCTCAGCATTCTAGACTTCCTCCTTACGGATGCCACAGACTTAAAAATGCCATTTGGATCAAAATGACATAGTGTCATCTCTCTCGTGGCGTCTGATTTTTTAGATCTTTACTCCCAAGTTGTTAGTAAGGCAATCCTAATGGAGAAAGATCGGGCTGACGTGCTGCCAGAGTTTGTTCTCGCTCTACCACCCACCAGCACATCTACGGCCCAACCCGCGTCTCCATCCATCTCCCCCCTGCTTTCTCTCCCATCGCATCTCTCTGAAGTAGCTAAGAAAGGGCTTGCATACTTTTAAGGATGCATGAGATTGGACCCATTTGGGTCATCCAGGATAATCTTCCCATCTCTTTTGCCACATCACGTAACATAGTCACAGGTTCTGGGGATCAGGCATAGACATCTTCTGGGGGTCATCATTCTGCTCACCACATTTGTGTATTCTGTGCTCAACACTCGTCTCAAATGCGTTTGCATCTCACTGTCCACTCCCACCACCCTCAGCCAGGCCACCAACCCTAATCATTGGGCTAGTCCAGGGGTCCCCCACCCCTGCGCCATGGACCAGGACTGGTCCATGGTCTATTAGGAACCAGATCACACAGCAGGAGGTGAGCAGCAGGTGAGTGAATCTTCATCTGTATCTGCAGCCACTCCCCAACGCCAGCATCACCGCATCAGCTCCACCTCAGGCATTAGATTCTCATAGGAGCTCCTGTCCCTGGTGCCAGAAAGGTTGGCTGGACGCTGATCTATAGTGTCCAGAGTCTCCAGTGAGTAACGCAGCGCCTCACATCCAGCAGACCATTATTTGTTTGTTGAGTGACTAAATGAACTAATGAATTATGACAACTCATCAAGACCTGAGTATGAGTCACAGGTGCATAATCAGTAGGAGAGGAAAATCCTCGCTAGGGGGTTTATGCATGCCATTGTTTTATTAGAGTAAGCCAAAGAAAATAAATCTGCCAATAACCATAAATATCCCCCAGAGAAGGCAGAAAATCAGACCAAATGGACAGGGAAAATATATCACTTCTGCTTTAAGAACTAAAAGCACCTGAACTTTTTGCATTGCGGAAAGCAGGGGTGAGGCAGAGAATCAATTATGTGACTCTGAGCTGGTGTTATACTCAACTAGTGAAGATCTAAGAGGACTGTTATCAAAGAGACACATGGATCTTGCTCACCACAGGCCCTAAATAAATGGTTATTGTCATGAGCTCTTGCTTCTCCATGTACATAAGAGCATGTGCATGAGACTATGTGCAATCTTTTTATTATTATTGACTTTTACCGTTTCATACTGCCCTAGAGAAATTTCGTTCACTGTTTCAGAAAAGAAGCTTGTTTTACTCAAACAGTTAAGGGCCATATTACTTCGTTATCTGGCTTCCATCAACACACACGTTTTCTGAGACAGCATCGAGGCTGAGTCTGTTTTATCTAAAATCTGTTTCTGCATTCCTTGCTCCCATCCTGACGAACTTTCAAAAGGGGCAGCTTGATCTCCTGGCTACAGAGCTAGATCGATGGCTCTCACCAGAGAAAATTTTACCTCCAGGGGGAAGTCTGGCATTGCCTGAAGAAACCGTTTGTTGTCACAGCTTGGGGGCCTGGAAGGTGGCGCTGGCATCTGGTAGGAAAAGGCCAGTCATGCTACTAAACCTCCTACACTGCACAGGACACCACAAAGCAGGACCTGGCCTAAAACACCAGTGTGCTGAGGCTGTGAAACCCCATGCTAGCGGGGGAGGGCACACATCGGCCAGGCTCTTGAGTGCATCCCGGCTGCACGACATAGAGTCGAGAGGGGACAGGATCTACTCTCACGGCAAAGGCACCCTCGGTCGCCCAGAGATGGAACCCAGAATTTTACTCCTCTTTCTAATAACTGACCTAAAGATTAGCATCTTCTGCCCAAATAACTCATAGCTTCCTCAATTCTCCTTATTCCAAAGCAACAAAGAGAACAATTGAACCCCACTTGACCTCTGTAGACTTTGATGCTCCAGCCTGCTTCCTCCTTCTTGAAGCCCACCCCCGCTTGGTCTCCGTGACAGCACTTTCTCCTGGTGTCGCTTTTGACTACTTCCTCCCAACCTCCTTTGTGAGCTAGTCTCTTCCTGTCCGCCCACAAATGGTGGCTCCCCCTCGGCCCTCTGTCTCTCCCTAGACAGTCACATCCATGTTATGTCGTGGACTCTTCCTGCGTATTAGCAACACTCCTAGAGTCCATATCTGGGCCACGCCTCCTGGGGGACTCCTGACTTCAGCGTCCAGTAGGTTCCTGGCCATTTATGTTAATGTCCCGTGAGCATCTCAAATTCAGTGTATCTAATGTTGAGCAATTATCTTGTTTTCCATCCAGTCTTGCTTTTTCTCCTCTATATTAATGAATATCTCACTGTCTACCCAAGACCCAACCCTGGTGATATCTTGCCTCTTCACTTTCTTACACGACCATTTTCAAACCTCACTTCAAATCAAGGATCGAACCAGGTCAAATCTTCTCACTGACATCTCTCCTATTCCTCTCCTCCTCTCTGTCCTCGCTGCCCTTGCCTTCATTTGAGTCATCACCCTTTTCAAAACGGTCACCGGAGCAATCGCCTAGTAAGTCTTTAGAATTCCAGTTTTAACTTTTCTCATAAGGGCACCTCTCACCCATTAAAAGGACTTTTCCTAAAACAAAAATCTCATCATTTCAATCCACCACGTAAATATTTTAATGGGTCCTGTGTATTTGGTAGATCCATTTCAAATGCCCTGCAGTGGCCTAGAGGGCCTGCCAAGGACTCATCCAGCCTGCCTCTCCAGTTTCGATTCTCTCTGTGTTTGTCCTCAGATCCAATATTTAGGTCAGACTGAGCTTCTTGTATGTATCAACCTGCCCTACCTATGATCTCTACCTGGTATTATTGCACACGTGCACATGTGCGTGCATGCATGCGCGCGCGCGCGCACACACACACACACACACACACACACACACAGAGGCATAAACACTTCCTCTAAAACACATCCTAGACTCTTCCCCATCTTCCCTCCACTTGTAGAACTGGGCTTCATCGCTCTGGTAGATAATTCCATCTTGGTACCTATGATGTATTGCTCTCAGTTGTATACCTTTATCTCATCTCTTATTTTTATTTTTTTTTAATTTTTATAAAAGTTTATTTGAGTCAAAGGATACATCTAGGAGCGAGATCTCAACATACTGAGATAAATGCTTCCCTCCGCGTCTCCTTTTAGACTGCATCCTCTTTGATGGCAAGGGGTCACATTGTACCCTATATGCCTTGCAAACAGCACAAAAACAGGAACAGAGATGGAACAGAGCTAGTCTGTTGAGTTAATTAATTGAATAAACATTTACTTTGCTCCAAACACCTTTACAATTCTTGGCTCAGCCAATCTTTGAGACTGAAACATCAATCACTCTGGCTTGAAATTCAATTTGCCACAATCCTTTTTTGCATCATGTGAAAGTTTAATGTTCACTTGGGCTTGTGAAAACTAAAATATAAGTAGTACATTAATAGCCCTTCTCCATGGAAATAAAAGGCCACAATAAACATTTATGTAAATCGATTTTCATCTTAAACCACCTGACTTTTTTTCCAATTACATCGTCCCAATGAAAGTCAATACCAAAGGTTTTTCAGAATTTCCTAATTTTAAAGTAATTTGTAGTTTCCTATTCATTTATGCAACTCATTATTAGTTTTATAATTTATAGCAAAACCAAAAGCACCCAATGCCCATTAATGCTAATCTACGCGTAAGCTGACTTACATGTCATTTCCCTATCCTACCATTCCTTAGGCTCGTCTCCTTCAAATATAAGCAATTCAACACAGGGAAGGGATGACCCTGATGATTTATTCAAATATTCCTTTATGAATAAAATTTTAGTTAGTAATATCTTTGGATCACTTCACCAAAATATAAGCATTGACTCACATATACCAAAAGTCATCAAATTGTCCATTTTATCTCAGAAGTCTATTAAACAATGATAAGTATAAGAACATAACTATAACGTCTTACAAAGGGAGACGTAATAAAGTATGTAGGCCTTACCCATTAAATGACACAGCAGGTAGATATATTAATCAGGATTCTTGGGCCATGATTTGCAACAGACCCTAATCCTATCTAATAGTAGGGACGTCCCACAGCAGGGGGCAGTCTGGTCCTTGGTGCCTCTATCACAAGTGTATGGCCTCCAATAATTTTTTTTTTTTTTTTTTTTTTTGCTTCCCACTTCTCGAGATCCACTTCCAGGGATAATTTGGCTAATTCGCTTGGGTTGGGTTATACCTGGCCCTTATCTTAGGGGAGAGTAGGACACTACTTCATTCTGTTTTAGGCAGCTCAGGCTGCCATAACAAAATACCACAGAGACTGGTGGCTTAACAGAAATTTGTCTTCTTTTCACTCTGGAGGGTGGAAGTCTGAGATCAGGGTGCCAGCCTGGCCCACGTGTGGTGAGAACTCTCTTCCTGGCTTGCACATGGCTGCCTTACACGGCTCTGCTGTGTCTTCCCGTGGGAGAGAGAGAAAGAGTTCTCCTGTTTTTCTGATAAGGGCATTAATCCCATCACGAAGGCGTCACATCATAACCTCCTCTAACATCAATTATGTACCAAAGGCCACATCTCCTAATAGCATCATATTGAAGTTTAGGGCTTCGACATATGAGTTTTGGGGGGACACAAACGTCAGGTCCGTTTCACGATCCCTCCAGATTATAACCCATGAAGAAGAAGTAATAGCCCACCAAGGGCATGGGTCTGCCTGGATGGCCAGACAACAAGCAATTAAAGGAGTGAATGGATTCGCTGAGTGCCTTAGGTCATGGTGTAATTATGGAAGACCAGAAAACATTGGCTTATTTAATTGAATTGAGTATAGGGAGTAATAAAATTAGGAATAATTTTAAAGAAAGAAAAAGTATTTATTCATAAGTCTATGGGAAAACGCACATGGTCAAAGTGAATATTGTTATTTCTCTTTCCCTGAATATCTTTCATTTCTGCCCCCCTCACTTTCATTAATAGTGTCCCTAAAAGAGAAACACTGGCCAAGTGCCAAAGTGTTAAGAAAAGTTTCGTACATGCAAAAAATGAACACCAGCAAAATGTTATCTGCTATGCTCATTTGAGATTTGATGAGAAACAAGACACAAATTCCTTTCAACAGGGCTCCAACGAGCACAACCAGAGGGACACGGTGTTGGGAGGGGGGACATTGCCAACCTCCCGTCCTGCGTCGGGCACTGTTCTCGGGTTTCACAGGTACTAATTTGTGACAACCACATGTGCTAAATACTATTTCTGTCCCCACTTTACAAATGCCTTGTTCCTGCAACACTGATTGGCTTCCTGCAGTAAAATCCCAGCCAGTGTCATAACAAGCATGTGTGTGTTGGGGGCTGGTAAAGTGGGGGTGGTCCATGGGCTGTGCCGGGCATGGGAGACACAGCAGTGAACAAAAGAGACAGCCCCCCATCCTCACAGAGCTCATGTTCTAGGGAGCAGAGACACGTAATCAACAAAATCGACGAGTAAATACACAGCATATTTGGAGGCGATCACATTAAGGAGGGAAATAAAGCAGGGAAGGAGGTGAGGCTTAGGGTCGGGGGGAGGAGTAGCTATCTTAAACAAAACGGATGAGAAAAAGACAGTGTTCCTGTTCGCGTGTTCCTTAAAGGGGCAGAAAAACAGGACCTAGGGACCGTCTCTCAAAGGACCACGTGCATGAACCTCCGGGTCGCACGGGCGCTGCTCACCTGGTGAGAAGCCAGAGGAGAGTCAGCCCACAGCTTTGTGCCCCGACCACCTGCTTCCACGCAGGGCTGGGACCAGCGGCCGACTATTCCGCGGCTCTGTGTCATATGACTGAGCACGTTTGGCGTCGCCCACGGACGTTAGCAGCTTTCACACATCCGGCTAAGATGTTCAGTTGCATCCACAGAATGCAGCGTGGGCACTGGCTTCCGCCTCTGGTGTGGGTGAGCATTCTGTGCTTCAGCTGGGGCATCTTTCCAGCAACATCGGAGTGAGACCAAGACGAGGCTCCAGGCTCCTCAGCACCGACTGAAGGTGGGAGCAAGCCCATCTCCCCCCGGCTCTTCTCGGCGACCTCCCCTGCATCGCCTGATTCAAAGGGTCCTGGCTCAGCCTGCTGCTGCCCTCACTTGCAACTCCATGCCCTGCTCACCAGATAAAGACCCTAAATTCTTACTCTCTGTTACCTTCGGGCTCCCCAGTGGCTATTATGCATAAATAAATTAAAAACCAAAACGATGACATTTGAAAAATAAAGAATCCCAACTGCAGTCTCTCTGAGCTATGAATGGAGCAGAGCTTTGCCATCTAAAGTTCAGTTTCTAGAAGCTTCCGATTCTCCCAAGGGCCCCTGGCATTTAAGCACGCAGAGGAAAATACCTTTTGCAGTTCAGAACGCACTCCTGAGCAATTGGCAGCAAATTAATAGCACCAGGAAGACCCAATGATTCAATATCTATCTATTTATTTTAAGCAAACCCCTCCTCTGAAATCATATGTCAGGATCACCAAAGGTCACAGCCCTGAAACCAGGAAAGAACCCTAAACTATTACTGTGGCAGGAGCGGTAGCTTAAACATTCTGACCTCGCTTTTCTATTGTCAGAGGTGACCCAAACTCGTCATAGAGCAGAGGGAGACATCGGCTGGGGGACACATAATTGACCCGGATACCTTATAAAACAGCCACCTATAAAGACAGGCCATTTACCCATTGGCATCCTGCCAGCTCTGAGCATTGAGCAGGTGGGCTCCTGTCCGCTAGACCCCCAAGCCCGTGAGGCCCTACTCAAACATTTAGGGGAAACGTAAGACTCCCCTGAGACTCCCCTGTGAAAAACTACGCCTCGTTTGACCTGTAAGGATTGGGTTTTAAATCTCTGGAGGCATCAACCCACCTCCCCCGTGAGCACACAGCTCACTTTGTCAGCAGGCGTTTGTTATGTGATTGCATCTTCAGGAAAAGCTCTTGTCTGACAGGTTGAATAATTCAGACATGTTGTTTTATGTTTTTCCCTTGGCGCTGTGAGATATTAAAAGTGATCTCAACTGAATGTTGTACTTTATCAACCTTACCTTTCCTAACCTCAGAGGGTTACAAACCCTGCCAAATCATGTCACAAAGCTAGTGCCTCCAAGCACCACGAGCTACCCTGGCTGATCTCTGTGTTCCTTGGCTCTTTCTTCAGGACCTGCCATTCCCCCCATGTGTCTAGAAGCAGGACAGCAGTCTGTGAATGGCACACACACACATCCCCACTTGGGATAAGGGGGAACCTGGAGCCAGGCTCTCGACCTGGGTTCAGGCAGCCTGGGCTCCGGGTAGGAAAAAGCAGATGAGAATTAGAAGGTGCTGTCTGCGGACAAAGCAGGTGGTCCAACCTGGGTGCCGATGTGAGGAAGTGACCAGGTAGAGAAGGGGAAGTGACGGACTGGGACGCAGAGCTTGGAGACGGGCATTTCCTGAGGTACCCAAGCATCACCACGGGTGATGTCATGAGTTGAATTGCGTCCCCCACAAAAAATTCATCTGTTGAAGTCCTAACTCTCAGAACCTCAAAACGTGGGTTTATTTGGGAAAAGGGTCTTTGCAGATGTAATGAGGTTATACTAGGGTAGGTGGGTCCTAACCCAATATAACTGGTGTCTGGACACAGAGACGCCGACAGGGAGAACGCCACAAGAAGTTGGAATGATGTTACCACAAGTCAAGGAATTATCGGAAGCCGGGAAAGAGGCGGGAAACAGTTTCTCCCTCAGAGCCCTCGAAAGAACCAACCCTGCCCACACCTGATCTCTGACTCCTGGCCTCCATGTCTACGGTGCAAACCACTGAGTTTGTGGGGCTTTGTCACAGCAGCCTTCGGAAAATGACACTGGTGGCATGTCTCATCGAGGAGATTGTTGCTACAAACACAAACTCGATGTGAGCAAAAGACAACTTTGTTTATTGCCCGTTCTGGAACAACACCAGAAAACATCACTCATCTAACAAACACCTCAAAGGAACCTAACGGCGACGTAGTGTGTTAGTATTTGCAAACTCCTTCTTTCTCAGACTTAGAGTTTTGCTCACTTCAGACCCAATGGTTTGGAGCACGGAAATATATCTGCATGCTGATTTAACTTACAGGTTTTTGAAAAGAACAACATTTTACAGTCAGAAACTAATTTTGTTCTGTTTTCTTCTTTGAAATCTGCCTTAAAGATCACATTGCAGCTACTATTTATTCTGCAGGTTTTTCCGACTGCTTTTAAGCCAAAACCAATAAAATTTTGACCTGAACTGACCCAAGTATCTCTACAAGATAGGAGTCTGTTTCTTGTCAGCCTTTTGCTTTTTGATGGATTAATAGAGTAATCACTCAGTGGGAACGTGAAGAAATCTAGATAGAAATTACAACTTAAAGCAAGATTTTCCCCCAAACGAACCCTTTCACCATGATGAGATGCATCTTTTCAAATTTATATTTCAAATAATGGCACTACCTCAAGGCCCAAATGTATATCCATGTTCAACTCATACTATGAAGCCAATGATGACCATGCTCTTTAGCTGAATTTTCTCATTTAGCAGGGAAATACATACACTTGAGGTGACAAAAACGTCATTAGTTGTATGACCATCCTGAGGGTGAGCACACAAACGGCTGTTTGGTGAGCGAGATTACAGCCTAACAGTGTTACACGCGGGAGTACAGGCCTCAGAGTGACTCACACATTCTCTTCATCCCTGCTTGTGCTGTTAGATCTGCAATATATTCTAATTTTCCATGAGTCGGTGTTCCTACTCTCTCTTGAGTATCGAATTACCCTCATTTGTCCTGGATTCATTTATAATCTTTCTGACGACAATTCAGAAGGTGCGTTATTGCCGCAGTGACAGCATAATCACACCCCTGTGCCAATTCGAGGTATCATATTTGTCCTGACATTCATATGTTGGTGGAATAATGAGGAATTGAAAAGACTGAAGATTAGTCAAAATTTTCCAAGACTGAAATTGGTTTTAAAAAGAACTAGAGCAACAAAGATAGCACAGCTGATGGAGGGGTGATGGTTAGTGCTGGGTCAGGTTTTTAGAATCCTCTAGCATCTCAACAACACAGGGGGACACCACACAATCATTAAATCCAGCAACATAAAGAGTATTGTGCTGTCCTCTAAACGTTTCTCAGGGTCGAAACTGGTTTCTCCCTCAAAAACGGATGTCTTTCCAATATCTCTGTTTCCACTTACAAATACCATCATGCCCCGAGTTAGCCAGCTTGGACTCTCAAGTTTTTCCACTAATTTTGCAAGCCTGGAAGCATCGAGCTACGCAAGGGGGCCCTCACAGCTCAGCAAGAGGTTGGAAATCCATCCCATAGACTGCATCGGGATCCACAGCAGCAGAACAGAGAAGGGCTAGTGGATGGGCAGACGTGACATTGCCCAGCCAGCTCGAGAGGTGGGCATGGCCACCTCCAACGCATCCAATCAGTTACCGAAGAGAGCTTGCATTTTACCTCTTGAGAATGATTAGGGAGAAGTACATGTACCACATTTCTCTTGAGAAGGAATCTCCCTCCATTAGTGTCTTTTTCTCACTTTTCTTCACAGATTAAAAAGTGAATTTCATCAGAACCAATCCAATAAAAGGCAAAAAAACAAAGAGTTTCTTTTTTCTCCCCTGAAATATAAGTGCCACGAGAGCAAAATTATTTTCTACTTCGTTTGTGCTCAGCAGTTACTAAGGGCTCAATAAATATTTGTCAAGTGAATGAATGAATGTGTCAATACATGAATGAAATTCTTCCCTCTCCTCCCATGGCCTGTGGAAGCCAACATTCTTGGATGAGTGAAACTGGGAGACACAAAGTCTGGGGTGGCCTGTGCTAAGGGCCAGGCACCCCACAGGGGAACTGAGGACAAAGCACTGACCTGGCCCTCTGCTCCTTATCTAAGCCAGGTCCTCCAACGCAGGGCGTATCATTGGAAAACTGACATTTTCATCCCTACCGGTCTGGCTCTGTGCATTTTGTTGGTTTAAACATTACATGAGCAAAAGAAAGGTGTCATTTATTGATCTTCCAACATCCCCACACATGGTACTTAAAATATGTAGAAGACATTTGGTGTAGATGTCTGGCGTAGAAGGTGGGAACCCTAAGTAGTAAATGAGAACTGGTGAGATTAAAAAGGTCATTGGGGGATTTGAGTCAAGAAACTTCTGGAAACTGCTGCAAATGGCCACTTCGGTCACCTCCGCAAATCCACAGAGCTTGGACCCATGACTGGCAGCTGGTGCTTACAGGGACAGGGCTGCTTTTAAGAGGGGCGACTTTAACACTCCACCCACCCAGCTGACAAGACAGGCCTCGCTCTGCAGACTGCTGAGGCTTGATCTTGAACTGCAGGAGCTCAGACTGTTCAGATAGACGATGCTTTCTTGGCAGTGGGGGTACAGTATTTGCTGCTTTCTGGGTTATCTCAGCCAGCTCTGTGGGCAGGGATTGTGAATTATAATAAGCAAGCTCTGTGTGTTTCTGGGGGCACGAGGATCCAGTTTGGGGATCTGGAGTTGAATTGGTGGTATCAGACCAAAGGACCAGCAACCTTGCTGCCCCAAACTCCGTTAGGCAGACTCCGACACGGGGAGGAAAGCGAGAGGTTAATCTCACCTTGTCGTGTGCCTTGTCCAGAGGCGTTTGAGTGTCACATCATGATTCCCCTCCCACCATCGCCACCATCGCCACCACTATCATCACCTCCATCATCGTCACCATGACCTCCATCACCTCCACCACCTCCGCCACCTTCATCATTATCATCTCGCCACCCCCACCTGTTACACCACTACTACATTTACCCTCTCACCCCCAGCCTCACCCCCTTGCCACCTCCATGTGATCCCAAGTTGGTTCTGCGGCTTTTAGATGCATAAACTATAATTCTGAATTCGTATTTCAGAGATCCAGACCGGTTTTGGTCACAGAAATGTGATTCGTCAACAAATTACGAGGAATGAGGGCATGTGTTATTCTTACGGTTGAAATATAGACAAAGAAATAATATCATTTAGATGAAATGCCACTCAAAATAAAACGAAGGAATGGCTGCACTTACTTTTTGATGTTATTTTATAGGGGAGTCGGAGAAAAAACAAAAACAACTTAATTCAGTGTCTGTAAATCTAAAGGCTAGAAGTACAAGGGACAGTCTTATGTCTGGGTTACCCCAAGTGTCACATTTGCTAGAAGAATCACGGAGGAGCTGGAATGCCATGAACATGTGCTTTATTTTATTATGAGAGAAGGAGCTGCAGACTACTGCAAAAAAAAAAAAAAAAAAAGTCGAGCTAATTAAACCGGAGAGAGAGATGAGTTCATTAGGAGGAGCACTTCCCTTTCAGAGGCTGGGCACCCGGGGAGGAGGAGATGAACGCCTAAGGGCCAGATGGGCAGATGTGACAGGGAGGAGAAGAGACAAAAGTGCAACTGTCAGTTCAGTATTTCGGGACTTCAGCCTTCAGCAGGTTCTGTCGTTACGCTCTCCTGACTGGTCCAGGTAAGGCCGATGCTGCCGGCCTGCAGAGCAAGCCGCTGAAGAGCAAGGCTTTCGAGAAGGAGCTTAAACAGCTTCAGAAACGGGCTGAACTCTTAGAAATGCAACTGGATTTCCCTGAAAGCAGCAGAGGCAAGAGGGGGCGGTGGCACATGAGAGGCGCCAACTACTATTGAAGAAAAAAAAGGCATCAGAGAGGAATGCTCCTGGAGCCTGGAATATCCAGAAAAGGGAGGACAGCACCCTGAGGAGCACAGGGAGGCGGGTCCTCTCTCCCCAGATCCCCTCGGGAGCTGGCTATCACCCTGCTGCACACCAGTGCCCCAGGAGAGCTTTAAAAATACCAATGCCTGACTCTCCAACACCTCCCGCATCAGGCAGGGTTCTCCAGAGAACCAACGAGATGTAGGAGAGAGATTTATTGTAAGGGATTGGCTCATGCGGTGATGGAGGTTGGCAAACCCAAAATGTGCAGGGTGGGGACCCAGGGAGGAGATGCAGCTCAAACCCAAAAGCAATCTGCTGGTGAATTCCTTCTGGCTCAGGGGGAGGTCGATCTCTTCCCATTAAGACCCTCAACTAATTGGATGAGGCCCACCCACAGGGGGAGGGCAATCTGTTTGCTCCAATTCTACTGATTTAAATGTTAATCTCATCTAAAAAAAAATACCTTCACAGCATCATCCAGGCTGGCGTTTGACCAAATAGCTGGGTACTGTGGCTCAGCCAAGTTGACACGTAAAACTAACCATCACGCCACCCCAAAGGCTGCGATGTAATTGGTTGGGGTGCATCCCGGGCCTCGAGTTTTAAAGCCACCAGGGTTTCTAAGGCACAGCCAAAGGTGAGAACCGTGTTCCAGGAGCACAGGTTTTTTGAAGCATCAATAGCAGCCTGGGTTGGGGGAATAGTCTTTGATTCTCTGAAAAGAAATGTGAGGACCTGGGAGAAATCGTCCCCAAAAGCCAAGTTTTCCAGATCTTTGCAAGTCTACAACAGGCAAGGGAACCAGCTCACTATGTCACAAGATGGAAAATTCTCGTCCAGAAGATTCAGCGGTAGCAACCATGCCACTGGAGAAAGCCACCCTCAAAGCAGCCTGAGGGACTCCAAGCTCCAGACTCACAGGCGAAATGAAAACTTAAATGGGAAAGAAAGGCCATCATCACCACGAATTTCTGCCCTCTGCAAGAAGACAACAGTGTCTCGAACGTGTCTCCAAAAATGCCCCCTCTGAGAAAAGAGACGACGCGTTAACGGTTAAACGGTGCCATCGCTGACTTCTTGCAATAAAGACCACGTCCTAGATCATGGTGCCCTGGTGCCAATGGTATCTGCAAAGGTGAAACCGAAGATGGCTTTTCTCGTCCATCCATCGACCTGCCCTCTGAGCCGATGGCGCTTCCACCTCGTGTTGGACATCGGAAACACGGGTCAAGATTTCAGCAAGCATGGCATCCGAGAACCGCACGGCGTGGGGTGGCTCCCTGGGCCCTGAAGCTACTAAGTGACGTGCGGT
Source organism: Eidolon dupreanum (assembly GCA_028627145.1). Taxonomy (NCBI): domain Eukaryota; kingdom Metazoa; phylum Chordata; class Mammalia; order Chiroptera; family Pteropodidae; genus Eidolon; species Eidolon dupreanum. Next base: position 2,759,099 of record CM053507.1, read on the forward strand.
CGGTGCTGTGATAATCTGTGACCTCTTTCTACTCTTTGAAGTGGTACGTGAGAAACCGAACCAACTCAGCTTTGAAGTCCCAAAGGCACTAAGCCCCAAGAGGTGGGTGGTGGCCCAGGTCACACATGATCGTCGAGGAAAACCCAGACTCTAATGAACAGAAAAAGAACTGGAAGAGGACTTCGATTTCATTGAACGTTAATTCAAAATTAGGAAGTATAGACTTCAGACTTGACTTCCAAAGAGCATGACTATTTAATTTTGGACTTTGCTTTGGACGCAATATTAGTTGAACTTTAACTTACGAGAATATCTAATATTTGCGACCTTTAATGTCTCCTTGAACAGCAGCCTTGGTTCTTAGGGCTGTTTACACTATTTCCATCCTCCAGGCACGTGGGAGGATTGGGCTTCTGTGCTCCCCTTAAACTCAGGCATCGCCATGGAACTGGCTCTGGCCTATGGAATGTGGAGACAAGGGACATTGTCACTTCCGGGTGAAAGGTCGAAGTGCCAGTGTGTGCTTACCTAAGCTTGGCTCTCCCTCTAGCTCACGACCAGCTGAATTCCAGGTGGTGGCTGTGCTCTTAGCCGGATACTGGGGTAAAAACCGACAGCAATACAGAACAGAGCCACCCACGGACCAGGAAGGTCCATCGAAATGAACCTGCCCAGTGTAAACCCACTGAGATCTGGGGGTGACAGGCTGCCGCAGCACGACCTAGTCTATCCCCCTAAAGCAGAATTTAATAAGAGAAGGGCTTCAATTTCGACTTTGAGCCATTCCCAGGTTATTGCCAGATCATCTGAATGTTGACATTTAATCACACCGTAGAATCTCAGATAAGCTACCTTGAGCGACGTGGCTGGAGGAAAAAAAAATGAAAAGAAATAAAGAGTAAATTTCCACCTCGACTTCAGTGTAGCTCAGAGTCAATTTGAATATTTCGTTATTTTATTCCAATTGACAGCTTCTGGGAGTAAAATATATATGGTCCGGTGGCAGTCCAAGAAAGGTACCCCTGGGGTGGGGGTGCTGTTCAAGGTGGGAGTACAGCTGGCCTGATGGATGGTCCACAAGAGCAGGACAGCACACCCCTGGCCGACCAGGGGCTTAATGCTTAAACCAAATGGTTAAGCCCGAAGAGCACAAAATGCACGTGGGCACGTTTAATCCCCACTCCTCGTGTTCACACGTGGAGGGAACGCGGCTCGAACAACTGTGGCCTCTTGTTCCAGGCTCGCTGACGGCTCAGCCCGAGGAGTGGGTG
>CM053507.1:2760869-2797967 GCA_028627145.1 Eidolon dupreanum
CTCGGAACTTCACTTTTTTAACATTCTAAGATTTCTTTCACGAAGTTTAGTTTGGAAAAGGTGATGAAGAAAAAAAGGTCAGTGCCCATGACGTTGCCCCTCATCCCTCCCAGAGCGTACGCAATGCCGCCTGTGACCTTAATGCAGGGGGACACACGATAGGACGCCGACAACTAAGCCAACCCGTCATCTCTCACAGTGCCATGACAAGCCACTCACGGTCAGAGCAGGCAATTCCAGAACTAAAGGCAAGAATCGAGCCCCGTCCCGTCCATCAGAAACGATTTTACCTAAATGATATTCGGGAGGCACCAACATGGCTTTTGTGATTAGACCGTGAAGCTGGCATTCTCCCTGCAGAGAATACTAATGCTGACATCCTGGTCCCAACCGGCGATCGTCATTGTCACCACCAACTGCCAACCCGTGCCCTGAAGATCTGCTCGAAAACCGGCTCGTCACATGTCGGGAGCACAGCGGTGAGTCTGCATGGATCCATCTGGAACTGCTGCTCCTTCTAATTCATATTCGTCACGGTCGGTGTGAATTTGTAAGCGATGGCAGCATAGTGTTCTGTCAGCTCCTAATGCCTCTTAGAAATACGAGCGTCTTTAACAAGTGACGGCTTGATTGCAAGGCAAACGCTGTGGGGTAATTTTTTCTGAAGAAAGAACACTTTGTTAAGACAGGACATTTCCAGCACTCATCCTGCTAGTCTGTCCCTGGCCACTGTGTCACTATGCCAGCAGACCACATGTGACATATTGACTGTTTCCATAGCGTGTCCTCTTCCTGACACAATGGCCATATTTTCTGTGGAAAATTGTAGTAATTTCTTCAACACGTGAAGAAAAATCATCAATAGAATATTCTAGCAAGAAAGTCAGTTGAAGTGGAAAAGGGTGGGGCCACCTTTCCCTTCCCTTCTCTCGTGGAGTAAACAGTACGATCCTGGGAGTTTGTTTCAACACTATGGGGAATTCCTAGAAAAGACAGCTGCCCCCGTTCTGGGGCTCAGCACCCACGCCCAGGGCCGCCTGGGTTACAGGAGGGGGCTCAGCCGTCCAAGGTCAAGTCCCGGCTCCCCCTACTCACAGTGTCACCACCTGAACAGACAGGTTCCTGAACTTCTGTGCCTCAGTATCCTCACCTTTAAAAGGGGGTTGTGGGTAATAACGCCGACTTCAGAAATCTGGCATGCGACTCAGATGGGCTCCCTCCCCATCCCATAAAACTCTTAACACAACACCCGGCATATTGTGAGTGCTCAAGAGATATTAACTTTTATCATCATTACCAGTACTGTATTAAAGTTTTCCACACTAGAACATTCCATGGGTCTTGTCTTTTTCCAGAATTAGTCATGGGGATTATATTTTGACCAAAGATAGACATTTCTGAGATAGTTACCACTACGTCTATAGGACAACATTTTTCTGCACATCTGTCCTGGAGGTCTATGCGGCCTTGTCTGTTTTCAATGCAGTCCCTGACCTGGGAGTTGGTGTCCACTCCAGAAATGACAGGTGCTAGACTGAGTGTTTAAGGACCCGGCAGCTCTGACTCTGTGACCTGCAGGCATAGAGAGTCACTTCACCTACTGGCCCCAGATTCCTTATTAACAATAGGTTTTGAGGCACCAAATAATCTTGGAAATCCCCCGCAGACGAGAACTCCAGTTCAATAATTTTACAACCCATGTTGCGCAGAATTTGTCAGCGCTGCTTCCTCCACGATGCCCCATCCCTGGCACAGAGGAGGCACTAAATAAGCATTTGCGGAGTAAACAAATGGATAAATGAATGAAATCCATGGGGGCGAATGAAATCCAATTGATTTTTTTCCATGTGAAGAATAAAAAGTTCTTACTTTATCGGTTAGATACTTCAAGAAATTCATAGTTCTGTCTGCTCTATTGTGCTACCCATGTATTGACTACATAAAGCAATAACATGATGCCTTCCTGGGCTTACAATAAATAAAATATATTTCAGCAATGATATGTAGATTTGAGGGTAATAAATGAATTTAAAGCATTCTAGTGTCTTTATGTTTTCTGGGGAAAGATAAGAGGCACTAATAGTTGTCTTTAGTGAATCAAATGTAAATGTTTTTCCTTTGATTGAGTGATTGAGTGGTGTTTCCTAAATGACAGTGGGGGTGAGTGGTGTTCCCCAAAATGATAGTGAGGTCGAGTGGTGTTCCCCGCAAGGACATTGCACATCTTAACTCCTGGAACCTGTGATTGCAACCATGTTTGGATAAAGGGTCTTTGCAGATGTAATTAAGGATCTGGAGATGAGTCATCCTGGACTACCCAGGTGGACTCTAATTCCAGCAGCCAGTGTCCTTAGGACAGAAGAGGAGGGGACACGGGCACACAGAGAAAAGGTGACGTGGAGACAAAGGCGGAGATCCGAGAGACACAGCCAGAGCCAAGGACGGGAAATCGCCACTATAAGCACCTCCTCCTGGAGTCTCCGAAGGGACCACAGCCCCAAAGTCACCCTGACTTCATATTTTTGGCCTCAAGAACTCGGAGAGAATAAATTTCCGTGGTTTCAAATGATCAAGTTTGTGGTAATTTTTTACTGCAGCACCAGGAAACTAATGTATCTTCTAAGTTCATAATGGAGAAAAAGAACTTAAAAAACTAAACTATACCATTGTCACAGAGGTGACAAGGAGTTTGCAACATATCAAACCAACAACGGGCTAGTATTCAGAATACGTAAAGAGTTCTCCTAAATCAGTGAGAATAAATACACAGAAAAATAGAAACATAGGCAAGAGATTTGAACAGAGTGTAACCAAGGCCAATAAATACATGACATTCGGCAGAGAGGTATAAGATAAAGTTACAAGGTGGACATACCACACACTCAGCAGAAGGACAAAAACGAAAAAGGTGGACGATGCCGAGTGGTAATGAGGACAGAGGCAGTGGAACTACTGACACACCACAGGTAGAAGTGTAAATTGGTACCACTGCTCTAGAAAGCTGTTTGGCATTGTGCACTAACAGTGAATGTGAATATCTGTGAGTCAAGTCTTCCACACCCAGGTATAAACCAAGTGTAAATGTGTGTCCATTTGCACCAAGAGAGAGAATGTTTTTAGTAGCATTATTCTTAAAGTAGAAAACTGAAAACAACCCACATATTCATAAACAATAATAATGATGAATAAATTCCAATATATGACAGGCAGTAATAAATATGGACAAATAGTAAATAGTAAGCAGCCATAAAAATGTACAAACAATAGCTACATGAAATAACATAGAACCTCAGAAAACTAGTGAGAGAAACCAGATACAGAAGAATGCATATTGCATATAATTTATTTACATAAAAAGTCAAAACTAAATGACTCTGTTTTGCATGCTTAAGAAGTAAAAGAATAAATCAAAGCAAGGAAGAGATTACAAAAGTCAGATGGGGTCCCATGGACGAGAAGGGGAACAGTGATGGTGGCCCCTATGGTCCCGGCAGTGACTGGTCTGGGTCAAATTATGATGCACACTTACGTTGCTCGTTCCTCTTTTATGCACTTTTTGGTACTGTGCTACATTTCATAATAAAAACTGCTAAAGCATAAAATATTAGAGGGGAAAACACACGCAAAGGGGCAAGAGATTGAGTCTCCATTGGTGTGAACGGCCTCCCCTCTTATTCCTAACTTCATTCCCTGAAGTCAAAGAAAAGATTAGGTAAAAGCAGCACTGTAGCCTATGGCCTGTGTCCTGGGGCTAGGACAGCAGCGCTCCGGTACGTGGGGACAGGGTGGTCCTGACGCAGGAGGGAGGCCATGGCTGAAAGGTCACAGGAAACCTGGAGTGAACCCCCTCCTAAAGCCCATGTCCATGGGATGTGAACCCAATTCTGCCACACCCACTGGACCACCTAGAGATGGGGAGCCCCAGGCTCTCACCCTCTGTGCATCTTGCCCTGAATGTCCCAAGTTGAACCTGATGCCAGCCGGGCTGGTGAGCCTTCCACTCCAGGAGCTGCAGTCTCAGCTGAAGGAGGGTCTGCCCTGAACTTGAGCATATTGAAATTCCAAGGACACATGACCTGAGATCAGCCTGCCGTCAGCAGCCACCCCAGCATTTCTGACATTCTGCAAAGTGAAAGTTTCGGCAGATCAACAAAAGGCAGCCTGGCAGACCCCAGAGACTGGATGACGCGCCTTGTGTAGCATCTCAGACTAACCCTGGCTGCCACTCCTGGGAGGTGCAAGTGAGAGCCGAGTCAGAGCGAGGTCTGAAAGTCTGCAACGAATCTACCCGTTTGTCTTCAGACCCTAGAATTTGGACCATCAGTCCAAGAGCTGTACGGCATCACACCACCTCCACCTGCGCCCCACTTGCTGTGAGATCTTCAACTTACACTGGGGAGGGGTCCTCTTGAAGAGTGGAGAGGTTGCATTTTCTCTGAGCCATTTACGGACCCTAAAACTCCCCACTCATCATTGCCCCCACCTCTTCCTCCACTTCTCTAGCCTGAGATCCCAGGAGACGGTGGGAAAGGTGCGTCCTTCACATCTGCTCCTAAGAGGATTCAAATGTTAGACTCTCTCACCCCCACCCGATTCCCAGAAAAGACAAATAAGACCCCACAAAGAGCATGGGTGGAAAAGAAGTACTATGATTAAGATCTTTTCTTATGTTCTCATTTTGTTTTAAATGATTTAAAACAAAGAAGATACCTCTGGGAGGATAAGTGGGAAATAGATAACATGATTGCCTCTAAGGATAGGATCTGGGCAGCTGGCAGACAGGTAGGAGGGAAGTTCATTGTATATCTTTTGTCAGTCTAGAATTTTGTACCCTGTCTGAATAATACCTACTTAAAAATAAAACAAATCAAAGACATAATGGTATAACTAATTTAAGAATAAATTAAAGAATGAAAAGAATCAGGTGTTAATTTAAGAGAGGGATTCAGTGCTAAGTGCTGAGTATTGTTAACTATTATTCATCTGTTATTATTCTTCCTGTAACTATATCCTGAGTTAACAGGAGAATCGAAAATCGACTGAGTGAAAAGAATAAGCTACCACTTTTCTCATAGGATCTGTTCCACTGTCTTGAAAAAAATTTGCATTTGATTAATAAGTAATTAATAAATGATCTTTTTGAAAAAGTTTTTCTTCTTCATCCAAAACATTTTCTAAATAGGGAATTTTCAAATCAAGGCCATACAGTGTTTGACTACAGGTAAAACATACGAATAAGTCTGAGAAGCCCTGGTGCTTGATTTCTGGGACCCGAACGAGGACTTAAAATCACCCCCGAACTTTTTTAGGTGGAAGATGAAACTCTCAGGTGTCCTCTGAGCAGATAGAGCAAAGGAGCGTGACCGTGGGCACGAAGAGACACCTGAAACTAATGATTCTTACACTCTTATTCCATTCTTTCCCTCGTGATCCTGACTTCAGTTCATCAATTCTATAAAGACTTATCGAACATTATTGCCTGCTCGACTGACTTTGCCAACCACAGTGCATGCGCAAAATGAGTAGTTTTTGTAAGTTTCAAAATGGTGGTTGTGGGCGGTGACAGTATTCATTTTAGGTTTCGCGATCACACCTTCCCATTTCCCCCGAGACCAGCCCCTTCCTCTGCCCAGGAAGGAGTCAAATTCACCGCACAACTGTTTAGGCAAAAGTCCCTGGCAACTGATCGCCTTGACTGACTTCTGTCACTTAGAGCAGAGCTCCGAGATCTTTGTGTGGGAGAAAACACTGCCCTTTCATAAATGGATAAAGATAGATTCGCTTGGCTTAATAAATGCTCGAGATTGTCTTTTATTCCAAACATTATTGGCACTTCCCCTCTTCTGTGTGCCAAGTAGCTTACTACGAGGAATCCAAAGACTAAACAAATGTTCTTCTCTGAGTGTTGAGACTCAGTCATCTTTCTGCTGCATTAAACTGTCTCTCCCGCCATGTTTATTTTACACAAACACAAGATCGATAGTAACGTATCATAAGAATGTGAGATTCTGTGACCGGTGGCATTTAGTTTCGGCATAGAGAGGTCGTGGCTGCAAAAGCTGGCCTGTTCGTGACGGCCGTGTTGAACTTGTCCCCTAACTTTGAAATCTGCAGCACCCCCTCCATCCCAGGGTGCTCACCGGAAGGCACTCCAATACACACATGAGCAGAGTAGAAGGATACCTTGAAATGATGACGACCAGGCCAGGCAAGTAGTCTTATGCTAGGTTAGTACCTAGAGGGAAGTACCTGACCTACCATTCCTTGGCGACGGCAACATCAGGGTGTAACTAGAAGGGCATTTGATGTCTGTGCTTTTAGTAGACACAGAAGAGGGAAGGGGACATCTCTAAATTACAAATGCAAGCTGCGTGTAAATAACATAATAAGAAAAAAATTTCAATAAAAGGACTGAAAGCACCAGGACCTTCTCGATAATACAGCAGTGACAGTATCTTGTGTTTTCAGAGTCCTTTGTATTTCATTGTGGATCACTCTGACTCTTACCTCAATCACATGGGGACAGGACAGGTTTTACCATCTGCAATTATGAATAAAGAATCTTGAGTTTCAGGTCTACTAAATGACTTGTCCAAGGTCATAACATTGGTAAACCATTGTGCAGGAACCTTTAGTCTCAATGTTCTCCTCTAGATAGGGATCTGGGGTCGCCCTGGAGGAGTTGTTTCTTCCCATCTCTGGGATTACTATCAGGCCACTAGAGCGAGGAGAAGGATGCCCACAGTGAAGGGTGGGAGGGAGCAGCCTACCTGTCCTAAGGATACACGGATCGGGAAAGGCTGGTATGAAGTTACTTAGAGCTGTCAGAAATCAGACGAGTCGGTAGGTAAGAAATGCAAACAGAGACCACCGGCCAGGCCACATGATGTGATGAGGGGCTAAGAAAGCATCTTATTAATAATTCAGGGTAATGGCTGGTAGGTGGCAACAAAGGTCGAAATGCCATATAGTGGGCCTCACATTTGTTGGGGTGCAATAAGGATTTTGTGTTTGTTGTAACTATTGGTTCTAGCACATGCATAATGCAAAAGAGACAGAGATGCGTTTATTTCATGAAATCAGGGATGGTTCTACTGAGCTCATTGTACCTTTGGGTAGGGGTTGACATTGCACACCCAACACAAGGAAGGATACTCTTCCAGAAGCTTAGGTAGAGAAAGGCCCCTCTGAGGACGATCAGGAGCAAGTCACCTAGACCTTCATCAGCAGAGCAAATCTTATTCAAGTACAGAGGCCAAGCTCCCTGAAAGGGAGTGTGCCCAACTTGGAAAAATCTCAACCCCCCACAAGGAAACATGGCTAAGGAGAAAAGCTGTTCACACCTGGGGATGCGGACCCCCTCGGAGGCTGGAGGCCAAGTCACATGCTAGACTGCAGGGACCTTGGGGGAAGCCATGTATACGGGTGATCACATCACCAACAGCTGACTCTGGGAAGCCAGGTGGAAGAGAAAGAGAAAGTGCCCATGGCACCGAGGGTTGGGGTCTCCCCTGAAAGATGCAGGAGGCCCCCCTGTGGGAGACACCTTCCTTAACCCATTTACCAAAGGGTGTTGTTCTCATTTTTGTGACCTGCTGCTTACTCTCAGCTCTGCCTGTCTCCCACCCCTTCAACCAAGGAGCAGCTTCTCTTTGGGCTGGCGCTGTCTGTGGTGAACCCAGAGCCTCCACTTTGCACCTACTTAAAACACACTCAACAAATAGTTTGGTTTATGTTTTATGTTTCATGCAGAAGAAGGATGTTTTTAATTCCTCTTCTTTGCCTCATTTAGCCAGAATCATCCCAAATGCAATCTACTAGCAGTTACTTGCATCTATAATTTGCAGGACTGATCTGGACACAGAGCCTAATCAATACATGAACACGGGCATGGCTTTGCCACCGCCTTTTTTGTTAATCTTGTCCCTAAGGATGGGCTTGGCTAACATTAGTGACACGGATGACAAGCAATGTTTACGTGGACATGGTGATAGATCTCGATTATTCAACAAATCTCTTAAAAGACACCATTATTAACTAGATGTTTTTTCTATTCCATTTCATAACAAAAAAAGAAAAAAGAAAATGACAAAAACAAAACGATGTATCATGTTTTGGTTAAATATGTTTTTTCTACTAACGGTGCTTTAGCTCTGTTCTCCAGAGTATGGTACACACACACACACACACACACACACACACCAATGATCTATTAAAGTAGGCAAAGAAAATAATAATATACTAGAAAGAGAAAATTTATACTTTACTAACATTTAATATGTATGGATTGAAACTGTGGCAGAGATTCTTAATCTCTCTATTTCCCAGCCTCCCTTGCAGCTACGTGGGAGTGACGTTACTAGGCTCTGGCCAATGGGATTGGTCACTTAAGCCTGGGGATCACAGCCTTCTGTTTACAATTGCAGTAACCTTCGAGGCAAAGTGACAATGTAGAGAAGGCTGCCTGATCCACAGTGATCTTTCTGACCATGAGAATTAAACCTTTACTGTGTTAAGCCACTGAGATCTGGGGGTTACTAGTCACCACAGCAGAGCCGAGCTTCCCCCGACTAAAGCACCCTACCTTCTAAGAGAATGCCAGACTGTCACATGTCACATGCAGTCAGCAAGGTGTCCTGGGGAGGCAGGTCGTACCAAGTCACTGAAGGCCTTCTTTCATTACGTCGATTCCATGCATCACAGCACACTGCATTCATACAGACCCAGTTAAGTGACGTTAGGGGCTGTATTATCTCGTTTAAGCTAAACTAACCCTGATGAAATGAGTGACCGTCTTAAAAAAACAATCCTCAAAAAATAAAAACGTAAAAATGCAGTCACAAGAGAACCATGGCACAATGACCACTTTGTCTATCCCTATGGCAACCTCTTCGTCACCACATAACAATATTAAAAAAAAAAAAAAAAAGACAGCCTGATACGAATTGATATGAAAACAATTGAAAAAAAAAATCAATATTATCGAGTAGGCTATTTGAATGTATCCTTTCATTTAATAAATATTTATTGAGCACCCTCTACATGCCGGACACAACCAGGTGCTAAGGATAAAACAGTGGACAAAACAGTTCTACTCGAACATAGATACCACAAGCACAGATAGAAAATGTCAGGTGCGAGCAACGCCATGGCAAACAATAAAGCTGGGTGGGGGTAGGACCGTCAATACACACATTGCAGGGGAGGCCTCTCCGATGAGGAGACATCCGAGCAGACCTTAAAGAGAGTGAGGAAATGAGTTTTATGAAAACTAAAGGGAGAGAGCTTCAAGCAAAAAAAAAAAGTGCAATTGCAAAGGTCTGAGGTAGAAGCTTACTTCACTCAATCTGGGAGGCCAGCCTGGTTAAGGAGGAGTCAGCGAGAAGGAACGTGGAAGGTAATGCAGTCTGAGCACTGGGGCTGATAAGGGTGAAGGTCACGTAGGGATCTGTAGGGTTGGACTTTTACTGTGAATGAGATGGGAGGCCCTGGACTGTAGGCACGGGGGTGTGACTGGATGTGTTTGTACATGACCCTCTGCACTGACAGAGGGTGAGTTGGGGGGAATTTGGGGTGGGGGGAGAAAGCAGAACAGACAGCAGGCCTGGCACCTGCAGTGTGGATAGAGACCTACTTTTCTTTAACTGAAACCCATTCTAGGTGTTTCATTGAGTCTTGAGTAATGATTAACACCATCATGATTCACGAGACACTTGAAAACAAATAAACAAAAAACTAAACTGCTAGAAAACCAGAACCTAAAAACAACTCCCTAATTCTTTGTTTGTTTATGTTTAAAGTTACTAAATACTCAATACTTCAAAAATTCCACTAAGCTTGATAATAATCATTTAGAAGTTCCTTTAAAGTCTCTTACTCAGTAGCAAATCCCTCATTAGGAAAACACTTATTAAACCCTTAAGGAAAAATATCTAAACTGATACATAGGAACCACAATATATGTCAACAAATAAAGCACTTCCCTTTGTCAACAAATCTGGAAAAGATTTCACTAAATCGTAAAGATAAAAGTATTAGAATAAATTACATGGTGAATATTAGCTGTATGGTTGGATGAAAGGACAATGTTTCCAGCACCTCAGCTTATGTATTTTTTAGATGTAAGAGGATGTGTGATACACATATTTTATGAGCCATCAACTGAAAGCTTTATTAGAGAAGACGTCTTTATAAGAGTAATTTGTAAAATAAAAACGTTTGACAGAAAAGAAGTATAGTGGACCCCTTGATGGAGAGGCTGCTTGACTGGAATTGTAAAAACAATTCCTTTGTGAGCATCACAGAGGTAGCTCTACACATGAAATTCATGAACCACATCCTTCAAAAGCAAGCTATTGCTGCAGAGATCGGTTGCTTTTATAAAGGTTAACACCTGTGCGTTTTTATTAATTGCTGTGTAACCACAGACATATTCACTTAAAACAAGACACATTTATTATCTCACAGCTTCTAGGGTCAAGAGTCTGGGTGTGGCTTAGCTGAGTGAAACATATCAGTGTCTCTCTCAAGGCAGGAATCACGGTGAAGGTCAGAGTGGGGTTTCATCTACGGCCCAACCAAGGAAGGATCTGCTATTGGAAGGATTCAATTCTCAGCTCCTGGCTGGCTGCTAGCAATGTGGGCCCCGCACCGTGTAGCAGCTTACTCCCTCAAAGCCAGCGAGGGAAAGAGTAAGTAGAGACAGTCACTAACTGGGCAGAAGTTAAAATCTGATATAATATAATCACGGACATGACATCTCATCACCTTTGCCATATTCCATTGGTTAGAAGCAAGTCATAGGTCCCACCCACACTTAAGGGGAGGAGACTCCATAGGGGAGTGGGTACCAGGCGAAGGGATACAGGAGTCACCTAAGAGTCTACCTGCCACGACCTGTAAAATGTATCGAATCCACATAACACTCTGTAATGAGTCAGGAACGACCAGGAAAACTGCTCTTTAGGGTAGAGTTTCAATGGCTATTTCACAAAAATGACATAAGAGGGTTATCAAAGTTAAAAACAATCAAGTGTGTTTTTGTGAAATGACAAATGTTCTGGAAAAATAACTGACAACGATACAGTACCTAGCAGACGCTTTGAAAAGAAAAAATAACGTTCCCTTTGAAAATAAAGGTGATGCTTTAAGGAAAATTTTTAAATGACTACAAAGAAAACACATGGAGGAAAAACTAGAAAACAAGGAAGTTAATTATCTTCAAGATGTAGAGGACATAGGATAAGGGAACTTAGGATGGAGTGACACTTCTCTGAATTTAACTTTATATATACTTTTGACTTTTGGAATCACGTTATTGTTCGATATATTTTTTAAATAAATTAGATCAATAAGGATGAGAAAGGAGAATAAAATATAAAACTGAAAGTAAACTGTAAAAAAGGAGGAGAGGGAGGAAAGTTCTCCATTTCCGTTCCCACCAACACAACAAAATCAGCCAAATATTAGCTGTGACTTTAAAAGAACAAATTATGAAAAGACCTTTTATTGTTCAGAGTCTGCATTCTTTTCACGTTTTGAGAGAGAGGGGAATAGAAAATGTCTTTCCAAGTCTACTTTCGTGGCAGAGATAAACAAAGCAAAAAAGAGAAACAAATGAGTACTTATAGAGCAAGCGTTTAAGATCTGTTGTTTTAAAAAAAAAAATGAATGTTTGCAAATGTTGCTTAAAACAATGTAACTGTGTCACTTACAAAAAACTTTAAAATCTGCAGAGAAAATAAAATTAGAAATGATTTTTTAAACCATTTTAAATGAGGAAGTTTAGTGAGTTTTAAATCTATTTGTTAAATTTAAATATAAATAAAATATGTTTATTTCATTTATTTTTTAGGTACTTTTGGGGGGAGGGTGCCCCCTCCTATCCCTCAGAAGTGGGAGAGGGAGAAAGAGAACCACACACAGAAACACGTACACTGATTCCCCAATAAATAGTAGTTGAAAATTAAATTTGACCTACAGGTCCACATCTTGCTCAAGGGAAGGCAGATTCTGTGAAGCCATACTGAAATTCCCTAGAGGTGACCGAATGTTAGTGAATAGTCACCGTTGATTAGTCCCTGAGAAATGCAAGGGTCTTGAAACAGGAAGTAAATTTGCTCTTGGGGTTTAAATGAACTTCATGCAAACTGCAGTTCATTTTAAAAGTATTTATCACGCTGAATTACTTCCAATCCATGCTGTGTTATGATTTGTCCTCTTCATAATGAAAACGTGAATTGGCAAAGGACCTACTCGTAACTGGATTAATTGGGAGGACACAGCACCAGCACGAATCTTCAGATGCCTTTTTCTCACACTCAGAGAACAATCTGAGCCATTTGATTAAGAACTGAGCAAAGCTCTACTACCCAGCAGTTGGCAAGGGGGCCAGTCCTGGACCTGCTGGCCTTCCGCTCCGTCCCCCACACGCCTCCATTTCATAGTAACCCAGAATGTCAGCACTGCTCGCTAACTGGTCTGCTGCTTCTTGAAAACGTGTTGTGTTTTTAATAACTGTATACCCTTGAATACATTTCACGTGAAAATGTACAATGAGGGGGAGCAAAAAAAAAAAGCACCTTGCCCATAGTGTGTCGGTTCCTGGGCTGCGTTTTATAGAGGGTTCCTGTGTGTGTGTACAGGCTGCACCCCACAATAACATGGGACCAGATAACTGGATCATCTGCCTACTTCCTATCCCTGATATGCACTAAGTGTTAACAGCCCGAATGCTCTGGAGTCTCACAGATAGGAAACCCACCCTTGTCCACCCTAGCCGTCCTGAAACATATTCGACTGGGGGACATCTCTTCTCAACGGATCTCTGTCTTAGCTTGGCTTCCCCTGCCATCCTAGTGCAAAGTCTTCATGACCCAAGGAAACAACAAGGGGACAGTGAAGAGTGAGGCAGAGAAGGGAAGGCAGCCAACAGTGTGCTTCATGGAGAAGCCACCACCATGGTTCTTGTTGAGAAGCCGAGAGGTCATGCCCAGCAGGAGCCTGTGCCCTGTGACATGTGGCCCGCCACACACAGTGGCAGAGAGCTTAGGGGCGAGATGGAGCACGCTGGCAATGAGATGCATGTGCTGGCAGCTGGGAGGCAGACGGCCACAATGGGAAGACCCAAGAGGCCGAGGTGTGTTTCAGGTTGTAGGAAACACTGTCATCTGTCCTGGGCTTTGTACAGGTAAAGCATGGTGAAAGTTTGGATTGGCATGGCCCTGGAGAGGGAATGGGAACACCTGAAGAAGAAAAATTCTGCAGAAGGAAAGCACCGAGCACTGATTGGACAGTAGATTGAAAATTGGAGCTCAGGTCCAGTGCTCAGAGGGTTTTAAGTTTTTGACCACGCTGGGGAAGAAAGTTGAAGGGAGATTCTGGAACTGAGTAAAAATAATATCCACAGCTTTTTGCATGAAACTGATGATTAAAAATCCAGAGTGTTGTTAATACAGAGCAAATAGAAATAAAATAACCTACACCAAAAGGCAGAAGCAATAGGTAACACAGATCTTGAATGTGCTTCAGAGTTGAATGTTATGAAAGAGAGTGCTCCTTCTAAGAGTCCAGAATTAGAGTGGCCTCTGGCAGACACCATGAAGACTCCTTACCAGTCTGTGCTGACAGCCAAGGAGCTCACGAGAGCATCTCACCATTAAGGTCTCAGAAGAAATTGAAGAAAATGTGTTTGCTCAGCTAATGTGGGAGTTTTGATGTAAGAAGGCTGCTAGGATACTTTGCATGTCAAAAAGATGAAAAACTGTCTTCTGGAAATTAATACTCACAGTAGCAAACACTTTCTTTGGTTTGGGTCTATCATGAAGCTGATACTAAGACACGATGAGACATTCAAGAGATGTATTGAGGGAAAGAAAGGAAGATGGAGATGGGGAGAGCCTTCAAGCCCTGTTGTAGATTTGACACCTGGGGAAGGAGAACGGGAAGGAAGAAGGAATGACTAAGGAAGAGTCTTGGACCGTGGCACAGTTCCAAAAGGTTTGGCCAGGCGAATGGGGAGTCCCCAGGTGAAAGTCACCTTCAAGGAGAATCGCATATCTTGTCCTGGGTGGGTACACAAACACCCCACCATGCTCTGTCATTGGCTGGGAGCTGCCTGCAGGACATGTGACCTCACTGTGGCCACAGCCAACTACTGCTTTCCAGCAGGAGGGAAAAATGAGCAATGCGTTTTCATGGTGGCCACGTACTTGCGTACGTAACGCCCACTATTGTGCTAGGCTGTTAATCCGCACTTAAACTTCACATCGACCTCATGACTGGGGCACTAGTATCAAGCTCATTTTACAAATGATTCTGTAACAGAGAATACTGACAGGCCTTTTGCTAGTCATTAAAGTAAGATAGAGTTTATTTCAACTTTCTTCTAGCATAGTTCTTTACTCCCGGGGTCATTTCTTTATTATTATGTTTTTTTTTTTTTTATCTGTTCTCAATGCTCTTTTTTAAGTGCTTATTTTCTAAATCTATATTGTTCAATAGAATATTCTGAGATGGTGGAAAAGTTCCACATCTGTGTTATTCAACACAGTAGACATTGGCCATGTGTACCACCAAGCAGTTGAAAGGTGGCCAGTGAGACTATGGTACTGAGTTTTTCATTTAATTTAATTTAAATTTAATAATTTGAATTTGTTCAATTTGAATTTGAACTTAATTTTAAAAAGCCACATGTGTCCAGTTGTCACCATACTGAACAGTGAAGCTTTTAGATTAACCTAGAAGACACAGAGAGCAAATAGCTCTCAGCGGGCACCTTCTGCCATGGCAGGGAAGATTCAGCTGTGTGGTTTTAATCATCTGCCGCTCAAGTTCACAATCAGAGGCGCCAGCACATCACGAGCAAGTCCATCTCCTAGACTAGAGCAGAAAACCATACGGAAAATTTAACTTATAATAATAAAAATAATTGCCATGCAGTAAGCCCGGCTTCTTGAGTCAAATGGTCAGTGCAGTCCCTCCCTGTGGCTGAGCTGACCAGGAATTAAATCATTAAAGATCTTCACACCAATCTACATTAGAAATTATATCAGACAATGCAATTTCTTCAAAGCGGGCAAAGGACTCGAATAGATATTTCTCCAAAGAAGATAAACATAAGCCAATGAACACATGAAAAAAAAAAAAACACTCATCGTGATTAATTATGAGGGAAATGCAAATCAAAACCACAGTGAGATACTACCTCCCATGCATTAGAATGATTATTATCAAAAAAAAAAAAAAAAAAAAAAAAGGAAAACAAGCGTTGGTGAAAATGTGTAGAAATTGGCATCTTTGTGCATTGCTGGTAGACATGTAAAATAGTGCAGCCACAGTAGAAGGCACGTTGGCAGTTTCTCAGAAAGTTAAACCTGACTACGTGATCCCACAATTTCCCTTCTAAGTTCACAGCCAAACAAACTGACAGCAGGGACTCAGACAGATCACGTGCGTCAACATCCGTGGTGGCATCATTCACAGTAGCCAGTATGCAGAAACAACCCAAATGCCCATCAACGGGTTAATAGAGAAATGATTCGTGAGATATGCATACAATATTACTCAACCTGAAAAAAGATGGAACTTCTGATACACGCCACAATGTAGATGAACCTTGAAAACATCATGCTAAATGAAAGAAACCAGCCATAAAGGAACAAATATTACATTGCTCCACTTATATGAGGTATCTAAAACCTGCAAATCCACAGAAACAGAGCCTAGAAGAGTCGTTAGCCAGGTCTAAGAGAAGGAGGAATGAGGAGTTAGTGTTTAATGGGTGCAGAGTTTCGGTTTGAAATGATGGAAAAGTTCTGGAGATGGAAGTAGTGAAAGTAGCACATTATAAATCCAGTACTTAATGCCACTGAATCGTACACTTGAAAATGGTTAAAACTATAAATTTATGCTATGCATATTTTGCCATGATAAAAAAAGTATGTCATAAAAATACTAAAACTCAAAATGTATGTGTTCAAACCATTGCTTCCTTCACTTAGAGGATGTACATGAAAAGCAACCTATAATTAGAAGAAGGTTGCTAGGTGACGATGGAATTGGACCAGAGAGAAAAGGTGTGGGTGGATGAGAGACACGCTTAGGACAACTGGTCTCACCTCTGGGTCAGTTGCCTCTTTACTCCTTCATCTCTATCCTCAAAAGCTGTGGCTAGGTCAGTGGGACCACACGATTGGAAACCAAATCGGTTCCTCCCTGGGCCAAAGAGATCTTTTTTCTAGGTGGGCAGTGCTAACATGCCTCTGCTGACCGTTCTTTAATTACAGGGTTAACTGGTCTGGCCTCTTCTGATTGACACTGTCTTCCTTTAAACACGCTCATACTTTCAACAAAATTACTGTTACTAACCTCTATGCCTGAAAACCACTCTATCTCACTAAAATGACTTCACCTCTGTCTGCTTTGATCTCTTCATTGCTTACTTCATCAATTACAAGTTCTTATTCGGGGGAGGCGAGGATGAAACTCTACTGACCCCTTTAACAGCAGGAATCTGTGTACCTCATGACCTCATTCTAAAGAGTTAGAGCCATCCACATCTTTGCCTGGGCAGGAAAAGAAGGAAGAAGTCAATAAAAATCATTTGAAGAGCTTTACATGCCACATAATTGATAAAGTGCTGTAAAGAAGATTAGGGCAGAGTTATTGCCATTAATAAATAAAGATAAAACAACAGGGGCAGACCTAATTTGCTCGGTTCCACTCAATATATCTTTCAGATCACCAACACCTTGTCCTCTAAGCAATTTATGATGCTAATGGCTTAAGGTTTTTTTCCTGCTACTGAGCACAGAACATAGCACGGAGTCCGGGGGACAGGGAGCGTGCACTGGGAATGTTCTTGTTTTTGAAGAAATATACGTTTCCCAGAATTTGCATGGGAGCACAGTAATTAAACGTAGGGCCATTTCCAGGGCTATGATTTCTTTAAGCCAGCAGGTAAAATGTGGCATAATTTACCACAGAAGGATTTATACCATCGTAGCTGAAATTTCTTGCTAGAAATATACTTTTTCATATGTAATGTCATTTTCATTTAAAAGGACATTTTCCCATGCTTGTGTGGTCAGTGGCGCCAAAACATAATTTGTGGTCTGAACTTTTAGATGGGTCTTTAGGTTTCTTTAATATGATATTTAAAATTTTGTGTGCTAAGAGAACGAGGTAGAAAGTTAACAAGCTTACTTTTGCAACTAACTCTGTGTTAGTTGAAAGACTTGACCATGCTATTTGTGCACTTTTTAAAGTGTAACGGAGAGATTGTTTTGCTTTGAAGTCATTCGTGAGGATCGCAGTAGTTGGTTGTATGTGAACATCACGGGAAACAGAGGGTTTGAGTGCTTCTCTGTTTCAGACTTTTTTAGGTTTTGTAGCCTGAATTCCCGAAGTTTCATGTGATGAGAGAGCCATAGACATGACGGTGTGAATAACAACTGACGTCGTTAATGCAAAGCTCGTAGAGAACTTAAACCCTATCTGCACGTGATGGCCATGATCTTTGCTGCGAGTCTCGATAACGTTTGACAGTTTCATGACTGGGAGGATAACCAGGGCCCAAAAACATCTAGCTCCTATCCTGCCTGTCATTCCCTCCACAGTGGGCTTCCCGGATAAGCACTCAGCCAAGAGTGCTAGCAGACCAAAGTCAGAGATCACGTTAGTGGTAGCCACCCAAGTCCTTCTGATGAGCTAGGGCAACAGTCTCCAACCTTTTCGGCACCAGGGGCCGGTGTTGCTAGGAGAATCTAACGCCTGATGATCTGAGGCGGAGCTGACGCGGTGATGCTAGTGCTGGGGAGTGGCTGCAGATACAGAGGAAGCTTCGCTCCCTCACCTGCTGCTCACTTCCTGCTGTGCGGCCCAGTTTCTAACAGGGGTTGGGGACCCCTGAGCTAGGGTTCATGTTGTATTGGATATTTATGGGATCACGTATCCCCACATCCATGCATCCATGGCTGGGCCTAGGATGCAATGTCTGCCTTTCGTTTGCCTTCCTTCCAGCTCAGCTTCATTCTCAAGCAGGATCTCTGCTTAGGGAGTCTGGTACATTTCACCTGCTTCACAGCTATAAAATGGAGCTGTGGGTGCAGCAAACACCCTGGGATTAACTCTGATCGAGTCTGACTTGGGTCACATGCCTGTTCCCAGCCTCGCACTGGACAGGAGTATGGAATACGCTGACCAGCCAAGCCTCGCTCATGTCAGGCCTCGCTCATGCATCCACGCCAGGAAATGAGTCAGGCCATGCTTAGAGTTGCACGGTCCTGGAGTGCAGAAGGGACAGTTATCCAGAAAGAAAATGTTTTGACGCCAGAAAAAAAAAAGGAGAGGAAAGAGTTGCAGGCAAAACAACAGTTATCCTCCATACCCCCAAATCTCAGTCTTGGACATAGCGTATTCAGGCATATAAGAGAAACAGAAGAAGAGACAGAGAGAGTAGTAAGTACTTACTGAACAGCTAAGGAAGGTGTGACTTTCTTTCTTGACTCTGTGGCTAGGCCATTTCACTGGACCCCTGGCTGTGCCCTTCAAGTGACCTTGACTGTCCTCAAGGTTAGACAAGAATGCATTTTCATCATCTCCAACCACTTCACATGGAAGTTAATCTTAGTAGGTACCCAAGAAGGGTTGTTGAATTAATTTTCAAGAAAATGTAGAGTTTACATGAAATCCTCTTCAAGGTGTTTGCCTTAAAACTTAGAAGATGGTCATGGAAAAGTCAGCAAACCTGGGTTCTCTCTCAAAGTAGAAATAGAACATCTTAGTGCTGTGTGACACTGTGCATCATGACAGGCTTGCTGCCCCGATGCGGCCACACAGTCTGAACTAGTTCCTTAAAAAAAATGTTGTCTTGTAAAGGAGACGGCATGGCTCAGTGGGGAAAAAACGCAGGTTTGAGCATCAGAAGGCCCCAAATCCCAATTTCACCACTTATCTGTCATGTAATATTAATAGACCATATGTAAAGTGCCTGGAATATGACAGCTACTCAGTAAATGCTGGCCTATCAGGCTTTGGGAGGAGCCCTACTATGACCTACCCAGTGCTAAGGGACCAAGATGCCACTGGGAAAACTCCAGGCATTCAGCAATGTGATGCCCCTGCGGAAGGAGCAGCTGCTGGAAGCAGGAGGCTGACCCTCGGGCTGGGAAGACATGGTTTCCTGGTTCTTCTTCCCCGAGCTTGCTCCCTATTCCTGGTTTCCCATAGAACCAGACTAGACAGGTAGCCTACCTCTCAGTTTCCCAGCCTGGAGGGCAGAATACACAGAAGGCTGTGATCCTGAGGCAATGAATCGTTCAGTCTAAGGAGCGTCCTGACACACCAGCTTACAATGCTGTTGGATCTTTGCCGCCCTCCCCTCTACATTTATACTACTGAAAGGCCCTCTGCCATTCTACCGGAGAAAAGTTCTCTCACATTTCTGGGACAGGCTGGTTCCTCAACTCTGCACCAGTGCACCAACCTGTCTTTGAGAGTGGATAACAGTTACATTCTTCCAGTTAAACCAGGCAATTCATGAGGATAGAGGAATCTGACAACCAATCGATTTCATGGAAAAACAAAAACCAATTGGTGGATTAAATTGATTGGACATTTCATCTCGCAAAACACGACTTGTTGTTCCATTTATTCATGATTCATATGTCAGTGCAATTTCCACCTAAGTTTCTTACCCTCTGCAATTGCTTCTATGGGTACACCATCCCCCACTCTCTCTATTAATTCAGTCTCATCATCATTGCTATTTTTTTCTCCTATTACCTTTGTGTGATTTCACTCCCTTACTTTTTCATGCCTAATTTATTTTTTCTAATTTTTTTCCAATTAGTTTTGTGCTCCTTCTCTATGAGTCATATTTCTGAGAATAATTAATAGGGAACTGGGTTTTGTTTATTAAGTACTCACTTGCTGACACTTCCGGCGACGTCCAGAACTCTGGGAGATAAGTATTCATTATGCCTTCATGGGTGGAAGCGCTGCCCTAGGTATTTGTGGAGAGAACACACTGAAAATAGAAACAGAAGTTCAATGGATCCTATTGCCAAAAGGAAGACCAGATTGCAGGAGTGTGATCAAGGCACAGATGTGGGTGGATTTGCAAATGGATGGAAAATATTCCAAAAGGCAGTGGCCCTCAGCTGCCAATTTTTCCCACAGTTACTGGTCTCAGGTAAATGAAGGACTGGGCTGGAATACGCAGGCCATGTGGTTCTTATTTCAGTGATTTTCTACATAAGCAAATCAAGGTACAATTTGGGAAGTTGGCTTGGGTAGAAAGAGGTTGCTTCACTCCCTTAAGATACCATCCAAGGGTGCTACAGAGCCCAAAAGATGGCCCCAGGGTACACTGCAGGTTTTTCCAAAGCTTCCAAGCTAGCTGTCTAAGTTTCACAAAGCTGGCCAGAAAGATCTCCATGAATATGATGTAAGAGGCTAGGTGACTACAGGCATTAAGCAAGTGTCACCACTGAGACTACAGCCCCCTCTACATTGGAAAGAGGTCAGGCAGCCTCTCTGCCATTGGACTGGTGGCTGGCTGCACAGTGTGGTCCCGCATAGGATGCATGCTAAGCGTGCACAGTGGCCTTTCAGAGCTGATCACATTAAAGCTCCATGTCATTTCATCATCACTATCTCCCCTCCTGCATTTTCGGGGTGTGCATACAGTGTTAAGTCCAATATGAAGTTCAGGGAAGACCTAAATCTTGGGTTATGTTCACCTATACATTAAAATGGCCACCATTTTTGCATAAAGTATGCAAAATTTTCTGTATTATCCATTAAGAGGAGCTGCTGTAACTGTGGGCTGCCCCTGACCTGGTGATAAATGTCCATCAAACAACAGCCAGAATCACAGGATGAGGAAGGGCTTTCTTCCATGAGACATCCATGTGATGGGCCGTAGATGCCACCAGACACACAGACTTTTCTGCAAAAGTTGCTATAGCTCATAAAGAGCACTTTGAGTGAAAACAAACTTGCTTTCCAAGAATCAACAGTTTGGACCTGGGTCCAGAGCTTGACCTGAAGCAAAAGGCCAACATCTTGAAATCTCTTTCTGCTTTATCTCCAGGTTACCTTCTCTGTGTGTTGACAAAGCTCCTTCTGCCTCCTTCTTATAAAAAAAATACATATGATTGCATTTAGGGCCCACTTGGATAATCTAGAATAATCTCCCCATCTCTAAATCCTTAACTTAATTACATCTGGAAAGACTCTTTGCCAAAGTCACATTCACAGGCTCCAGAGATTAGGATATCTTTTGGGGAGCTACTTTTCAACCTCCCACAGAAGCCCTACTCTGAGCATAGGTCAACCCTGCATAAACGTGTCCCAGAGGCCATGCACTGGCACAAGCATCAGACACCTGCCTGGCCATTAATATAATATTTCAGCCTCTATTTGGAAAGTAGTCTCTGTGTCTATGTTGCACTGACCAGAATCCTGGAGGGAGGGAGGAGTCTGGGGCCTAGCATTCTTCATCCAGTTTCCTTGACTGAACCAAAGAAGGTTCTATCTGTTAGAAATGGCCATCGGCTGTGAATAAAATCCATCATAAGAATATTAGAACACTGGTACTTTCCTAAGATTTGAATCATAAGAACTGATCATGTAAAGACCATTTCTAGAATTGTTTTCAAACTTCAAATGCGTTAAAACTTTCACTCATCTGGCCTAGAAATGAATTTTTCCGGAACAGAGCCCTTCTGTATTTTGAGGACTACATTTATTCCAGAAATGACTTTGCCCTAGTTAGAGTAGAAAAGAATTCTGACTATATTTACTATTAAGAACAAGATGACAGTTATCAAAGAGCCAAATCAAACTTAAATTATAGTCTTTTTTGAGCTCGGTGAAAGCTAGGCGACAGACTCAGACTTGCTAGTTGTAAAGTATTTGCTGGGAATAGACTTCCTGTCAACTCTTTTGTTTGTGAGGTCTTTGTTTTATCTCATTGACTTTCTCACTTTCTCAGCAGACATCTGCATGTCCTTGTTCAGAATTAGCAGGACAAACACTTGTAATATCTCATTCCCTCATAGCCTTCCTTCAAAGATCCTCCAGTCAACTAGGCGATATCTCATTTGGTTTTGATTTGCATTTCTCTAATGATCAGTGATACTGAGCATCTTTTCATATGCTTCTTGGCCATTTCTGTATTATCTTTGGAGAAATGTCTATTCAAGTCCTTTGCTCATTTTTTCACAGGATTATTGGGAGTTTTTTGGTGTTAAGTTATAATAGATCTTTCTATATTTTGAATATTAATCTCTTATCAAACCCCTTATATGGTTTGCAAGTATTTTCTCCCATCCCATAGGTTGCCTTTTCACTCTGTGGATTAAGTTCTTTAGTGGTCTAATTTGTCTAGTTTTACTTCCGGTGTGTCCAGACGATGCTATTTTTTTAAGACTTTTTTTAGAACGGTTTTAGGTTGACAGTAAAATAGAGAGCCAAGGACAGAGATTTTTCATAAACCTCCTGGCCTTATACACGCATACCTTTTCCCATTATCAACATCCCCAGCAGAGTAAGACATTTGTTACAATTGATGAACTGACATTGACAGGCCATCATCACCAAGAGTCCACAGTTAACAAAGGGGTTCACTCTTGGTATTGTACCCTCTGTGGGTTTTGACAAAATGTATAATGTCATGTATCCACCATTATAGTATTATACAGAATCATTTCACTACCCTAAACAATCTTCTGTGCTCAGCCTATTCATCTCTCCCCACCCCTCAACCTTTGAAAATTGGTGAGTGATAGTATTAGGGCAATTTTTCTACATTTTAACATTTTCTAACTTTTCCACAGAGAAAATTTTATTACACAATACCTAATATAACAAAAATCACAAAGGGAAAAAATTATTGCGCTCTAAGCCACAGGATTTAAAATAATCAGATGTTTCTGGACATTTAGCCAACACAGTTTAGTAACACTCCCTGTCTTTAATGCTATTTGTTATATTCACAGGAACACACACTTCATTCGGTGACACAGATGGCCAAGGGCTCCTGCATTCTAGGGCTTGCGTTTGTGTGCGTCATTTGCATTTACGTGTGTCATTTTCTAAAATGTTACTATAATTTCAACAAAATCTAAACTGGTCCTTGAATCACTTCACCAAGTAAAAAGAGTTGGACCAAATGCCTTCCAGCGTTGTGCTTCCGAAGAGGCCAGCTTCCAACTGACGCATTATGAAAAGGAGATCACTCTGACTTCCGAAACGTCTGTCTACCTTAAGTCTTAATTAAGCTTTCAGGACAAAACAAATGAGGGTGTTGAAAATGAAAGCAAAACTCCATCCAGTGAAAAACAGGAATGAGGTAGCTGGGGGGAAGGGCATTTTTCATTGGAACAGGCAGTTAAAGACTAAAGTATATAAAAGGGGGCCATTCGCTTACAACTCAATAGTTCAATTCTAATCATACTGTCAGTCCCTAGCCTATCTGCCTTCTTCCAAAAACCTTTCTGAAGACAAATAGCACGGTCTATCACTATCTGAGGCTCTTTCTATTTCGCTCTGTTTTTTTTTTTTTTTCTATATTAATACATATTTCTATGTTCCTCGCTTAAAAAAAAACCTGAATTGATTTATTTTGGCATCACGTAACGCAAATCTTAAATTGATTAACAGCAAATGGAGGAAAGCTGAGAAGAGCTAAATGGTGAGAAATGTTGCAGATTTGGGCAATCTACCTCTACGATATGTTTTTAATCTATGGCCTGGCTTCCCTTTTACTTTCCCCATCTTAGACTAGAGCCTGTTGCCTAAACCTGCATCATTCTGGAAGGTAACCAACTCGTCTTTGGCCTCCAGCATTCTCCCATCTGGATTTCTTTTAAAAATCGAATTAGTAATTTGCCACTCTACAGTGGGATGTATATTTGTAGGGTCCCCTCCACGCTAGCCCTGAGCATGGAGCACTCCATCCCGGAGGATAAATGAACTGCAGTGATGAATTACGAATCCGGTGGTGTTCCCAAGGAGCCTGCCCTGGAGCAAGGCCTCTCTGTCGGCTGGTGCCACTTTCCGCCATGGACTCTGACGTCGCCTGGAGCTTGTATCTCTCTGATGTCCCACTTTCCCAGGCCCTGAGACCCAGTAGGTAATGCTATAAATATTGGATGAATGAATAAACACATCCCACTCTGTGCAAGACACAGTGAGGAATGTTCATTTTATTTGTGGAATTCTAGATTTAGAGACAAAAAAGTAAGAAAGGTTGGTTCAGCAGGTGAGATGTGCTTTGCTGAGGGATGAGTTTTAGCATGCATCAGAATCACCTCCAAAGCTTTTATTTTTCAGTGCAAATACCCTGATGTATTACTCTATGTAAATACTGCAGATACCCTAAAATAGAATGTCAGGAGACAGATCCTGGATTTTGAAATATTCCTGATTAAAAATCACTGAACTTAAAGAATGCTTTAGGGAACTCGTTTTCTATAGATCTAATTTCCATCCTCTTGAGAACCTTCATTAGTATCTCTGAAAAACCATGAAGAATATCGAAGCCATTTCAAATGGGGATGCAGTGCTTTTCAGGGGATTAAGATCAAAGCAGTAAGATCTCTGACTGTATTTGAAACTGGCCAACAGATTGTGAATTTATATCATCAATCATCTCAAATCCTTTTGAGAAGTAATTGAAGGACGTATTGTCAGTATGTAATAAACAAACATATGTAGCATGACATTTAAATGTACCCCCCAGGTATAATAGATGTGACATTCTAAACTAAAATGCCAGAAATAAATCTCAATAGCTTTAGCCCCAAAACTACCAACAGATGCAATACTCATAAACCTCTCAACACCAGGTGTAAAAAGCTGGGAGGTGAGAGACAGGGAGGATTTTGAAGGGAGTTTGTTCGGCATGTACTACACTGCAAGTTTCACCCCAAGAGTGAGAGGTGGGGGTGTGTGCCCCTCAACCAGAACCTAGCGAGTGAGTCCAGAGGGATCATGAGTAAAGCTCACCATGGACCCTGTACCTGGGGTGCAAGCACATGTCTGATCCCTCTTGAGGACTCTGAGCTTCTAGAGACTGGCTGGCTGCTTACAGAGGATTCTGAAGAGAGATGGTGATTGTGTTGGGACTAGCTTCCTCCCGAGTTCAAGTTCAAGAGAGAAAGGCTGTGTGCATGCAGGAATCGCACGGACTTGGATTTGGGCCAGCACGTGCTGGCATGGAGCCTGCATTTAACGAGGAATCCGACTGTGTTTGGTGTCTGACTGCTGACCACTCTCAAGCCCCACCCCCCTCCTCTCTTCTTGCTTTGTACCTGCACAAGTCGCTAAGAAAGCCTGAAGGCTCCCTCTGTTGGGGCTGGCTTGAGGGTCAAACCACGCACACCTGTGTCCCCACATGAAAAGCCCAGGCCTGTCTCCTTCCCTTGCTCTTTCAAGCCATTTGGGACGAGCTCAAGAGGCCTCCCTGTAGTCCCCAGAGATCTCGACTGTTCGAGTGATAAACCTTTCCATACCTTCTTGGGGCGTGTGTGGCATCATCATCAGGGGACCATGACACTGCTTGATTGGGACACCTGGGCAAACTGCTATTGGCTGAAAGAAGTCACAGAATCCAGGCTTCCTGGAGTCTGCAGAAAGGGTCGGCAATGAGCAGCGGGAAGGGGCACCGTCCATGCTGAGGGGATTCCTCGGCAAGGGCACAATCTCTGAACACAGCCACTCACCAGAGAAGAGCACGAGTTCACACAGCGCTTCGGCCGAGAGGGTCGGACACCAGCCCTCAGTGGGACCTCTCATGGGGGCTCTTCCCGCCCTCTTGCACCATGCTTCCCTCCCCACTCTCCAGGTCCAGGGGCCACACCAAAGTTTAAGAAATGAATGAGGAAGGAGAATCAGAGAGAAGAGGATCCGTCCAAATTCCCTTCCCAAGCTGAAGGTTTTGCGCCGCACTGGACCTAATGCAGAAATGCCTGTCGCTTCTAATGAGAGGTGGACACCGGATGTTCACATGGACTCATCCCTCTAAATACAAAATAGAGACTATGACTTAAATTGACTAGGGTTTTTAAATACTTAAGACCAACCAGAAATATGCAATGGCCCAAATTTCCCTCCAAGGGCAAGGGGAAGCAAACAACATTGAAGAGGTAGGGGAGAATCAATCAAATCGTCTCATTTGTCACGTTTCTTTGACATTCCAATCATAGTAGTCAATAGCCACTACCACCACCACTCCCCAAAGTGAAAAAGAAGACATTTCATGGCCGTTCCACTGGCTGGCTGGACTCTGACACCAACAAACCACAGGGATCAATCAAGAAAATGCATAGGCCTCTCAGAAGGTTCTAGGACCAAGGGCAGCTGCTTTCTAAACACAGTCTAATCACAGTGTGTAAAGCGATTGCAGAGAGAGACTTCCCGATCATCACCAATGGCATTCCGTGCCTGCAGTTACGTGCCTTCCTCCATCAGTCAAGGTAGGACATACTTTGGAGATATCCAACCTTACATTTCAAGAGTTTAGTTGTCCATACTAAAAATACACTTATCTAGATCTAAAAATGTATTATTTGAGGTAGGGAGAGAGGTTTCACTGATGTATTTGGCAAAGACTCAGAAAATCTAGTTAACATAGCGGTTTTGTCCAACAGCCACTGACACTGTAAGGTTCACAGTGGACCTCAAAGGTTTATGCATCATCACCCTCGACCACCCTCTACCATCAACTCATCCAGCCTGTGGCTGCACATCATGCTTCTCTACACAGCTCTTTCTGATTTTGGCAAGGCCAAGCTGTCCACTCCCCCTAGTAGGGAGCAAAACCCACCCTCCACCTTGCACCCATTTACTCCGGTTCTAAGGTCGCAGTTCAGGCAACGAGCATGCTTTCCCTTCTTCAAGGAAGCTCTAGCTGTTTAAAAGTGGATATCAGCCCTCCGTGAGTCCTTCATTCTTCATCATATGACCTGGGTTTAGCTCCCTCACTAACCTGAGACCCTCCTCTCATGGGTCTCGGTTTCTCTGAGCCTGAGTCAAGCATGGCGCCAAACCCTGAGTGCCATGCTCCAGACACAGGGTGGGGGGCTCCAGCCAAGGATGGAGAGAATTGCCCCAGAGTTCCTCCCCTCTTAAGAATCAACATCTACCACTGGAACAGGCATAAACACGTATGATATTGTGTAGTGATTTGTGGTTTACAAAACACTTTCTCAAATGCTGTCTAGCATTTATTGCGACCAAATCAACAGAGTAAACTCATTTTAAAAATGCTAATAATTAGAACCTCTAGTGTTTTTTTGTATGTTGATACTGAAAGACTTCTCCCCTTTCTGAATTTGCTCAGGGATCTTTAGAACATAAATGCAGCTTTGGAAGGTTCTGGTCATCAATCAAGTCTGTCAAGATTCTCATAGGCGTCTTCTCTTCCAAATCTGCATGAATTTGAATAACTGGGAGATATCAGGGTCCTAAGATTCTGGCTCCTCCCCTTTGTGATCTTGGGTATATTTCATTTGTTTCCCTCCGTGTGCTTATACAATGATGAGTTCATTATAAGACCTATCTGCTGGGGGGCATCAACTATAACCATCCTGTATGATGCTTAGCACAAAGCCTGATAGCTAGTGAGCACTGACTCTGTCACTTGTATTGAATACTGTTGCTGGTGATGATATTTTGGATGTCATTGATTTCTGTTTCCAGAGTACTGGTTGACAATACTGGCAACAGCACTGTAGCACACCGACAGAAAACTCCTCCAAGAAGACATCGATTTATTTATCAGTCATTTAACATAAAAACTATCTTCCACGATTTATTTTAAATATTACCCATATTTTCATAATTCTCTAATCTACATACCTAGTAATGCCTTCTTTTTCAACCTTTTGAAAAATTTCAGAGTATTTCATTTTTGTCATAAACTCAAAACATACTAGTGAAATCCTAACATAAAGCTGTTCTACAAATTGGCTTTTTATTATGACAATCAAAATGGAGTTTCAGCCAGTTACCAATTATTTGGTTCACAATGTCAAAACATGAATGAGTGGATGATGAGGAAGAAGACCTCGACAGGTTCCAGACCGTCATTAGTCAGGACATGCACTTAAATGTATTCTTCCTAGTTGGAGTGATGACTTCAAAATTCATGTCTATAATCCATTTAAAAAAAAAAAAAACTATGAGGAAATCCTACCATTTGCGACAACATGGATGGATCTTGAAAGCATCATGCTAAGTGAAATAAGTCAGACAAAGAAAGACAAGTACTGTTGGACTTCATTTACATGGGTAATAAAAAAAAACTCATAGAAAAAGAGATCAGATTTGTGAGGAAGACTTACCAGAGGCAGAGGGTGGGAGGAGCGGGAATTGAAGGAAGGGGGTCAAAAGGTGCAAACCTGCAGCTCTGAGATGGGTGAGCCCTAGGAAGGTAAGGCACAGCAGGAGGACAGTAAGGTTACCCTGTAGGTAATGCTGCATGATACGTGGGAAGGTTGTTGAAGAAGTAAATCCTAAGAGTTCTCATCACAAGGAAATTTTTTTTCCTCTTTTCTTTTCTTCTTTTTTTTCTTTTTATTGTATCTACGTGAGAAAAAGGATGTTAGCTGAACCTATTCCGGCCATCACCTTGCAGTATACTTAAATCAAATCATCATGCTGTATGCCTTAAACATATAGTATGTATATCAGTTGTTTCTCAGTGAAACTGGAGAAATCCATGCCCACCCACTGTAGATTAAAAAGAAGTTTTGAAAATCATGATGGATCTAAGGTTAAATTGATATACAAATTGTCAGATAAGGGGTATCACTAGGAATTCTTTCAACCTGAACATGGAGAAATAGATAGAAAGTGAGGATGTGTATGTGCTTGTAGTGCCCTTAGGCAGAAAACAACCACCAACCACATAAACACAGAAAGGGACAAGCTCAGAGGCAGAGCCAGCATCCAGAGAGGAGTGTGCCTGGGAGAGCAGTGTGTATTCACAGTGCAGCTGACACAAAGAATCCAGCACAGCTCATGTTGCAGCAAAGATACCGACCATCCTAATTCTAGGAAACAAGTCAAGCCCTCACACAGCTGCCATGAAGCACATGAGCATTGACCAGAAACAGCAGGGGACTGTGACGCTAAAGTCGAACTAGACATGTTATCCCTTCATTTCACCAGAAGTCTGATTTCTCTCTTTGTTCAGCTCTGCACAGCTGATATAGACAATAGCGTCTAGATGAAATGACATAAACAATTCTAGTTACATTACTTTCAAAGTCTGTTTCAGAATATGTCTTCACTGCATTTATGTCGCCATCATTTTTTACAACTGATCCTCCCCGGCTTCTCAAGCCTGAAGGTGACAACAGCCCCCCATTATTGTGGCTCAGAGTATCGCTGTCCCCAAGTGCCTCTTTTAATTTGCCCATAGCTTTGTAAATAGCTGTCTTATTAAAGTGTCCTCAGTTACCCCATCAGAGCATGTCACCTGTTTCTTTCTAGACTCTGACTGATAAAGCTTCCCTTTCTTTTCCTTTTAATAACATAGAATTAAAAAAGAGAAGTAACAAAATAATTTTAAGGCAGTTAACAACTCATTTTTATTAGGAACCTCATATGAGGATTTACTCAATAAAGATATCTATAATCATTATGCGGAGGGCCTATTGGATTAATGCATAGTTGTTATGCTTGAACTCCTAAAGCACGTATTTGACAATAATAGGAAGAATTTTTTCACAGGGAAAGTGAATTCCAAAATGTGAGGCAGATAATTTAAATCAAGTAATTATATTGTATTCAAGAATGGGAGGTAGAAAACTTACGGCTTTCAATAACCACATTGAAAAATGGATGCAGATGGAGGTGTTACAGTTCTCCAAAAGTAAAGCTATGTCCTAGTACAGTCAGTTTAGTTTAGTTATTTGCAATGTACTCATGTTGGTTTGACAAATGTACCATGGTACCATGAGGTGATAACATAGGGAAACGTAACTGGACGAGGACTATCCAGGGGGACACTCTGCACTGTCTTTGCAAGTATTCTGTAAGTCCAAAATGATTTCAATTTCTAGAAGTTAATTTATTTTTAAAAAACCCTAAAGCTTATGAAATTTGTAGATTTCTATTTTAATAAATTTTATTATAAATCATTTAACTTATATTCACTTATTGAGGTCTAAGAAATAAAAGCATTCTGAACAAAATTTAATTTTCAGGAAAGTCATTCTTAAAAGTAAGCATTTTATAAGCATCCACCAATCTTCTTTTTCCTGCAATATTTTTAGGCTAATTTTTAGGTTTTATACAATAAACATATATCACTCTTATAAGAAATGATAATTTTATATTTTGTGATAAAATCTGTTTCTGTTTTAGTTAAAAAGAGAGAGAGAGAGAGAGAGAGAGAAAGAGAGAGAGAGAGAGAGAGAGAGAGAGAGAGAGAAATAGTTCCAGTGGATAAATGGGTATCCATCCCACCTGCTCTGTCATCTTACAATGGAATGTCACCTGTTTCCAGAAAGTTCCTTCTCAGGTATGGAGCTCTCAGTTTCTACTTCAGAGCCCACAGCTTCTGAGGACCAGACTACCCCAATATTAAAGAGAATCAAACCTCTCTTTTCTCCCCATACCTCAGTCCCACAGTTTTTTCCTCAATCCACTGATACAATCATGAGATCACCTTTTATGAGGGGAGTTAGCACAGTGTCCTCAGCCTTGCCACGGCAGCTGGCATTTTGGGTATTCCCGCCAATCACCCCTTCCCCACTACATATCCAGCTTTCCTGACGACCCCACATTCCACATTGTGTAACCGAGAACACGCTTAGGGTAGAGCCTGCCAACTGGGTGCAACCTGTGGGGTACACACATGCCAGAGTATGAGCCTCTCGGCCCATAGGGAAGCTGGGTAGAGGTCTGGGGTGTCTGGGGTCTCAATAAGCCTTATCCCATTAATTTTTTATAAAATTCTGAACCAAAAAGTGTTGGGAAGTTCCACCTAAAGTGGACCACATGAGAGTCCTGGTCAAGATGGCAGGATAGGTAAAAATAGGCTCTCCTCCTTCCATGACAGCATTAAGCTACAACCAAATTACAAAACAAATAACTTGGAGGACCGTCTAAAGTCTAGCTGATCATAACACATACATTTGAGGATATAAAGAAAAAGCAGCATTGAGACCAGTAGGAGGAGGGGAGATGCAAAATGGGCTTGTCCCTCACCTGCACCTGGCAGTTGAGCACCAAGAGGGAGAGCATGGCTGCAGAGGTCCCCCTGAAGGAACAAGGGGCCCTAGTCCCCCACGGGGGCTCCTAGCCCAGGGTTTCAGTCCTAGGAAGAGGAGTCTCCACAAAATTTGACTGTAAAAATCAGTGGGGATTCTGGCCATCTGGGTGAGACAGAAGGAACCTGAAAACACAGACATCCCCTGAAAGGGCCGGAGCACAGACTCACTCACTCACAAACACTCACTTTGGGCTCCAGTGGAGGGTCAGCAGCTCGGGAGGCACAAGAGATGTTCGGAGAGGGATCGAGTTGGGGAGGGACTGAGTTGTGTGGTGCTGGAGCAAGGGCTTGAGGGACAGCTGCTATTGCTCCTTTGTTGGGCCCACTTCCGAGGCAGTCCACAGATAGCCACCATCTTGACTGGGTTAACTTCTTCCCCTGCACGGCCAATTCTGAATCTGCATTGGCGGGTGAGATCACCAGGCCCACCCCATGTCTCCCTGGGATCCCGCCCCTTCCAACCCACAAATTGCCCGGATCAGGCCCATTGCCTGTCAGTCAGCCAGCCCCGCCCTGTGCCTTCCATGTCCCGTGTACTCATAGGCAGGCAGCAGACCTCAGCTTGTGCTGCCCGTGTGGGGCCCGCATATTTTAGTGGCAGGCCACTGGCAGCCTGAACTACACTGTCTCTTGGGTGGATCGCTGGGGACTGTGGGCCCGAGGTTGACAGTGGCTGGTCTCGCTGCGATCTGTGACTTTTGTGAGTTCAGCACTGGCAGCAATTCTCAATCAGTATTGGCCTGACTGGATTGACCCACTTCGCCCCACATCTCTCTGAAATCCCGCCTCACCCAACCCACAAATTGCCTTCAGTGAACCCATTCCCAGGCAGCCAGGCCCACCCTGTGCTTTTCCTGGGCCATGAATTCAATAGCAAACAGTAGCTCTCTGCTTGTGTGGCCTGTGCATCTTTGGAGAGAATTTAGTGATGGGCCACAAGCCACGCCCTGAGCTATAGTATTTCCTAAAGAGATCTCCGGTGTCTGTGGGACCAACGCAGGCAGTAGATGCCCTTGCTGTGACCATAGACTTTTACAAGAAGCCACAGGTTCAGCACTGGAAAAAAACCAATTCTGCATTGGTCAGGTGAAATCTGCTCGCTTTACTCCTGTATTTCCCTGGGTCCCCACCCCACCCAACTCTCATACCCCTAAATTCTCTTCCAGCTGCAAACTTACAGGCAGCTGGCAGGCAGCCTCAGGCCTTGAGGTGCACTGGTCCTTTTGCTAAGCCGCCCCAGGCCTGGTACTGGCAGTAACCAAACCTCAGCTCACACAGCAGGGTCTCTCCCACTTGCCTCCAGATCCAGCACAGGCAGCAACCATTTGTGGATTGTTTGTAGCTCCTACCAAATGACCCTGAACAATCAAAGGCAGCAGCTGACTTTGGCCTACTCAGCAGCCTCTCCTAAGGAGCCCCAGGACCAACACACCTGGAGGCTGGCATCAGATCACAACAGAGTACCATGTGACTAGCCCCGTAAATAGCACACCCAAACTGTGCTCTCAACAGGTACAGCAGCCTGCTGGGGCGAATTCCATTTTGAGGCATTAGTCCCCACATGGCAACCCACACCCTGTGGGAATGGCCAGTCTCCACAGCCAGTCAGCCCAAGCGTCAGTCCTAGCCACTGATGTACTAACAGGAATCAAAGCTTAGCTACAACAGGAAAACACACACAAGGAACAAGCCCAGAGGAAGTGATCAGGGAGACTGGGCCAATGGGGCACACAGGACACATTCTACATAAGGCCACTTGGCCAAGGCTGGGAGATGTAGAAATCTTCCTAATGCATAGAAATAAATATGGGGAGGAAACTACAATGAGAAAACAAATAAACATGCCACAATTAAAACAACAGAAGAAAACTCTAGAAAAAAAAAAAACTAAAAAAAATGTAGGCAACCAACCTACCAGAAGCAGAGGTCAAAACACTGGTTGAAAGGATTTTCAATGAACTTAGGAAGAGAATACATGATCTCAGTGAGAACTTCAAAAGAGAGATAGTAAGCATTAAAAAAAAACATACAAACCATAAGAAAAATAAAACAGTCAGAAATGAAGAACACATTAGAAGGAACAGTAGAGTAGATGAAGCAGAGAATTGAATCAATGAGTTGGAAGACAAGGTAACAAAAAACACCCAATCAAAACAGCAAAAAGAAAAAAAGAATCAAAAACAAATGAGGACATTTTAAGAGACCTCTGGGACAACATCAAGTGTACCAACATTTGCATTATAAGAGTACCAGAAGGAGAGGAGAGAAACGAGGAATTGAGGACCTATCTGAAGAAATACTGACAGAAAATTTCCCAATCTGGTAAAAGAAATAGACATGCAAGTCCAAGAAGCACAAAGAGTCCCAAACAAGAGGAACTCAAATAGACACACACCAAGACACATCAACAATAAAATGCCAAAGGTTGAAGACAAAGAGAGAATCTCAAAAGCAGCAAGAGAAAGGCAGCTAGTTACTTATAGGATACTCCTATAAGACTGTCAGCTGATTTCTCAACAGAAACTTTGCAGGTCAGAAGGGACCAGCATAAAATATTCAAAGTGATAAAGAAACAAGAACCTATTACCAAGACTATTCTACCCAGCAATACTATCAATAAAATTGAAAGTGAGATAAAGAGCTTCCCAGATAGGAAAAAACTAAACGAATTCATCACCAACAAGCCAGAATTACAAGAACTGTTAAGGAGACTTCTGTAAAAAGAGGAAGAGGAAAACCCCTGTAAATATGAATAATAAAATGGCAATAACTTTGTACCTATCAATAATCACTTTAAATGTAAATGGACTAAACGTTCCAATCAAAAAATACAGGGTAGCTGAATGGATAATAAAACAGGACTCATACATATGCTTTCTACAAGAGAACCAACTCAGACTGAAAGACACACACAGACTGAAAGTAAAGGAATGGAAAAAGATATTTCAT
The DNA here is from genome assembly GCA_028627145.1 of Eidolon dupreanum. Taxonomy (NCBI): domain Eukaryota; kingdom Metazoa; phylum Chordata; class Mammalia; order Chiroptera; family Pteropodidae; genus Eidolon; species Eidolon dupreanum. Next base: position 2,795,113 of record CM053507.1, read on the forward strand.
GCAATTGAAAATTTAAAAATGCTTCAGCAGCAATTCTTATATTAAACAAAAAAGACTTTAAAACAAATGTATAAGAGACAAAAAAGGACGTTACATAAAAGGATAAATACATCAAGAGGACATAACCCTAGTAAACATATACTCACCCAACATAAGAACACCTTCATATATAAAGCAATGAATGGCTAACATAAAGAGAGAAATTGACAATAGTGTACTCATATTAGGAGACTTTAACACCCCATTGACACCAATAGACAAATCTTCCAGACAGAAAATCAACGAAGAAACAGAAGCCTTAAATGACAGACTGGACCAGATGGATTTAATTGATATTTTCAAAGCATTTCACCCCAAAACAGCAGAATACACAGTCTTCTCAAGTTCACATGGAATATTTTCCAGAAGAGACCACATGTTAGGCCACAAAACAAATCTCAATATATGTAAGAATATTGCAATCATATCAAGTAACTTCTCTGACCACAAAGGTATGAAACTAGAAATCAACTCCAAAAGAAAAAAAGAAAAAAAAAAAACTGGAAAATACACAAACACATGGAGGCTAAATAACATTCTACTAAACAGTGAATGAGTTAACAATGAAATCAAGAAAGAAATCAAAAGATACCTAGAGACAAATGAAAATGAAAACATAATGACTCAAAATCTACGGGATGCAGTAAAGGCAGTTCTAAAAAAAATTTATAGTGATACAGGCCTGCCTCAAGACACAAGAAAATCTCAAATAAACAATCTAAACTTACACTTAAAAGAACTAGAAAAAAAACAGCAAACAAATCCCAAAGAAAGTAGAAGGAAGGAAATAAGGAAGATCAGAGCAGAAATAAACTAAACAGAATTTAGAAAAACAATGCAAAATATCAATAAACTCAAGAGCTGGTACTTTGAAAGGATAAACAAAATTGATAAACCTTGAACCAGATTCATCATGAAAAAAAGAGAGAGAATTCAATAAAATAAAATAAAATCAGAAAAGAGGAGAAGTAACTGCAGACTCCACAGAAATATGAAGGCTTATAAGAAAATACTATGAGTAATTATATGCCAACAAATTAGACAATCTGTAAGAAATGGATACATTCCTAGAAACATACCATCTCCCAAGAATGAGTCAAATAGAAACAGAAAAACTGAACTGATCAATTATCACCAACAAAATCGAATCGGTAATCAAAAAACTTCCAAAAAAAACCAAAAGTCCTGGACCAAATGACTTCATAGGTGAATTTAACCAAACATTCAAAGAATTAACACCTATTCTTCTCAAACTATTCCAATAAATTCAAGAGGAGAGAAAGACTCCTAACTCTTTTTATGAGGCCATCATTACCCTGATTCCAAAACCAAAGACATTACAAAAAAAAACTAAAACTATAGGCTGATATCCCTGATAACCATCAGTGCAAAAATCCTCAACAAAATATTAGCAAACCAAATTCAGCAGTGTGTTGAAAATATCATACACCATGATCAAGTTGGTTTTATTCCTGGGATGCAAGGTTTGTTTAATAACTGTAAATCAATTAATATGATACACCACATTAACAAATAGAAAGATAAAAATCATATGATCATATCAATAGATGCAGAAAGATCATTCAATGAAATCCAGCATCCATTTATGATGACAACTGTCAGCAAAGTGGGAATAGAAGGAACATACCTCAACATAATAAAATCCACATATGACAAACCTGTAGCTAATATCATACTCAATAGGGGAAGGCTAAAAGTATTTCCCTTAACATCAGGAACAAGACAAAGATGTCCACTTTCACCACTTCTATTCAACATAGTATTGGATGTCTTAGCTACAGCAATTAGACAAGAAGGAGAAATAAAAGGCATCCAAATTGGTAAAGAAGGAAGTGAAACTGTCATTATTTGCAGATGACATGATACTACATATAGAAAATGCTAAATATTCCACCAAAAAACTGTTGGAACTGATTGGTGAATTCAGTAATGTAGCAGGATGCAAAATTAATATTCAGAAGTTGGTTACATTTTTATATACCAATGATGAACTATCATAAAGAGAAATTAAGAAAACAATCCCATTCACAATGCATCAAAAACAAGAAAATACCTAGGAATCAAATTAACCAAGGAGATAAAAGAATTGTTCTCATAAAATTATGTCATTGAAAAAAAGAAATTGAAGATACAAATAAATGGAAGCGTACACCATGCCCATGGGTAGGAAGAATCAACATTGTTAAAATGACCATACTATCCAAAGCAATCTATAGATTCAATACAATCCCTATCAAAATACCAATGACATTTTTCAGAGAACTAGAACAAATAATCCTAAAATTTATGTGAAACTGTAAAAGATCCTGAATAGCCACAGCAATCTTGAGAAAGAAGAACAAAGTTGGAGGTATCACACTACCTGATATCAAGGTATACTACAAAGCTTTAGTCATCAAAACAGCATGGTATTGGCATAAAAACAGACAGATAGATGAATGGAACAGAATAGAGAGCCCAGAAATAATTCCACATCTATACGGTCATTTAATCTATAAGAAGGCACGAATATATAATGGGTAAAGATGGTCTCTTCAACAAATGGTGTTGCTGAACAGATACATTCAAAAAAATGAAACTAGACCATCTTTTTACACCATATACAAGAATAAACTCCAAATGGATTAAAGACAAATGTAATCATAAAACATAGAAGAAAACATAGTCCATACACTCTGATTTTGCTATCAGTAATTTTTTTTCTGATATATCTCCTCAGGCAAAAGAAATGGGGCTACATCAAACTAAAAAGTTTTTGCACAACAAAGGAAACCATCAACAAAATGAAAAGACAA